>JAJHSJ010000013.1:8410945-8551494 GCA_021015155.1 Magnolia officinalis
TATTTATAATTGATCTTCAACTAAACTTACTTATCTACTGCCGTAAGTAGAAAAAGTAACTAATATGGTGGTATCCAATCAGACCCTTAATAGGTAGAAAACAAGATAAGTTATTTGAGGCATAAGTAACTTATGATCCAAATGCGCTCTTAAAAAATAGGAAAGAACAAGGACTTACCTAGCTAAGCATGTCCAAAATCACCTCCTAACAAGGGTTTGAGTACCCATAGGTGGTGAAATTCCACTAGCGTGAGTGTGTGGGGTGTGTGTGCATGTGTAAAAAAAAAAAAAAAAGAGTCCAAAATCACCTCCCAACAAGTAGGATCTACTGCATGTTTTTCTTCCAACTGGGACACTCCTTGGGACTTGCTTGTCAAGTAAAAGTCACGACTCATCCAAGTCAAGATGAATATCAGTCTAACTCGTCTGAGTTGGGGTCCGAATCAACTGGGATGAGCCGACAGTCCATGCTCAGATGCTCCATTGGCCTACCTTTCAGTGATCCAGGCCATTGGTCTGATGCATTTTGAGGCAGATGGACCTTTGCCTGACAAACCCATCAATCTTGAACCTCTTTTTGAATTGAATGTAGGAGCTCTGTGATTATCTTCCTAGCCATCGATTAACTGTCCCATTGAGGACGCTGTGGGAGTCATGTATGGTGTCCAACAGCACAATGGTCTAGATCAAGTTTACCATGGCCCACTTGCACAAAATGAAATCGAGTATGCAGTAAACACATGGATCTAGGATCACATAATTCCTCTTTAATAGCAGACATTAGTGCAAAAGCTATGGGATATGGGTTTTACATGATTTCCCCCCAAATATTTTGCATTCTCTCTCAAAATTCAAATCAGAAAATAGAGATAAGATTGGATACAATCATGTCCTAACCGACTCCTCTTGATCCCCTCCGATTCTAAAGAGCGGTGTAAGGATATCCCCAATCCCAAATACCTGCGAGAGAGAAGATCGAGAGGAAATAGGAAATACCCATTTGCTCATAATAACTCCCATTGTACACCATTGATCATACCCAGAGTGTGATTAGCTTTTCTACTTTTGTAGTAGTTAAAATATTAGTCGAATTTATAAAGGTCCTATAAATAATATAAATACCGTTTGATCTTACTAGGCCCCATTTGGGATTTTAAAAAACTCCAATTGTGAACTTATGTACATTCAAGTAACAAGTAATTACATACATGGCATGGTCCCTACTCATGGCCTAGTGGTAGACACAGAAGACCTTTCCCCACTACTAAGGTCATGGGTTAAAGTACCCATTGTGGTGGGTGTGAGTGTGAGGTTGTGTGCTTTTAAAGAAAAATAGCATCTGGATATTGACCACATCTATATAATGACCCATGAAGAGTATTGCACGGCAGCTGATTTTCACCTAGGATTGTGAGTTTTAAACAATTATCTCAACGGTTCATCTTTTAGATTCTATGCTAACAAGGCCTGATAAGGAACATTTGCTGAACGGGTGATTTTGTATGAAGATGGATATTAAATGGTTCACATTCAACTAAAAGAATTAAAGGTGAAGATAAAAAAATGAAGCATAACTAGAAGATATTTAGTTTCTATATTGTGGTACTGAGAACATGAATGGTTCAGATTAGTCGTAAACTAGCCACGTACATACACTCTTCCATAGCAAAAACACTCCGAACAAAGGGATGCGGATTTCCTGGAACCTATGTAGGGTCCAACATGATGTTTTTGATCAATCCACCACGTCCATCCGTTTTGCGAGCTCATTTTAGGATAAAGGGACAAAAATGATCCGGATCCAATACTCAAGTGGGCCGCGGTAAAGGAAAAGGTGGTAGGGAAATTCTTACGGTTGAAACCTTTCTAAGGTCGACACTGATGCTTACATGCCATCCATTACTTTCATAACGTCATTCCTACCGGGATGAAATGAAAGAAAGAAAAAAAAATACTAACCTGATTCAAAAGTTCCGTGGCCCCACAAATATTTCAACTGCAGACGTTCAATTCTCACCTTTTCGGCTCACTTGAGTCTTGGATCGGGATCATTTTTGGCCTTTTGTCCTATAATGAGCTTTCAAAACGGATGGATGTGATAGATTTATCAAAAACAATCACGGTGGACCTTACTTAGGTTCCTATAGCAGGAACTTCCTTTGGCAGGAAATCGGCGTCCCTGACAAAGGCATTTTGCAGAAAAACGTACTGGTGAAACATGGGATGCGGATTTACCGCGAAAGCCTTTAGCACGAAGTTTCTGCGCTGGAGACCTAGGTGGGGGCCAATGTGATGTTTGTGGGAAATCTACCCCATTCATCCGATTTTTGAGCTAACTTAAGTACTTGAGATCAAAATTTAATTGGATCCAAGATTCAAGTGGGCCGCACTAAAGGAAAATGTGGGTTGGGAAATTGTTACAGTTGAAACCTCCCTGGGTCAACAGTAATGTTTATATGACATCCATACATTTCGTAACATCGTTCCTACTGTGATGAACTGAAAACGCAAATATTAGCCTGATTCAAAACTTATGTGGCCTCACTAATATTTCAACGGTGGATAGAGTGAATTTCTCACAAACGTCACGAATGAATAGAGTGCCTAAGTCTTTAGCAGGAAATTCGCTTCCGAAATCAAGCTGTACGCGTGGCAGCAGCACATTTTTTATTCCGAAAATACACATAACAGCTGTGAAATATCTTCCTATTTTCCTTGAATATTCATTACTTTCCCGTTTAAGGAAACTAAAGCCCATTTCTTACAAAATGGGCTATGTCCGAATACTAGGCCCAGTGGATAGGCCAGCCTAAAACTTAACCCATTAATTAATTGAGCTAAGATTGGGCTGTGTCTAGGAGCCCACAAGATCTGAGCCCACTTCACATGCATCAGATGCACCCCCTCTTTCAAGTGTGCTGCCACATTTCCACCATGGTTCATGAAATTCAGTCGAATCTAAAACTTAGATGGGCCACGGTATAGGAAATGTTCCACACAAGCTCTACAATGTCCTGATTTTAGAGAAATTCATTTATTCTAATGTGGCAAGTCAAATGAGTAGATTGGAGTGGCTCCATCTATATCAGTGATGAGCCTTTAAGACGATCACATAGAGAGAGAAGATCTGTGATTTTAGACGATTATATCGTCTATCTGTAGGAGCATGACTTTGACATTGGGGCTGAAAAAAATCCTGTATCTTTTTCACAAGTTGAACAAAGTGCAAATTCTTCTCAATGGTTTGATGCATGAATGATGAATTGAAATCCATGAAGGATAACAAAGTTTGAGATCTTATTGAATTGTCTGAAGGGATTAGGCCAATTGGTTGTAAGTGGGTATTCAAAACTAAATGGGACTTTAAGGGTAATATCAAGAGGTATAAAGCTAGACTACTTGCAAAAGGTTTCAGTCAGCGTGAGGGCATTGACTTTAAGGAGACTTTCTCACATGTATCTAAGAAAGACTTCTTTAGGATCATTACGACTCTTGTGGCTCATATGGATTTAGAGCTACATTAAATGAGCGTGAAAACAACGTTTCTAATGGAGACGTAAGTGAGAACATATATAATATATATATATATATATATATATATATATATATATATAATATATATATATATATATATTGCAACCAGAAGGTTCAAAGCCAAAGGCTCAGAACATCTAGTCTGCAAGCTTAAGAAGTCCATTTATGGGTTGAAGCAGGCATCACGACAGTGTACCTAAAGTTTAATGAAGTTGTTTCTTCATATGGTTTCATTGAAAACACTTCGGATGAGTGTATATACATGAAAATCAGGGAGTAAGTTTATTATTTTAGTTTTGTATATTGATGATATTTTGTTGGCCAATAGTATTATTGGATTGTTACATAAGATTAAGAAATTTCTGTCTCAAAACTATGAGATGAAAGATCATGGTGATGCGTCATTTGTCATCGACATTTGGATTAGCCGGGACAGATCACGTGGACTGCTTGGCTTGTCGTAGAGATCGTATATTAATAGGGTTCTCAAAAGATTTAACATGTAAGGTTGTGCTCTTGGCCAAACACCTATTATAAAAGGTGATAGGTTTGGCCAATTTCAGTGTCCTAAGAACGACCTAGAGAAGGACAAGATGAAAGATATTCCGTGTGTGTTAGCAGTAGGGAGCATCATGTATGCTCATGTCTATACGCGTTAGGATATTACCTTTGTGGTTGGAATGTTGGGTAGGTACCTTAGCAATCTAGGGATGAGCCATTAGATAACTGTTAAGAAAGTATTGCGCTACCTACAAAGGACAAAGAACTTCACACTCAGTTACAGGAGATCCGACCGTTTGGAGTTGGTTGGATATACAGATGCAGATTTTGCAGGCTGTCTCGACAGCAACAAGTCCACCTCGGGCTATATATTCATGATGGGTGGTGGAGTCGTATCATGGAAGAGCGTAAAACAGTCGATTACGACATCTTCTACCATGGAAGCAGAGTATGTAGCTTGTCATGAAGCCATGAGTCAGGCAATTTGGATTTAGAGTTTTTTCTCTGGTTTATGGGTTGTGCAGATGACCCCGAAACCATTGCAAATCTATTGTGATAGTTTACCTGCAGTTAACTTTTCCAACAACAACAAGCATTCATCAAGGTCAAAATATATTGACATTAAGTATCTTGTTGTGAAGGAGATAATTTAGAATTGTCAGGTGTCTGTAGAACTCATCGGCACGAGGCAGATGATAGCGGGATCCTCTCACTAAAGGTCTTCCTATTACGCTCTTTAAGAAACATGTGACGTCTATGGGAGTTGTAGATCCCAATGATGTATTTCAGTAGTGAGAGTTTTCAGTTTTGATCCAATTATGTACAGACATTTCAGAGATCTTTTTATGCATTGATGATTCTGTTATTCAGTTTATATCTTGCTTCTCCTTCAATGAGCATTTTCAGTTTTGAGTAAGCAATAATTTTGTTTGTGTCTTCGTGACATGTTCAGATGGACCACTTGAAGATAGGCACGTGTGATCACATTAGATGTGCAATCTTCATACCACACCACATATCCTTGATCCATGTCGTTAAGGCTATTGGTATTCGTGACCATGATTCGTCGCACTTCAAAATGTATAAATGTTGTGTTGACTACCATGATTCAATATCAATAGTTTTGATGGACCGGATCTGACAAGCGTTGCTCATAATTATCCAATGATATTGTTTTGAAATTCAGTAGGACGCCCATTAGGAACTTTTCAAAAGCAAATACATTTTTCAAAATTGTTTTCACAATTAAAATAAAATGTTGTTTTCTTTCAGAGATCAGTGTAGCCCAAGTGGGAGAATGTAAGACTCCTATCAGGTGGCTACACATGATCATCAGATCTGATCGTTGGATTATTCAGATTGAATGATTTAGTGGGCCCCACTACAGTTGTGATAATTGTATATAGGTTTGGGGTGGGACGCTTGAACTGCGGTCCCTATACTCGGTTATTAAGCCAAATATGAAAACCTACGGTGTGGAGACCCTAGAGAGAGAAGTGTGATGGGTAAGCTTCTAGCCCTCTTTTCTATATATAGATGTCTTGGTCCCCTCACCAACACAAGCGAGAAAACCCTAGTCCCATTGAAGGTTCTCCTAAAGGTGTAAGGTGCGGAAGATCAAGATTCCTGTCGGCGGAATGTCTTCCCAATCAGGTACGCTTTTAGGTTATGATTTTGAATCTTCATTGTTGATGCATAGGTGATCCGTTAATTCCGCAATACAAGTATAACAATGAAAGTAACTTCCAAGTGGTGCTGACCACACCACCCCAGCAGTGGTGTTGTGATGTGTTGGGTGTCGTGGGGCCCACCCTTTTTTATGCGTTTTATATCCATGTTGTCCTAAAGCTCAAGTCAACCCCACCATAGGAAACAGTGGGGATAAGAACAAACACCATTGAAACCTTTCTAAGGCCCACCATAATGTTTATTTGCCATCCAACCTAATGATAAAGGTATCACCGAGGATGAAGGGAAAACACAAAATCAGCTTTTTGGGACATGAAATCAGCCCTGCTCATCAAGTACACTACCTTTGCTTTGCCTTCATCGAAAAAAAAATTAGGCTGATTCGAATAGTCTCGTAGTGGAAATGAGATAAGAAAAAATAGTGTTTATATGTGAGGAATGGAGTACCTTTATATTTCTTTGGTTGATTGGCAGAGAATTGAGACTTGCATGTTCACATTGGACACCCGCGCTCACGGGCTCGAGCTCTATGCGAGGGTGTATGCATGTGAAGGCCTAGCGGCGCCTTGGCGACCTTACGTGAACTGGTGTGACATGAAATATGGGTCAGGTGGTTGGAATGAGCTAGTGATCTGAATGAGACCTGTGTGGCTTTTATAGAAGTTGAAAACTAGCTATTGGAGTGAGGTATAACTCCTCATGTAACATAAATGCGGAGCATACAGAAACTGTTGCATGTGACTAGCCCAACAGCTATAAAATGGCTAGCCAGTGAGTTTAAACGGCTAGCATGCAACAACAATTATCTCACATGTACAACGGTTAGAAACTACTAATAACGACTAGTTTCTAACCAACAGATAAAAAACAGTCACATTGGTTTATGGCCTTGGACCAAAACGGTTAGCCACCCTAGCCTATATAAATAGTACTTGGATGGTTTAACAAACCATCACCAACACTCAAACCATACTTATTTATGAATTAGAATAAAGAAGTAATAATGTACTTTGATTTGTTAACAAGGTTCATACGAACCTCAGGCAGAAGACCTCAAGAAACAAACCAACTCAGTGGTTTAAAATTTTCTAATTCTCCTTTTGAATATGGCATTCTTTCTTTTCTTTATCTGCCAGAAAATTATGTATAGGGTTCTATTCCATTCGTAGATCTTCGTATTTGTTAAATGCAGATCCATACCCAAGCTCATCGTATCCTACAAGTTGTTTGCCTAAAATCTATCCGCATTCTCAATTTTTGAAAAGAGACGAATAACACTTTAAGAACAGCGTGGTCACACGTGCTTCAACCTGTCCTTATGTTTTTTATTTAATTATTTTACAGAAATTATAAATCATGTAATTTTTTTATAACAATTCGCGGCTGAAGTGGACCACCCCACAAATTTACCTAAGGTATCTAAATTCACATGGCAAGGCCTACCTAAGTTTTGTAAAAATGTGATCTTTAGTTAATTCTTTTTATGTTGATAAATATGAATGGACTGGATGGCAAATAAAGACATGGTGGGCCCCACGTAAAACTTACGGTGGGTGTCCCATCCCAATATTCTCATTGAGTGTCGCAACCAAAGTTTCGGATGATCATTACTATTGGGTTTCCAGGTGAGTAGGAGGTGTCATACCTGATGGACGGGGTGGATCTCACTCAGCTAACGTGAGTAACCTATGCAAGGTGGCCAGGCGACGTATGGTAAAGCTTTGCGGCTTGGTGGATCCCTGTGGCACCCACCGTGATATATTTGTCTTATATCCACGCCGTTCATATGTTTTCCATCTCATTAGGGCACGAGCCAAAAAAATGCAGCAGATCCGAATCTCAAGTGGGCAACGCTACAGGAAACAATGGTATTGCATCCACCATTGAGAATTTGGAGGCCACCGGACTGTTTATCTGCCATCCAACCTGATGATATGGTCACAAAAACCAGAGGAAGGCGGGCCACACAAATATCAGCTTGATACAAAACGTTTGTATCCCATACGAAGTTTTTAATTGTCAATCATCAATGTTTCCTGTGGTGTGGTCCAACTGAGATTTGGATTTTCTCAATTTTTGGGCTCGTGCCCTACAATGAGCTGGCAAAATGGATGGACGGCATGGATATAAGACAAATACATCGAAGTGGGACCCACAGTCCCTCTCATTTTAAGACTTGATCCTGGATCTAAGGTCGATGCATGAATCAAGTGGGACATACTACCAGGAAACAATGGAATGAGAATGCCCACCATTAGGCTTTTTGGGCCAATCATGATGTCAATATGCTATCGAATCCGTTCATAAAGTGACTACAACCGAGATGAAAGTAGAAACCCAAATATCACAATGATCCAAGCGTCGGTGGGACCCAATAAGTTTTCAATGGTGTGCATTTCGATTCCCACCGTTCTATGGTGTGATCCACTTGAGTTTTTGGATCACCTTGGATTTGTGGCTCACGTCTTATCATGATGTTTCGCATATGATGGACAGAGTGGATTTCACCTAGGAACACCATGGTGGACCCCACATAATGTTAGTTTCACACCAGGACACAAGCGTAGCATTGCTTTTCCCACAAGAGGATTGGAGATTAGGGACACGGATTGTCTGCAGACCCGGTCACCAGGGTGACTCGGCCCCTAATGGGTGGGTTCAACCCGATCGACCCATGATCCACCCCACATTGGGTTGGGCTTGGACGGGATGTATCGGGTTTGGTTTTGGGCTTGGCCCATACAAACACGAACCCGATAAAACTTGGGTTGGGCTCGGGTTGAGGTCTTGGGTTCCCCGACCCAACGTCAATATATAAGTTCTTTATAAATTAATTATAATTGAGTGTTGATCGTCTAAAGGCACTGGAAATTCCATTGCCGTCGGGTTTCATTAGTCCACGTCATTGCCGATGACTCAAGCTAACAAGATACGCTGGATTTCTCTCTCCCAAATGGATTTAACTTTTTACAATAAATAACTACCTATATAATTAATAAAATTGTAGGTACAAAAAATTAAGACGTGTTTGAAAATATAATAAACTAATGTAATAATGAAAATATTAGCATATATCTACCCGACCAACCCTGTTAACCTGGCCAAGCCCGCTTGGGTTAGGCTTAGGTTGAGAATTCCCAACCTGAGGTTGGGTTGGGTTTGGGTTGAGGTATAGGAACCTTGGGTTGGGCTAGGGTTGAGCACTAACCCAAGCCAGCCTGCTTGACTTTAACCGTAATGTATATATTTTATCCACGTCATCCATCCGTTTTTTCACAGGTAATTTTATATTATGAGCTTATAAATAAGGCATATTCAGAGCTCAAGCGGACCACGTGCTACCAAAATGGTGAGGATTGAATGCCTACCGTTGAAAACTTTTCGGGGCCATAGAAATTTTGGATAAGCTGATATTTGTGTCTTTACTTCCTCCAAATCTGTATAATCTTATGAACATGTTGGATGGCAAACAAACATCTTGGTGAGCCCCAAGAAAGTTTCAACCAAGGGTGCCATTATTCCCACTGTTTCTTATGGTGTGGTCCACTTCAGCTTTGGATCTGCCTTATATTGGAAATAATATAATAAAATGATTTGAAAAAAACACAGATGGATGGCGTGGATAAAACAAATACATCATGGTGGGCCCTACAGTTGGGTCAGCAGGGATACCCTAGTGATCAGCGGGACTGCAGGCAATCCGCATCCAATGAAACGGAGGTTGGAATAGGATTCTCCACCGATTGCTATATTCCTACCATGAATGGACACTGGAATCTGGACAATTCATTACGTAAGACGTCTTACGGAGGTTGAAAGCGGATTGCATCATGCCGTTCATCCATTTTCCCAGCACCATGATGTATGGATTTTATCCACACCGTTCATCGATTTTCCCAGGTCACTTTATAATGCAAGCCGAAAAATGAGACAGATCCAAGGCTCAAGTGAACCACAACACAGGAAGCAACAGTGATAATAATGCCCAGTGTGTTGTTTATTTTCCATCCAACCTGTTCATAAGGTGACAAAAACATGGATGAATTGAAAAAACAAATCTCAGATTGATGCAAAACTTCTGTGGTCCTCAGGAAAATTTTAATGGCGGGCGTTCAATACTCACTATGTGGTCCACTTGAGCATTGGATCTTCCTCATTTTTGGGCCTGCTGGGTACGAGTAGGCCCCAACTCGACTCAACTTGGATCGAATCCATCTTGAATCGAACTCGGATTGAAATAGTTCGGTGACTCGGTTACTTTGTCATTGATGTTGCTCACCAACTATTTGATAAAATGACTCAACGAAAGTGTGGCTGGTGGTAAGGTAGCAAGAAAGGTGTGACAAGGTGGCAAGGAAGGTTTGGCTGGTCGGTGGCAAGGAAGGTTTGATTGGGGGCAAGGTGGTAAGGAAGGTATGTACATGAAACAAGTATTATTATTATTAATTTTTTCTCTTTGGGTTTTTTTTTTTTAGGTTTTTTTTTTTTATATATTTTTTATGTTACTTAAAAAGTTTTACTTGCCTCTATTTGTAAAACAGTGAAATTTTGAAGTTGCAATTAGTAGAAATGCCTTTTTGATCTCGGCCCTAGATGGCCTGAGCTGCTGTTCGAACCGAGCTGAGCTGGCCAATTAGGCTCAAGGACCGAGCCGAGCCAAGTTTGAGCTGAGGTCCCCTAGTCCCATCTTGATGATCTAGCTGCATCCACTCATCTGGTGGGCCACACTATCAGGTGTGCTCCATGAGTGAAGCTAACATTTTTTTTAATACAAAAGGTGATCTTTATGATGCGGACAACTATTGAACGGTTTGGATGTGATAATCACATGAATCTGCCGGGTGATACTAGCATATGTTCTCCACACTTCTCATGTCACGAATCTTTCGTCACGCATCTATCTCAGCACGTCACATGTGGCATATGTGTGTTGATGTAGACCTTTCATCTGGTGGGCTCCACCATGCACGTGATTACGTACGGCGCAAACTCATTATTCTGATTATTTTATTCGCGAAGTATAATCTAGTGCCTTAAAACGTGCACCACGGATTTCATAACATATGGAGTGGTAGAAAGTAGATTTATTGCCAGTTTTATAGATTTATTGGCTTATTCGGCCCGTCAATCTCCATCACACACTTGAAGAGCAACCCAACCCAAAACATAAAAATAAAAAGAAAGAAAAAAGAAATTAAACCTTTATGGGACAATCATAGCCGTTAGATCAGTACTGACCAAAGTTTACAGTGAGGGATTAGCTGTAATAGTTTATAATAAAAGGACAGGAGCTTTAATACCCATGCAATGTGTGATGGATGACAATTACTCAAAAATTACTTAAAAATAACTCAAAGTTAAATTGTCCAAATTATGGTTTTAGTTTAGATGTACCGTGAACCAAAACATTCAGATTATTTGATTATCTGACCACTTCAATTGATTGGACAGGTAAAATGAAAAATATCTCATGATACTCTTTCAATAAACGTGTCCACCTATCAGAGGTAGGATGGTTCAAGCACTCCCATTTTGGTAGTGAGCAGGTTGTGGATAATTTTATGGCTAAGATTGATCAGAAAAGGCTCGGTGGATAATTTTATGGCCAAGATAGTTTAGAAAAGTCTTAATTGGATTTAGAAGTGATCCGGACGGTCAAAATTTAAAACGAACATATCTCGTAAATTGAAATAAGTTACAGAACCTACCATATATGATTTTGGTGTATTACGGATTCTTTAAAATATTATTTCTATTTTCTTACTTATTTTCTCGTGGATTCCAAAAGTCTTTTTGAAGAGTCAGAGAAGCTTCAAGGATTCAAAGTACTTATCCGGTTGAGGAAGATGCTGATTGACCTCGTCACGTCCATTCTTTCGTCATGTTACCTTCGAATGATTGCCGGTTAAGAATCACTTTCATAGGGCATCCTAACCATCCAAACTGTTTCTAGAAAATGGATGATTGTAACACATGTATCATCTTTGGAGTTTGGAATCACTTTGATCAAGAGATTATTACCATCTGGTGGTGAGCTGAGGAAAAGGAAATGATACATAAAAAAGGAAAAATTAAAGGTAAAAATGGTATATTTAGGAGCATCCAATAAGGGCCCGTTTGGCCGGTCGGATTGGAAGGGACTGGACGGTAATTGGAAGGGATTGGAAGTTAAATCCTGAGATTGGCCAAGCGTGCCAAACAAAGCCGGTGTTCTGATCCCAATCCCATGGGTTTTAAGATAATCCACTGACAACATCATTATTACCTTTAGATCCCATCCAATCCGCCCTAATCCGTTCAAATTTGCCAGGGACATGTTTGCCCAAGGGATTGAAAGGGATAGGAAGGCAGGATTGGCCGGGCCCGCCAAACAGACTGGATATAGCAAACCCATGGATCGCAAGACAATTCACTGACAACGCCATATTACCTGGAAATCTATGCCATCCACCCTAATACCATTCAATCCCTTTCAATCCGCCCGGCCAAATGGGCCCTTAGTGTGCTTCGTATACTAACCAAGCCCAGTTTTTAATTGGGCTAATACCTCAGGTTTATAAAATGGGCCTTCAATTTTCAATTCAGGCCTAAGCCCTACTAGCCCATTTGGCCCAGTTATAAATGTAAAATGCCCAGATATATTTTAGTAAATAGGCCTTCAATTTCAGATCTGGGCCTGTCCATTAACATGGGTATGAAATATGCAATACGCATGCGATGCGAGGAAGAGGGAGAGAGTTAGAGAGATTGGGGTGGGCCATGTAAACCTAAGTGGGCTCAGCATAGGCAGGGCCCAAAACACAAAACCCAACCATCAACCAAACCGTCGTGTCTTTTAAGAAGCACGTGGTATTCCTGTAATTTCTTATTCGATCAGTGGCGTTTTAATCGTGCCTCATAAAATATCTACCACAACCAAAACCTCTCGAAACTTCCCACGGTCTTAGTACTCAGATATTTTAAGTAACCAAGACTTATTATATACTCTGGCAGGGTATGAAGCTTGATACGTAGGCACTCAGATATCGTATACATGGCATATATTTAATCGAATAAAACCGACCAAATTGTAGATACTAATGTTTATAACTAAAGATACAAAAAAATAAGTTGTTTGAGACATCCTAACCTCTGATTTATGGACGCTAGTTCGTTGAATGGTAATTTTAAATTTTAAACTTACCATAAGTGTTCGTCATTCAAATATTCTTATTTTTGGTACATGATGCGTATGAGATGGGACCCATAATTTGGACAGTTGAATTTGAATTTACCCATTTGCCTTTTTTGCAATTACTAAGTGCCTACGTATCAGCTACACACTCCGCCAGAGTATCAAACTTCCTCTTTGATGACTTTAGGAAAACAGGCCAGAGACGTTTCTAAAAATCTGCCCTTATATATAAAACCACCATTCCACCGTTGCATACACCTCGGTCTTCTTCCTGCTTTCGAAGGAAAAAAAAAAAAAAACACAGAGAGAAACCAAAATCCCGATCTTACCCTTCCTTTCTTTCCATGTTATAAAATTTCTCCCGGTTTTGCCCCTCGTCGGAGAATGGATCGTCCAGGATCCGACGGCGCCTGTTACTACTCCGTCCTCGGGATCCGCAAGAACGCATCCGTTGCTGAAATCCGCAGCGCTTTTCGGAAGCTCGCGATGGTGAGGTCCTTTTTGGTCTTTTTCCTTCAATATATGGATTTATATATTTTTCTTCGTTTTCTATTTTTATTATTATTATTATTATTATTATTATTATTATTTTTTTTTTTTTTTTTGTGGTTTGAAGAAATGGCATCCGGATAGATGGACGAGAGATCCGACGGTGGCTGGAGAAGCGAAGCGGCGATTCCAGCAAATTCAAGAAGCTTATTCTGGTAAGAAACGGAGATTAACGGAGATTCGTTTCTTGTTAGTGGTTGGTTGACGGCGTCTTGACGGCCAATTATGGCGGTTTTGCAGTTCTGTCAGACGAGGGGAAGCGAGCAATGTACGACGCGGGGTTATATGATCCATTCGAAGAAGAGGACGAGGTGGGTATTTATGTTTTTGCTATTGTCCTTTTTCGGTATAATGTTGTTTTTTTTTTTTTTTTTGTCGGCTGAAAATTTGGGCAATTTTGAAGGGATTGTTACCGCAAAATTCATCTGGGAAGAGGATTTTACCAAATAGTTCCTCGACTCGTATTTTTTGAGGGGAGCAATTACCACAATGCCCTCGTTCGTTTTTTGTGGGGCCCACATTGTATGTGTACGACAGCCAACGCCGGTTTCCTGTGAAAGAACTTCGCAGGCGCTGGGATGGTAAGTGGAGCCCACCGTGATGTTTGTGAGAATCCACTCCGTCTATCTATTTTGCTATTTTGCGAGCTTATTTTTGGACATGCCACAAAAAAATGAGGTGGATCCGTAGAAATCTTTCTAGGTTCCATCTTGATGTTTATATGCCATTCAGGCCCTTTATAAGGTTTACTTGGATGAATTGAAAACACAAAAAACACAAAAAAACTTAGCTTCGTTAGAGAAAAAAAAATCTTTTATTGTCATAAGAATACAAATCTCCACCGTTTCCTCCACTCCTAGAATGAGCTCAACGGAAACGGATTGGCTACTCCCCCTGCCACCAGCCCCGTGGCTGGTGATCTGTGCTATGTGAGCCCTACCATGATGTATGTGTTTCATCCGTTCCATTCATCCATTTTTAAAGATCATTTCAGAGATTTATTCTAAAAATTAGAGGTATATAAATCTCAGGTGGTCCACACCACATGAAAACAATAGTGATGGGATATCCACCATTAAAATCCTCCTAAGGTCCACTGTACTATTTATTTGACATCCAATCTGTTGATTTGGTCATACAGGCCCAGATGAAGGGAAAAAACAAAAATCAGCTTGATCCGGCCACCAAAATTTTTTTAATGGTCGACGCTCATTCAACACTGTCTACTGTAATGTGGTGCACTTGAGATTGGGATATATCTCATTTTTGGTCAAATACCGTAAATGTTCCTGTAAAAACAGATGGACGGCATGGATGAAACAAATACATCATGGTGGGCCCACATAGCACCGACCATCAGCCATTGGCTGGTGTTAGGGGGAGTAGCCAATCCGTTCCCGAGCTCAACGGGGTGAATTTCTCACAAACATAGTGGTGGCCCACCTAGCATCCTTCCGCACGAACTTCCTGCCAAAGGCTTTAGCAGGAAATCGGACGTTCAAATCATCCGATTGGCTACATGAGAATCTTGTGTATAATGTTTTTTATGGTGTGTCACGACTTATGATTGGATGTGCCAGATTTTTGGCCGTTCGATCATCATGGCAGGGTGCATTTGTTGGACGGGTTGGATGTTATACACATATCCGGGATCCACGGCGATGTATGTGCCTCACACAGACACCGTCCATCCGTTTTGACAGCCCATTTTAGTGCATGATCCAAAATATAAAGCCGATCTTAAATCTCAGGTGGACCACACCATAGAAATAGTGGTGATTGACCATTAAAAACTTCTCTTAGGCCACAAAAAGTGTTGGATGGGTAGGATCACGGACTACGACCAGACCCTGAGGGGTCGTTTGGCACCGTGGATTGGAGGGGGTTCCAAATACCCTTGGTTGTTTGGCCCCGTAAAGTAAATGGGGTTTTAAATCTAGGGGGTTTTTAATCCCTCTTTGAGGGGGTTTGCAATCCACGGTGAGGGCTTTGGTTACACCTAAAATCATTTCAATAGTTGCAGGTGTAACATGTCACTGTACGCTATCATTCTATTGGGCACATGGCCCACCAATGGTGATCAGCACCGTCCAAACATTGTCCATGTAAATTTAGCACCGTCCAAACATTGTCCAAATTAAAAATCGTTGGTTAGTCACTCAGACATGGTCTTGTGCGGTCCATCCGAGACTTGGAATTTCATCATTTTCAGGGGAAACATATATTCCAACGGGCTTATCAGAACCAGCGTCAAAAATTATATATCTCACTAATTAAGGATAGTAAAGTTGATTTAGTGATTAAAGTCAAACTCCTATAAATATACCATGTATGGGTATTTTTGAAATAAAGTTGATTCACACTCCATGTGCCAAACACACTGGGAGGATTGCCAATCCGGGGTTCCAAATCTAGAGGGATCCAAATCCATGCTCCCAAACGGGTTGGATGTAAGGCACATACATCACCATGTCTGCATTTGCCGACCGGATTGAATGAGATTAGGAGGGATGAGATCAATTTTAGGGCCCGTTTGGCCGGGTGGATTAGAAGGGATTCAATGGCATTAGGGTGGATGGCATGAATTTCTAGGCAATGATGGTGTTGTCAGTGGATTGTCTTGAGATCCATGGGATTGCTATATCCTTGGATTGCTATATCCAGTCTGTTTGGCACGCCCGGCCAATCCCGGGATTAAACCCTTCCAATCCCTCGAACCAAACATGTCCTAGGCAAATTTTAATGGATTAGGGTGGATTGGATGGGATTTAAAGGTAATGATGGTGTTCTCAGTGGATTGTCTTAAGATCCATGGGATTGGGATCAGATCACTGACTCTGGTTGGCACGCCCTGCCAATCCCGGGATTTAACTTCCAATCCCTTCCAATACCATCCAGTCCCTTCCAATCCGACCGGCCAAACGGGCCCTTAAGGTAATGATGGTGATGTCAGTGGATTGGTTTAAGTTCCAAGGGTTTGCTGTATCTCAGGACAAGTTCACCGGGTCTGTTTGGCACGTTTGGCATATCCCGGGATTTTACTTCCAATCCCTTCCAATCCGTCCGTCCAAACATGCCCCAGGCCCGATTGAACAGGATTAGGAGGGATGGGATTAATTTTAATGTCAGTGGATTGGTTTAAGATCCATGGGTTTGCTATATCCTGGGACAAGTTCACCGGGTGTGTTTGTCACGTTTGGCTTTACCAGTCTATCGCTTCCAATCCGTCCGTCCAAACACCCCCCTAACATTCTTGACTTAACACGCTTACAAAAGGAGGAAAAAGCCCCTGACATTCTTGATTCCACAAAAGGAGAAAATAAGTGAGGGTAGTTTGGTAATTTCTCATTTAAAAGCCCCGTCTAGGAATTTCCATGTTTTGAGTCGTTATTTGGTAAAAATTGAAATTACTGCAGAGTTTGTGGTTAAAGTACCAATTTTGTTTTTGAAACAGGGATTTTCTGATTTTATGCAAGAAATGCTCTCGATGATGGACAATGTGCGGGCCGAGGTAATCATGGATTCTTTCGATTAATTACTATATTTAGAATAAAGGTTTAGTAGTCCGCGTTACCACTCGGTTGTATAGTCTTGCGCGTGAGGATCTCGTGATCGGAACCATTCATGGGCTAGTCCCATCATCGATGGTCCGGTTGAAGAGATTCTATGAGTGATGTTTGAATGGTGGATTTTTCCCCCTATGTTACATCATAGCCCAAAAAATGAGGTAGATCGAGAACTCATGTGTGCCACATGGAAGGAAAAAGTGGGGAGGGAAGTTGAAGCATTCCCTGGGTGTCCACAGTGATATTTATATCCCATCCAAACCCTTCATGAGGATATTTGCAATGGAATGAACTGATAAGACAAATGTAAGCTTGATCCAAAACTTTTGTAGCCCCATGAATGTTTTTGACTGTGGTAGTTCAATCCCCATTGTTTTTTGTTTCCTGTCGGTGTCGGGTGGCCTACCTCAGTGTTTCAGGGCACAACTGTATCGATAGCGATCCCTTGTTGCTGGCTCATTTTAGGATATGATAAAGAAACGAGGCATATCGGATTCGCAGGTGGACCACACTATCTGAAACAGTGGTGATTGAACGCCCACCGTTAGAAGCTTCTCACCTCTGTTTCAGATGGTGTGGTCCACGTGAGATTTGTATTTGCCTCGTATTTTGGCTCATCCACTGAAATGAGGTAGAAAAATGGAAAGATAACATGGATGAAATACATTCATCATGGTGGGCGGTAATGGAGGAGTCCCAACTCCTTTGAGCTTATGTGGCAAAATGGATGGACAGAGTGCATTTACCATCACCATCATGGTGGGCCCCACCTAGCTTCTGAGGTTGCAGGCAATCTGCTTCCCACCATACGTGGTGGTCCAGAGGTTGGCCAGCTCCGATCATGCCACGAGCCCAAACAGTGTAGTGCTGAAGGAGTCATTGTCCCATGGGCCACCATATTTCTTTACATGTATTTACAGTGGGAGCGGATGGTCTCATACCCCTATGTCCCTGGGCTTTGTGGGGCCCATAGAGGAATGCGGATCCTCTTCTTGTCACAATCAGGATTTTCCTCCTTGTGGCAAGCAAAGGATCCGGATTACCCGTAGAAATGTCTGTGACAAGTCCACTATCAATTTTGAAAGACTTAAGATATGACTAAGATTTTAAAAATCAGCGGATCCAAAACCCATGTATGCCATGCCAGTATACCACTATATTTGTTCCTACAGTTTTATCTGAATGGTAATAATTCTATGAAGGGTTTGGATGGCATATAAACATCATGGTCAGCTCCAGGAAGGTTTTTACTCTGGATGTTGCTGTTCCTGCGGTTTTGTTAGTGTGGCCCACTTACGTTTTGGATCTTCCTAATTTTTTAAATCCTGTCCTAGTGTGGTCTCTCAAAACAGATGTATGGAGTGGATTTGTCACCGACAGGCCCATGTTGGAGTCGGATTAGGTGTGCCACCCTTAGTGTGGGGCCCACCTTGATGTATATATATTATGTATTCATACTGTCCATCCATTTTTACATATTATTTTAGAGCATTATCTTGTCAATGAAGTATGTCCAATTAGTCTAATTATCAGGTGGACCATAACATAAGCAGTTGTTGGTGATTGAACGTCCCACCATTTCACCCAGGTCCATAGCTCAGACTGAGTGCAACGCACACACCCCCACCCACTTACGCCGTAGTGGAATTTCATCACCTATGGGTAACCCTTGACCAGGTGTTGAAACTCCCGAGTCTACCACCCTGAGTCTACCACCCTAGCAAGAGTAAGGACCCCTGGTGGGCGGTGGCTAACATGGAGTGTGTGTACTGACATGGGTGTTTACTAACAAGCTAACCCCCCCCCCCCCCCCCCCCAAAAAAAATAAAAAAAAATAAAAAAAGGTACCACCATTAAATACTTCATGAGTCGGGGTGCCCTTAATGTTTTGGTACTGTTTATTTCATTATTTGCCATCCAATCTGTCCATACCGGATGGACCGCGTGTATACAGAATACATGCATCAAAGTGGGCCCACGTGGGAAACAGATTGGCTACTCTCCCTGCCACCTGCCAATGGCTGGTGGTCGGTGCTATGGGCCCCCATCATGATGTATGTGTTTCATCCATTACGTCCATTGATTTTTCTACATCATTTTATAGGAAACAGTGTTGAATGAACGTGACCATTAAAAACATTTTGGGGGCTATAAAAGTTTTGAATCAACCTGATCTTTAATTTTCCCCTTCATCTGGGTCTGCATGATCTAATCAACAGATTGGATGTCAAATAAACAGTACAGTGGGCCTCAGGAGGATTTTAATGGTGGATATCCAATCACTATTGTTTTCCTGTGTTGTGGTCCACCTGAGATTTATATCCCTCTCATTTTTGGGATAAAGCCCTAAAACGATCCGTAAAAATGGATGAATGGAATGGATGAAACACATACATGATGGTGGGCCCCATAGAGCATAGGTGGCTGGTGGCAGGGGGAGTAGCCAATCCGTTTCCTCCTTGCCAAGCCGCTCCCTTTGTACGTACATTTCTTTTTTCAAGGGGATCTACTTTTGCCCAGAAAAGACAAAGCAAAAATAAAAAAACGACAAAGAAAAGGAAGCCCGGTTCCTCTGCAACGTTCGTAGGATAGAAGTAGTTTTTCCGTTTATTGTGTGGGGCCCATCGTGATGTGTGCATCAAATGCAATCCGTCGGTCATGTTGTCATTGGAGGTCAAAAATCAGGCGGGATACGCCACATAAAATCATGCGCAGAACTTGGGATTTGTTCGGATATTTTAGTAATCCGTTGATTCTGCTGAGCTGCATCTATGAGTATGAAAGGGTTGGATGGCATGTACATATCATGGTGGGACAGGCTCCTTTTCATGTGGGCCTCGCCCATTTTAATGGTTGCACGTCACCGTCTCCACCAACTTAACCACGAGACTAAATGATTTTGATTAGAGCCGTGGGACCCATGGTACGGTGTTAGACCGTTTCTCTGATGGGCATCGTGGGTGCGTCCTGTAATAATCCAGGTGGGGAATCCTTAGACCCTTGATCCAAATATCAGAAGATCCTAGGGTTAGGATCATCCAATCTGAAAAATCTGACCCACGTACCGGCATCCACACCCTATAAACGTTGTGGATCGCCCAATTTACTACATATCGTGCAGTCTCAATCCGATACGTAAGGCAGGCAAACACTGACGTCTCTGAAATTTGGTTTTTAATTTTTTTTAAATAAAAAATTTTAATTTTTTTTTATAGAAGGACAGCTTCGAGGACCTTCAAAAAATGTTTATGGAGATGGTGGGTGGAGACGAAGCACTGAAATTCGGGGACGGCGTTGATGGGAAGGAGCATCGAGTGGCGTCCGACTCGTCGAGAAGGGCAGGAGGGAGCGCCCCGAAACGCGGCACGTCCCAGGTCAACATCTCGAGTTTCGGCAGCGGTTTGGGAAGTTTCACGACGTTTGATCGATAGCTTCAACTTGTTCTCTCATGCATTGTTTCTTTCCTTGAATTTCAATTTCAAAGGGGAAAAAGAAGTAGGGATATTTCAAATAAGTGCAGTGGGTATGCAATTGGGGCTTATTTTTTGAAAGGCTACTGGTCCATTTTCTATGGCAATAGACGCTCTAATTTTCACCGGACATCTCTTACAATATATATATATATATATATATATATATATAATAATAATAATAATAATTATCTATGTGCGTGGCCCACTTCGAGACTTGGAGGATACGTGGCCCATCATGTGAGCCCCACCTTCAATGTGGGTTGCCCATCATGCGGCGCTCGCATTGGATGCGGGCCATTCATCATTAGGGGTGGACCTTTGATGTGATCATCCATCATATCGGGCCACCTTAATATGGGCCGTCATCATGTGAGGCCCACTAGGTAATTTACCTGTTAATTTGATGATTTTCTAATCTCATGAAAAGTTCATAGCCACAAAGAGAATAATCCTTAAATAATTTTTTAAGTTGTTGCCTCACCAATGAGGCAATGACATCGAAGGAAATAAGTGACTTGTGAAAGTTAAAAAGTAATAAAAAATAACTAACAAAAATAAGTTACTTTTTAAAAAAAGTTACTTCTTTAAGTTTAATAATCAAATTAACTTGTTTAAGAAAAATAACTTTTTAACTCATGTTACTTGAAAAAACTATTTATTTGGTAGTAACCAAATGGCCCTTAGTGGCAGGGTTCACAACTTTTTAAGGGCCCACTTAAGTTACTTATGCAAGACAGATGAGTTCATTTGGTAAACAACCTACTTAACAACTTATGAAAAGTAAAAAGCTATTTTTTTTTTTTTTTTTTTTCCAAAGTGATTAAGTACTTTTAAGTAAAAAAAAGTCACAACTTATCATAAACCAAACTTACTTATCTAAAATAAGTTACTTATCTACTGTAAGTAGGAAAAATAACTTTTTGGTGGTATCCAAACGGGCTCTAAGCGTCTGTTTGATTGGAAGTACTTACATGCATTTTCATGTAATTTCTCTCAAATAAGATTTAAATGCATACATAAAACAACCCCACGAGCGTTTGAAAGTATAGAGGAGTTGCCCCGAATCAGATTTCATGACGAAGCCAAAGCTTAGTAAGCTTCACCATGATACACGTGGATATTTCACTCTATCCATTCATTACTAAAAATCATTTTAGGGCATGGCCCCAAAAATGAGGCGGATTCGAAGATCAAGTGGACCACACTACATAAAATATCGGAGATTGAATACTAACTGTTGGAGAGAAAATATGCTAAGTCCGGAAACTCGGATATGGAGCGGACCAACTTCACTAATACTGCCTGGGATTACCGATGCAATCGTTAGGTCCAAAACAAGGTTGTAAAGTGGAGAGAATAAAACAAGTTAAGTTAGATCGGTCGACAAGCTAGCAACGTCAGCATGCGCCGACTAAGGCTTAAAAGCTCATCTCCGTAAAGCCAGCCGAGACTCATCTGATTGAGTCGGAACCGGCCGAGCCAAATAAAGGAAAGACGGTGTAAATAAAAATACTGTCTCGGACATCTCGCAAGAGGATCTCCGATCCCGATGGTCTCGGGATCGGATGGAGACCAAAAGCGGGCCAAAATCAAACCTCCATGATATCAGGAAGAGAATCCCTGTATGACAGGACTCTCCCATATATATAAATAAAGGACCTCCATTTCAGAAAAAGGTACGGAACTCAAAATCCTCAAAACGCCTTCTCTTTAATCTGCAAAGCTGACTTAAGCATCGGAGGTTTCCCGGGTTAGAGACAGGGTCTTCGTTCAGTTTATCTCTTGTGCAGGTGACTCGCTTAAGGGAAGGCGCACCATAAATCTGCATCAACAGTTTGGCGCCGTCTGTGGGAAACGTATGAAAAGCCATTCTCTCATATTCCAATCTACAAATTGGAAATTGATTTTTATGGTGATGACTAGAAGGACAGTTCAAGAAGAAGAATTGAATGAGGTCGCGGTCACAGGGCCAGCGGGCGCAAGTGCAGTCCCGGTAGTCCAGAACCTACCCAACAACCGTCAGGGTTTCGCGGCGCAACGATCAACATCTGTTGCAACCAATAACCAGCGGAACCGCAACAGTGGACGGTTGGATCAGGAGGTTCAGAAAATTCGGTCCGATATGAATGTGATGAAGCAGATGCTGGAACAGATATATCATCAACAAATGCAGTTGCCCTCGTAAAGGCAGGCAACACATGTCCCAACACCAGCGGTCGATCCTCAGCATTCTGTTCCGCGATTGTTCTATCAACTGAGTCAGCCCCAGGGTGCTCCCGAGCCAGCGCCGGCTCATTCGGCCACAACCGTCTTGCCCCATACCGATCTTCAACACGAGATAGATCAGAGGAGGCGCAACCGACCTCTTGTTGAAGGTACGGCGGACAGTGTCGAACCTTGGAAAGCTGACATCCAAGACTTCAAAAGGGATGTACGGGAAGAAATGACGAAAGAGATGGCGGACATGAAACAGGGTCGGAATATACATCCGACCAAATCCGAGGCAAAAGCATCCCGTTTTGTGGATGAAATAATGCAGGCTCAGTTACCAGAAAGGTTTCGACTACCTCAAATCACTCCTTTTACTGGGAAGACCGACCCAACCGATCATAATGCTTCAGAACCTACATGGAGCTGCACAACGCCTCGGATGTTGTGATGTGTCGAGCCTTCTCTCTTACGTTAACCGACGTAGCTCGACTTTGGTTCAAACAGCTGAAACCAAGATCCATTAGTTCATTCGTCGAGTTCAGTGATGCCTTCATCACCAACTTCATCAATAGAAAAAAGAAACTGAAGCCCCCCGCACACGAACAATATAGTTCAGAAGCAAGGAGAGCTACTGAAAGATTACATCAAGCGCTTCAACTTCGAATATCTTTAGGTTCGAAAACATTCGGAAGAAACAACACTTAATGCACTCATGTAAGGAGTCAAAGACAAACCATTCCTGGCGTCTCTGGACAAAACCCCGCCATAGACTCTAGCAGAGTTTATGGCTCGGTCGGACAAATATGCGAACGCCGAAGAAACGCGAATCATGCATGAGACAGCCCAGAACGCAAAATCCTCGATCAAAGAGTCGGCCAAAAAAGAAGCCGACTCGACTGGAGGGAAGAAGCGTAAATATGAGCAAGCACGCGATGAACGAAGGTCGGGCAAACGACCAGACCAAAGGTTTTCCACATATACCCTCCTGAATAAGACTCAGGAGTAGGTGCTGATGGAAATCAAAAGTTAAGGCTTCGTCAATTGGCCCAACATGCTCCGAAGCAATCCCAATCGGCGGAATAAGGACAAGTATTGCCATTATCATCGTGATCATGGGCACAACACAAGTGAGTGCCATCACCTAAAGGAAGAAATCGAACGACTCATAAAAGAGGGTCGACTCAAAGAATATGTGGTGAGAGTCGGAACTGCTGAAGAACGTCCGAGCGAAAATCAGCCTACAGAAGAAATTCGGACTATTGTCGGTGGTCCCCGAGGCGGAGGCGATTCAAACAACGCTCGGAAAAACCATGCTCGAAGCCTCAGCCGACCCGAGTCCGAGCTCATGATTATAGCTCAACCTTCAAAGGAAGAAAATGGAAAAATACTACATCTCATTTACAGAGGAAGATGCTCGGGGTATCTATCACCCCTATGACGACGCTTTAGTTGTCACTCTCATCATCACCAACCGAAAAGTATTTCGTATAATCGTCGATATGGGTTCATCTGCGGATGTATTGTTCGTTCAAGCGTTCGATAAAATGGGAGTTGAACGGTCAACGTTGCGTCCGGTTCGGACCCCATTGATCGGGTTTTCCAGCAGACAGGTACTCCCTGAGGGGATTGCATCACTGCCGCTAACTGCTGAAAATGTCCTGCATCAGACGACAATAATGGTCGACTTCTTGATCGTCGACCAACCATCGGTTTACAACGCCATACTTCGTCGAAGTTCCTTAAGTCTCCTCCAGGCCGTGGTATCTATATACCACCTTTCCATAAAATTCCTGACTGAGTCGGGAGTAGGAGTTGTCAAAGGAGACCAACAAGATGCGAGACGTTGTTACGTGACAGCTGTAAGAGGTCCCACCGAGAAAGCTCTAACTGAAATATCGATGATCGAGTTGCTAGATCCCCAGTTCGAGACTCATGAACGAGGGTAGCCAGTCGAAGATCTTATATCAGTGCCCTTAGTCGAAACGGATGGGTCTAAAACAGTGCAAATTGGCTCGTCTTTGCGATCACCGTTGAAAGATAAGTTGATAGCACTGCTCCGACGATATGCTGATGTGTTCGCATGGAGTCATGAAGATATGCCCGGGATCGACCTGTCAGTGATTACTCACCGACTCAATGTCGATTCAACCTATCGACCAATCTGATAGAAGTGTCGACCCCTCGACCCCGAAAGGTACACTATCATTGAAGAAGAGGTCAGCAAGCTCCTCAAGGCAAAATTCATAGAAGAGATATACTATCCGGAATGGGTGGCTAATGTCGTACTTGTGAAGAAAGCCAATGAGAAGTGACGAGTCTGTATTGACTATACCGACTTAAATAAAGCCTGCCCAAAGGATAGCTTTCCTCTTCCAAGGATAGACCAGTTGGTAGACAGTACTGCGGGGCATGAACGTCTTAGCTTTATGGATGCCTATTCAGGGTATAATTAAATTGTAATGCATCAGTCCGATAAATCAAAAACCACCTTTGTCACTGACAAAGGCTTTTATTATTACCGAGTGATGCCATTTGGTTTGAAAAATACTGGTGCAACTTATCAAAGATTAGTGAATAAAATCTTTGCTCGGTTGATCGGCCGAACCATGGAAGTATACATTGACGACATGCTCGTCAAAAGTGTGCACGCAGTCGACCATATAGCCGACCTAGAAGAAATGTTCCTTATTTTGCGCAAGTTCCGAATGAAGCTGAATCCGAGTAAATGCGCCTTTGGTGTAAGCTCGGGAAAGTTCCTCGGTTTCTTGGTCAGTCAGCGAGGAATAGAAACAAACTCTGAAAAGATAAAAGCCCTGCTCGACACAGAATCTCCGAAAACGATTAAAGACATTCAAAGGCTAACTGGACGAGTAACGACACTTAATCGTTTCCTATCTAGAGTCACAGATAAATGTCTCCCGTTCTTCAAGCAATTGAAGGGGCGACAGACAGTGGATTGGACGGAAGAATGTGAAGCCGCGTTCTAGCAACTAAAGTTTTATCTCAGATCTACACCGCTCTTATTGAAGCCGCGTTTCCTATCCATAAATCTGCATCAACACTAACTATTTAAATATTCTTCCCCTTGTGTGGTCCACCGGAGTCCAAGTCCATCTCATTTTTCGTATCTAAAAATTGATGCTGTCAATGTCATACAACATCCCTTCCCTCACAAATTACTATAGCATGTAATTAATACTTAAAAAGTATAAAATATATTGCAATTCCCTTGAAATACATCCAACCAAAGAGGCCTTAAACAACTCAAAATCTTATAAAGTTTGGTACATTGATATATATATATATATATATATCTAAAATACTCCAAAATAAACTCCAAGATGTAAAAAAAAAAGGGACATAAGATGGAGGAGGAAAAATTAGCTAAATAATGACCATGCCTGTAGTGAGGCTGGAAAATTTTAACCGTGGCTCTTAAAAGGTATTTAAACATGTTAGAACACCCAATCTCTGTACAAAGGGAGTTAAAATCTAACCCTCCCCCTACCACTGTAACAACCCTAAATTTTGGTGCATTAAAAAAATTAAAATAAATATTTAAAATTTTTATTTTTAAATAAAAAATAAAAACAAGTCAATAGTTGAGTTGGTAAAGATATTTTTAATTGAGAAAAAGGTTTAAGGATTGATTCTTGGATAATAATAATAATAATTTTTTTTTATCAAATGTAAAAAAAAAATTCAAATTCAGGATAAGGGAGGATTTACTCATTCTGAATTTTATTTAAAAAGGAATACGGAAGGTTTCTGCATTAAAAAAAGAAGAAATAAGAAGCCCTAAAGTAAAAGGAAGAGGAAATTCTAAGAAGGCTCGATCAAGTAAGTTCTAATTGTTAAATTTTTATAATTTTTATTATGTTGTTAATTTCTTTTTGATCTATACAATGGATGGTGTGGATCATTCACACCATCATCGTATAAGTGTGTAGAGTCAATTTTAATAAAGTGATGTTTTTATGATTTCAGATCTAGTTAGTAATATTTTAGGAATATATTGAATGAATGAAATCTGATTGTGCTAAGATAGATCCGTATGGATCATATAATCCTTAAGGCCAAAATATACAAGGTTCATAATTTTTAGATCAATCTGACAATCAGATAGGCCACATTAGTCAGATCTAAAAGTGTTTAATAAAGGAATCATAGATTTTTGCGCAAGTGTTGGTATCATTTGGCGTAGAAGGTCGAGATGGGCCATCAGTATATGTGTGGTTAGATCCACACCATCCATCTAATGTGTAGAGGCAAAACATGATAACACCTCAAGAATTTGGATGATCCAATCATCCGGTGGGCCACCCCGATTAATTATTTAACATTCAATTTAAGGATCTTAAAAAGAAAATCCGAATCTTGATAATTAAATTTACATAAACATATAATTTTAATTATTTGATTATTTAAGATTTGGCCACTTAGGATGTATATCAAAGGTGGGCTCCATCATGTAATAAAAATATATAAATAATAATGTTGTTGATATAACTGATAGGATTTCTGAATTCAAACCAACCTAATTACCTTGTGGATTCTATACTACCAAACTTAAGTGAGTAATCTAACTTGTCTCATAATTCATTAAAATTAAAATAAATCGTTTGTGATTGTTTGATTGATTGATATACTGATTTGAGTATTTTGTTATGATAATTGTACGCTAAATTCATATGTGAATATTCTGATCTAGACAACTATGCCAAATATGAAAACGATACATTTATACATTATCCATCATTCATTACATTTACATGATGCAGGGTCGATCCTAGGGGCCCTCCCTAGAAGAAATGTCAATTCTGGTAGAGCGTTACCAGATGCGGGCTATGCCCAAGCCTACCGAAAGGTGGAAGCCTACCCAGTGGGTGGATGTGGGTTGACGACCTCCAACCGAAGCAGATGGACGATCACCCCATCTGATGCATTCATATATCATTTGCATCCATATCATTTTACATCCACTTTTATGTTATTTTAATTGTTATAATTATGAACCATGCTGGGTTATTTCACTAAGCTTGGCCAGCTTACCTTTTTATTGATGGAAAAACCATATAGAGGAGCCATTAGCAGATGATGTGGTGCAAGAACCAGAAGAATGTACCGTACCTGAACACGACCCATGTGAAACATAACCATACTTATTTGAAGATAAAGTGACGGCATTAGACAATTTCTAATTATGTGATTTATTTGTTAACATAGTTTGATTAACGTGTAATGTACATTATTATTGATTTTGAGATTTTAATGAATTATTTAGATTTATTACATTGAAATAATGTCAGAATGGAATAAACATAATTATAATACGATGATATAATAAATGATTGATTTTAAAGTTTTATTTTATTTTTAAGGGTTGTCAAGATTTATATATGCCTGGTTGATTAGTGCCAGATGTTATTTATGTGTGATTGAGATTATGGTGGAACTTAAATTGAATATAATTATCAGCTTTGATTAAACTGATTAAGGAATTAAATTAGTACACTTTGTGTACGAGTTACGAACTGAAACTCGGGTCTGAGGGTGCACACTCTGTACCCGGATTTCGGGGCATGACAACCACGGTCCCCAAAAACCAAATTGCAGCCCACCTTTCATTCATCTAGTTTCAACATTAAAGACATATTCAAACATACATTAATCCAAATACTAGGGATTTAATCAAACTCAAAATCACAGCAGTATCTCAATACTCATGAGTACTCCAAGGTCAGACAAAGACCATCAATTTTAATCAAATACAATTCAGGTCCACACAAAAAGCATTAAATCGATCAAATTCGATTCGGGTCTGCACACAAAGTGGGGTTTAGAGACTCTGCTCTCAAATTAGCACTTAAATTCAAATAATTTAGAGGTTTAGAGTCTCAATTAACTTAGTTTTGTATAATTATGTGTAGTGAGTTTGAATCCTCATAAATTTCAGAAAATAAATCTAAAAATGATTTTGAGCTAGAGATCTTAACAAATAACTTGGGTGAGAAGGAGAGTGTTAGGCACCTCATGTGAAGTTGCAATTCTGATGTATAATTGGTTGCAGACACTATCATGTCCAAGATGGACCAGAGAAGACCCGACCGGAGGCGGAGGTGATCCAGACCGTCAGAACCTTACAACAGGCGTATCTCGTAAATCAGAATGAGTTACTCGATGTACCATATATAATTTTGGGGTAGGAGAAGCTACCTTAGCCATAACAGGGTTGTCCACACTGAATTTGCAAGATTCCGTCAGATTTACCGTCAAAAATTCATTTTATTTTCGTTTTTACTATTTATAACAAGTTTTAGTTTGATTATAACTCTTCATCCTTTGAGATTTAGGAGTTGTGTCCAACATGAGAAGTGCTTAGAAAAGTTAGGAGAATAACATGGTTAACCCAAATATGACACTTGTGAAAAATATTAAATTTATTATTTATAATAAGTTATAAATTTTAGGGAGTTTGATTATGAAACTTCTTCAAAGTTTTATTACCATTATTTAAAGGTTTGTAAATTCCTTTTTATTATCAACCAATCAAAATTTGAATTTTTAGAATTCATTTTTATTTTTTAATTTTTCTTTGTGGAATATATATATATATATATATATATATATATATATATATATATATATATATATATATATATATATATATAAAATTTTTCCTCGTGGATTCGATGTATCTCAATCCAAAGAAGATCCATTGATTCGGAGTAGTTATCCCCTTGAGGAATACGGTGATCGAGGTCATCACTTTCATCCCTACAAGTTGTTTTTGAGTTCGAATGGTCCAAGTCGAGTGGTGTCCATCCATGATGGTCCAGGTTGGTCTTTTGTGTGAATGTGACGGACACTAGTGTCAATTTATTACGGGGTTCGGACCGAGTCGGATCGGATTCGGTCCAACTCGATTCGGTCCGAAACGTAGCTGTGCTGATCCGAACCTAATCCGATCCGGGACCGAGTCCGGGACACAGAAATCGAACTGATCTGACACACGGTTCTCCTGACCCGAACTGAGTCCGACTCGGTCAGAGAAACCGAGTCGGATCAGGTTGGGTACGATTCGGATCGACTTTTTTAACGGTGAAAATCATTATCCTCGCTGCTATTTTCGATGTGGTCCATTTGAGCTTTAGATATGATTTGTTTTTATTTTTTTTTCTAAATGCTTTAAAATGATTACAAAAAATGGATAAACGGTATGGATATAATAAATACTTTATTGTGGGGCCCATGTGATGTTAATCGCATTTGAGCGGAAACGGATTAACTACTCCCCTTGCCACCCGCCCGGTGGCTGATGGTCGGTGCTCTATGGGACTCACCATGATGTGTGTTTTTAATCCATTCCATTCATCCATTTTTAAGGATCATTTTAGCACTTGACCCAAAATATGAGAGGGATATAAATCTCAGGTGGACCACACCACAGGAAAACAATAGTGATTGGATATCCACAATTAAAATCCTCCTGAGGCCCAATGTACCATTTATTTGATATCCAATCTGTTGATTAGGTCATAAAGGTCCAGATGAATGGAAAAAATAAAGAATAGATGGATCCAAAACTTTTATGGCACCCAAAAGTTTTTTAATGGTCAACGCTCATTCAACACTATTTCCTATAATGTGTTCCACTTGAGATTTGGATAAACCTCATTTTTTGTCTCACACCATAAAATGACCTAGAAAATAGATGGATGGCATGGATGAAACACATACATCATTTTGGGGCCCATAGATCACCGACCTTCCCATTTGAGCCGTTCGTACAACTCGGAGCTCGAGGCGCTGCAGGCAGCTGCGTTGACGTGCTATACACGGCACGCAGCGTGCCGTGCAAGTGCCTGCATTGCTACCTACAACGTGCCGTTCGTACACACATCACGGGACACGTGTTATATCTAAACCGTCCATCCATTTGGCGAGCTCGTTTTAAGGCTTGAGACAAAAAATAAGGTAGATCTAACTATCAGGTGGACCACACTGAAAAAAGCAGTGGGGATTGAACGCCTACTATTAAAAGCCTTTTTGGGGTCACAGCCTCACAGAAGTATTGGATCAATTTGAAATTTGTTTTGCCTCTTAATTCAAGTCTTTGTGACCTTATGAACAGATTGGATGGAAAATAAATGTTATGGTGGGCCCTACGAATTGTTTAGTGGTGAAAATCATTATCTCCGCTGCTATTTGTGGTGTGGTTCACATGATCTTTGGATATGATTCATTTTTTGGATAATGTTCTAAAATGATCTTTAAAAATAGATGAACAGTGTACATATAATAAATACATCACTATGGGGCCCATATAACTTTGATCTCCTTTGAACCGTTCGTACAACTCGGAGCTCGAGGGAGCGTCAGTGCTCGTCTTCGCACGACACGCACCTCCAACTATAGCCTATAGCCTGTGTCAGCTATCCTATCCTACAGCGGCTATATAGCTGTGTATGGTACTCCAGCAAACCTCTTATTATTATACTAAGTAAACTCTGTTGGGGCCCACTGTGAATGCATGTGTTTTATCTAGGTCATCCATTCGTTTTTCCATATCATTTCAGTGGTTGAACCCAAACTTGATGCATATCCAAAGCTCTAAGTGGACCATACTATTGGAAAAAGTAGAATTACTGATAAGAACCACCCCGGATCGGGTCGGGTCGGGTCGGTCCGGATTGACCAGAACTCGATCTCGATCTGAAAAAATGTCAGATCTGAATGGTCCTATCCGATCCGCACCGATCCAGGCCGTCGGTTCGGTTCGGAACGGGTCGGATCGGGTTTGATCGGGTCGGATCTACTGGATCGGGTTAGATATGCCCAGCTATATGGGGAACTGTCCTGTTCTTCAATAAGTTCGTGGATGCAGGACCCATGGTGGGTTTATCCAAGCTGTTCATGGGCCATCATAGATGGTCCATGTCCCCCCCAAAAGAAAATATCCTTCTATCTTTATCATTGAATGTGGATTGCTGGTAAATTTCTTCTTAACGAGAATGGAAATGTTAGATTGATGAATTGAAGAGATTTTTTGGGCATGGTTTATCCATGATGGGGACCATCAAATCAATGTCTTGGATAAACCAAAAGGTCCCCACATGTGAAGATTCGGTACAAGCAGTTGCCAAGTGGTAACAAAGGTGTCCACACCCTGATCGATCCATAGCTCAGGGAGTCGGGATCCTCTGTTATCGGGTCAACAGGCTAGCTCAGGTGGTAGACTGAGTGAAAGATACCTGGTTTCAGCACCGAGGTCTTGGTACGATTTCCTAGTGGGGGTTAAACGGACAGTGTTGTGTACTAACAAGCTTTAATTAAAAAAAAAAAAAAAAAACCACGTAGGTGTCCTTTTTTATTCCCCTTATTTAAAGATATGGAAAGAGGAAAAAGAAGAAGAGCAAGTTGGGATTTGTAAATTTTGTTTGTATTTATCACCATTTTATAAATAGTGGCTCTTCAATAGTACACGTGGCATATTTGTAAAGTAATCCAGACCGTCCAAGTGATTGACCAAATAGTTGTGAGTCATAACCAAAAAATTAGACGGATGAAGAGCCGTAAAAATCCGATTTTGCAGCTGGGATTTGGAGCACTTGCTATTGTAGTTTCTGACCACTCAAATGATAGCCACCGATTGTATGGTTAGTATTTTTTGGTCAGTGTGATTTTAGAGATATGGTCCATTGACATTACGTCCTGAAATTTGGATGGTCTTGATAACTGTACACGAGGGCCATATTTGAGGAGGATGGCCCACCACTTTTTTCAAAATGGTGGTGAAGCATCACAGGAGTCTTACCCCTTGTCTGATTGTACGATACCCATGTGACAATCACGTGATACTTTCCCCATTTGCATCTCTAGAATGTGAGGCTGTTTCTCTTCTCAGGCTAGTTGCTACTTGCTATTATTGGACGGGAGACACCAAAAATCTTGTAGCCCTGGGATCGGTTTTATCCAGAAATAGAAAGGAAAGATCTTGAAGGGGATGGCCCCCACTAGCAAGTTGATGTATGAGGCCAATCGCTTCTATGACAACTAAAACTTGCCGTGTCCCCACCGTTTCGACCTGTACAGCCCATATATTCTCTGACAGGGACCGTTCAATTAGTGGGCCCCAGATGGGAGCTGATTAGGTGCGGCCTTGACCGTGGGCCCACATTGATGTATGTATTGTATAACCACACCATTCATCTGTTTTTCCAGCTGATTTTAGGGCATGAGTCCAAAAATTAAGCAGATCCAAATGTCAAGTGGACCATACCTAGAGGTGGGCATTGAGCCGAGTCGAATCGAGTCGAGGTGGGCTAAGCTCAGCTCGGCTTGTCCATACTGTACTTGAGTTCGAGCTCGGCCTCGAGCTCAACATCGAAGTTTGGCTTGTTTGCCAAAACTGTCGAGTCGAGTTCGAGTCGAGCTAATGGTTCGAGTCGAGTCGAGTTTATCTCGAGTTGAGCTCGAACTTGTTGGGTGAGAGAGTAATAAATTATGTTCTTGATGTTCCTTCATTGATGAAAAATTCAAAAATCTTACGAGAATCAAAGCAAAACCATATGAAAAAACCAAACAAAGCTTTGAAACGGATGAGGAAACCTGTAAGAACCGATCTATTCTTCATCATCTTCCACCAGTAGAAATTCAAGTACTAAAAAAGAAACAGAGCAGAACACAGATCAGAAATCCAAGTAAAGAGCTCTAGCCAATCAGATAATTAAATTTCCTTGAAGCTCTAACAAATCTGAGAAGAACTCATCTCGGATTTCTTAGGTTTCTCGCCCAAGAAGTAGATCTCAAGAGATTGAAATTATACTATTGTGGAGCTGAAATGAAAACTGGTTGTGGTGGTTCGAGCGGCGTGCGGCTGGTAGCGGGTAGAGAAAGCGAGAAGAAATGGAAAGGGAAAGGAAAATGGGGTGCGTGTGGTGAGTAGAGACTCTAGGGTTTGTTTTTATTATTATTATTATTTAAAAAATTTAAAACTTAAAACTATATATATATATATATATATATATATATATATATATATAAATATATATAAAATATTTAATATGTTTATTAATCGAGCCGAGTTGAGCTCGGGTTCGAGCTTCGAGTCAAGTCGAGTCGAGTTGAGATGCCCCATGGTCGAACTCAGCTTGAACTCAACTCGAGCTTCAAATAATTAGCTTGACTCGGCCTGAATCTGAGCTGACTTGAGCCGAGTCGAGCGAGTTTTTAGTGGAGATTGAATGGCTACCATTAAAAACCTCCTAGGTCCGTCAGCAAGTTTATTTGCCATCCAAGCTGTTTATAAGGTCACACAGACCTAATAAAGGGAAAAAAAAAAAAAATATTAGCTTGATCCAAAGCTTTTGTGGCCCACATGAAGTTTTTAATGATCAAACACTATTGTTCCTGTGGTGTGGTCCACCTAAGATTTGGATCTGCTTCATTTTCTCAATCATGCCCTAAAATTAGCTTACAAAACGGATGGACTATGTGGATATACAATACATATATCAAGGTACACCCCACAGTAAGAGCCATGACGCCGCTCTGTCCCAGATGGGCCGTACCACACAAAAAGTAACAGCAAGACTCTAGTCGTGTGATATACCATGATGGTTCTGGACCATTTTGGAAAAGGGTTACCATTCAAATTGTGTGAATGGAGCATATCTCAAAAATCACATTTGATCAAGCAATACTAACCATCCAATCTATGGCTATCAAATGGATGGTTAAAAATACTGAGTGGTTCAAATTGCAAGGGAAATATCGGAAGGTTCTACCAGAATGAAAAAGGTACATGTATTTTCGCAAGAAAAATTAAGGCGTGATCAAGCTAATTTAGGAATTTTCTGCCCAAACAGCCCCACCCAAAATGATGGAAGATCTTTCTCTATATATATAGAGCATTCCTCTATATTTCAATTCCACAGTTGCTTAAAAGTCCCTTCCATCCCTACTTCCCGCTCACGTGAATGTTCTTAATCTATCCGTTGATTAAGTGGGTCACGCATACACAGAGATATAGATATTTTGGAAGAATAAAGCAAATGGTCTGTATTCAAGATGAATGGGTTGCCTATTCGAGGATTGGAATGGCGTATATATTATTAGGATATAACATATAAAGTCCGGTTGGGGTGGGATTGGTCAGGCTAAAATGACTTAGCCCAAGCCTAACCCAAAAATTGAATGGGCCACACATGCACAAGAGGTTCGGGCCCGGCCCACAGGCCAAGGTCTATGATTGGCTCAAACCTAGGTTGGGTTCGTTGGGTTGCATGTGTCCACTGTGATATTTATGTTATATCTACTCCATCCATCAGTCTTGCGGGTTCATTTTAGGGCATGATGCCAAACATGAGGGAGATCCAAACCCCAAGTGGACCACACCACAGGAAACAGTGCAGATGGAAATGCTCACCGCTGAAACCATCCTGGGCCTATTGTGATGTTTAAACGCCTTTGGGCCTCCAAGATTTCAAGGGTAAGTGTTCAATCCCACTGTTTCCTGTGTTGCAGCTCACTCGAGCTTTTGATCTTTTTCATGTTCGGGCTAATATACTAAAACGACTCGACGAAACAGATGTACAGAGTGGATATAACACAAATTCGTCTCACCAGATGCAACTGAAAGAATGAAAAATCCACCATTTGATTCTTAAGTCAGAATCCAAATCCATGCAGCCAAACAGCTCCCATTCAATCAAATTTCTGCAATTCTAATATTAGTAACCCTAGATCACAATTCTACTCCAACTTGTGCAATTTCACAATCCCATGAGCTGCAATTCCACAATCCGCAAATTCATTCAAATTCACCAAAATATCAAGTGCAATTGAAATGAATTGTGGGAACCAGTTCAATAAAGAGAAAATGACTACATTGTAATGATCTGAGGGCTTGTTTGGGTGTCAGTCATTTTCATTTTTCATTAAATCTGCAGGGAGCTGTTCCAAATATTTCTTGCCTTTTTTAAAGAAACATGAGGGCAATCCAGTGAGACAGGCAGATTGTATGCCATGTGTTTGAAATCTGAACCACCTACTCACTATCACCGAAACAGCTGGTGGTGAAATTTCAGGTTCGTTGGATGCAATCAGTACTTGAATATTTAATTGTGGTTTCACTTTTGATAACATCTGCGGTTGGGAGAAAATGTAATAAAACTCAACGGGTGTCACTCAAACCAAATTGGATAAGATAAAGAGAGAAACTACTAATACGATGCTCAATTCTCATCGGATTCATCATAAATATTTCAGAAAAATATAAAGAAAAAAGAATAAGGAATTGATGAGAAACCACTTTATGGGGGTAGGCTTCCTCATTCTTTGATTTTTTTTTTTCCTTTATAACTTTTTAAGAAATATACCACTCTTTGTTCTCCATTACTAACTGCTCTTATCTTATAGCATCCGAATTTTAAAACAAATATTTAAATTTAAATATAACAATCTAAAGAGAGAATCAAGGTAAAAGTGATTATTTTATTCCAACTTTAAACTTTCTAAATCTAGGGAACAACCTAAAAAGAGAATCATGGTAAGATTTAAGGTGTTTTCCTCTACTCTACATGTGTGCATAATCAGTGGGGTGCACAAGCAGCACAACATTTTCCGCCCCTTAAAATTAGGGTCATCAGGTGATGCCAACTTCTAGCATGGATTCTTCCTCTTCCACTATATGTTCTTCGGACCCATGAGAATGACTAATTGTGCCGTACAATTAGCCACACATATTAAACTTTTCATCATAGTTATATCATAGTCAATGTCTTCAACGTTTTTGCATTTATTGTAAAGTCAACGGCTTAATAGGCTTTGTCTAAAGCTCAAAGTTACCTCTATTAGGATATGTGAAACCTAATTATCAGAGGTGTACTACTGATCGCACTATGCTGAGCTCACTGAGGGTCGCAGGGGGGCAGCGCCCTCCTGCTTGGGGGTCTGGGGGCATATCCCTCAGCTCGGAGGGCATTTTCATAAATTTATATGGAATTTTATGCAAACCCATTTCATATTGGGGTAATATATATTTTATCGTGAGAGAAAGAGAGAGTTGTTATTATATTGAGAGTTGTTACTTCATTTTTTGCCTTTAAGCATAGTGGATTGGTGTGAATCCGTGGACGTACTGAAAGAGAATTATGTAAATCCCTATTGTGATTTGCATATTTTTTTCTCATTTCTCTTGATTGATATTGCTCTGTGTGTAGTTGAGAAGGGATCTCTTCTCTTAACAACCTCTTCATAGAGTGATGCCATTTAGAATGCTTCTACAAGAGTGGACGGTTGAGAAAATTTAACCCCCACTCGAATATCTTCATGTAACTGATGCTGGGAAGGACATGATGAGGTCGATCATCGTTTTCCTTGGGGATAATATCTACAAATCCACAAGGGATAAAATAGAAATAATTTCTAATAAATTCGAAAATAAATTGATTGATGATAAAAAAAGGAATTTACCATCCTTTAAATAATGAGCTCAAACTTAGGAAGAAATTTTAGACCCAAACTCAAACTCAAACTCCCAAAAAATGTCACATACTAAACTTATTATTTATAGACAGTCATGATTCTTACTAGACTTCATGGTTAACTACGTTATCTTCCTAATTTTTCTAAACCATTTTCATGTTGGGCACGACTCCTATAGCTCAAAGGATCAAAAGTTATGATCGAACTAAAACTTACTATTTATAATAAAAACAAAAATACAATGGACTTTTGACCGTTAATCTGATGGAATATCGCAAATCTGGCATGGTCAACCTAACATAGTAGGGTTGGTTGGCTAAAGTAACTTCTTCTACCCCAAAACATATATAAAATGTCGAAAAACTCATTCCGATTTGTGAGATACGACTCTTTTAGGGTTCTAACAGTCCTGATCACTTCCACCTCTGATCGAGCCTTCTTTGGTCCATCTTGGCCATGAAAGGTCTACATCAGTAACCTTGAAATGAAACACCCAATTAAGAAATATTCGGACAATTGTGAGGTGCGAAAACACACAAATTAAACACCCATTTGTGTGCACTTCGGACCTGCGGATAGTGAAGACCCTAGGAGCATCTTTAGAGCTTCCTAATTTGACTTTCGTAGTGATATCTATTGCTTTGTGCAATGGTCTTTCCCTGTAAGGGTTCTTCGACGTTAAATTCGAAGTCTTTGTGATTGGGCTTGATTGTGGGATTGGAAAACTTTACTTATTCATCTTTGCATGCTTCTTCAGTCCCCCAACATAAATCTATTCAAAATGTTTCAACATTTCTTGTAGTCGACCACGAAGATTACTAACCTTCTAAGCAAGCTTTGCATTAGAAACCATGCTTAATAGTATTTGTAAGGTGTCCAAAGATCATCTATTCTGATATGGCCGGTCGGATATGATGCTGATCAACTCGTATTATGGATCTGTTGGGTCTTCAACCCAGCTTGTTGCTGACGTGTGGCTACAGCCACCGTAGAACAGAATAAAAGATTGAACAGATAAAGATGCTGGACTGCTGTGTTTCTTGTTTTTTTTTATTCAATGGAAAACGTATAACATTGCTGCCTTTTATAAGGCTTTCTTACTCTATGAAATTACTGATTTATCCCTGTCTAGATACATTCTAGGGGCAGCTAAAGAAAGAAAAAAAAATCAGAGAATATCTACTGTTTATCTTCACGCAGCTAGTATTCTAAACTTAGGAAAAAACTCACAGCTAGCAAAATCTCACAGCTAGCATGCACAGCTAGCACAAAGGATCCTTATACGGTTTTGGATTTGCACAAATCTGCCACCGTATCCAACAGGATCTACGTAAATATTTCAAGGAAATACACCACTCTTTATTCCACTCCTATCTACTCCTATCTTGTAACAACTGAATTTTAAAACAAACATTTAAATTTAAACATAACCTAAAAAGAGAATCAAGATAAAGTTAATTATTTTATTTAAACTTTAAACTTCCTAACTCTACGGAACAACCTAAAGAAAAAATCGAGATAAAAATCTGTTATAAATATATTGATTTTAAAATATATTTTAATAATATATTATAATAATAATATTTGAAAAGATGTTTGAAAAAAACACGTTTTTCAAGTTTTGGGAATAGTCCCACATGGGAAAGAGAAGAGAAGGAAATCGGGTTTAAATGAAAATAGCGGAGTATTATAATATTTACCTTGGTAGTCCGTGGACTATTGACCTTGCGTGTTCCAGTGCGAAGCACTGGAACCCCCGCGCTCGGGCTCGGGCTCGGGCACGGGCACGGGCTCGGGCTCGGTCTCGGTCTCGGTCTCGGACTCGGACTCGGTCTCGGTCTCGGTCTTGGGCTTGGGCTTGGGCTCGGTGCGAGGGCGTGGGCATGTGAGGCAGTGTGGCTGTAGAGGCGCTAGTGGCGCACTTTGCACTTCGCACGTGTAACAGCTATGGAGTTAATTACAGAAACTGTTGCTAACAGTCATAAAACGGCTAGCCCAACAGCTATAAAATGGCTAGCCAGTCTCTCACAACAGCCATATAACGGCTAGTTTCCAACAGCCATATAACGGCTAGTTTCTCCAACAGCTAGAAAACGGTCATGGAATTTAATTCCCTGGACCATAAACCCCAGCCATCATAGCCTATAAAAAGAGGGTCTAGATGGGTTTCCAAACCATCTCAACTCACTCCAGCAAATCCATACGAATTTCCAGCAACAAAGCAAGGCTTGAACCTTAGCTTGAAGAATAGACCAGAGGTGTGGTCTAGGACTGTTCAATTGAACCAGTGGCTGACGAAGTGGTCAAACTCCTTTTTTCTCTTTCTTCTCTTTCTTTGGGATTTTTCTTTTATATTGTAATATTGCCAGATAGTGTGTAAAAGAGTTCCATTTGGTGGGCCTTCGTGTTTGCTGAACGCAGACCCACACCAGGCTTGTCGTATCCTAGAAGCAATTTGCCTGTAACCAATCAGCATACTCAATCCACTTGAGTAGGGGCAAATAACGCTTTAAGGACAGCGTTTCAGACGTGCTTCAGCCTGTCCTTAGTTCTGACCGAAGTGATTCTTGGTTTCCATATTATACAGATATTACATTAATCTGTATAAAATTCTCAACAATCTTAAAGCGTTATTTCTGTAATGGAAGCCGACAGTGTTTCATCCATCAAGCTGATGAATCAGGACTTGATACGTCTTGATCGGTTCGATGGAACCAATTTTACGAGATGGCAAGACAAGCTAAAATTTCTCCTAACGGCGCTAAGGATCTACTACATACTAGATCCAAATTTGCAAGCACTACCTGAAGCAACCGACGACGACACACCTGAACAGGTGGCCGCCCGCACCAAACGAGCCGAAGATGAACTCTTGTGTCGAGGACACATTCTGAACGCTCTCTCCGACCGACTGTACGATCTGTACCAACAGACGTCATCAGCAAAGGAGATCTGGACTGCTCTGGAGTTCAAATACAAAGCTGAAGAAGAAGGTACCAACAAGTTTCTCATCGCCAGGTATTTTGACTTCAACATGGTAGATAACAAACCGCTGCTACCCCAAATCCAAGAATTGCAGCTAATAGTAAACAAAATCAAAGCGATAAAGATAGATCTTCCTGAATCATTCCAAGTCGGGGCTATAATTGCCAAATTGCCACCGATGTGGAAAGACTATAGAAAGAAGTTGCTGCATAAAACTGAGGACTACACACTGGAACAAATCCAGAAACACCTCAGAATTGAGGAAGAATCCCGTAACCGTGACAGAAAGAATGATAACGGGAATGCCTCGTCCAAGGTTCATGCAGTAGAGAACTCTAATAACAAACATCCCGAGAAGGACAATTCCCTGAAACCCAATAAAGGAAAATTCAAGAAAAACACCCAAAAGAAGAACGGAAAGTTCAAAGGCCCATGCCATGTCTGTGGAAAAACCGGGCACTATGCTCGAGTATGCCGATATCGCAAGTCTAAACAAGAGGCAAGTGCAGTAGAGGAAGGCGATATAGTGGCTATGATCACTGAGGTGAATACCATCCAAGGCAAAGTTCCAGGTTGGTGGTATGATACTGCCGCTACAGTACATGTGTGCTACGACAAATCAGCCTTCAAAACCTATGAGGAATTGACCGATGGTCAAGAAGTCCAAATGGGTAATGAAGTCCGATCAAAGGTCGTCGGCAAAGGAACTGTCGAACTGATATTCACATCTGGGAAGAAAGTGATTCTGACCAATGTACTGCACGTTCCAGACATGAGGCGAAACTTAGTTTCTGGGGACCTTCTGGGTAAACCAGGCATAAGGGTGGTGTACGAGTCAGGAAAACTGATCCTGTCCAAGAATGAGAATTTTGTCGGGAAGGGATATGCTTGTAACGGAATGGTTAAGTTTTCTCTGAATGAAAGTAGCACTTCTGCGTATATGGTTGAATCCTCTGGACTGTGGCATGATAGACTAGCCCATATAGGGTATAGTACCTTGAAGTTCATGGCTAAGAATGGTTTAATCTCATACACAGATAATGAAACCGAAAAATGTGAAGTGTGCATACGATCCAAAATGACGAAGAAACCTTTTCCAAGTGTTGAAAGATCGTCTCAAATATTGGATCTTGTGCACAGTGATATCTGTGAGTTAAACGGCATTCTTACTCGTGGAGGTAAACGGTACTTCATAACCTTTATAGATGATTGCTCTAGATATGTGTATGTGTACCTATTAAAGAGCAAAGATGAAGCATTGAACATGTTTAAAGTATATAAAGCAGAAGTAGAGAATCAACTAAATAAGAAGATTAAAATTCTCCGTAGCGATAGAGGAGGAGAATACTTCTCCAATGAATTCGATAACTTCTGTGAAGAACATGGACTGATACATCAATGTACAGCGCCATACACACCTCAACAAAACGGAATAGCTGAAAGAAAGAATAGAACATTAGTAGAAATGGTCAACTCAATGCTGATAAGAGCAAAGTTGCCACTAAATCTATGGGGTGAGGCACTGCTTGCAGCATGCCATATTATAAACAGAATTCCGTCTAAAAAATATAGAATATCTCCATATGAAACATGGAGAGGAAGAAAACCTAACCTAGGATATCTTAAAGTGTGGGGGTGTCTTGCATATTGTAGAACCCCTGACCCAAAAGAACTAAGTTAGGACCAAGAGCTATTAAGTGTGCCTTCGTAGGGTATGCACAAAACAGTAAAGCTTATAGACTTCTAGACATGGAGTCTAATACAATAATAGAATCAAGAGACGTTGAGTTCTTTGAGAACTCACTATCCTTGGAGTCTAAGGATAATGACATCCAATCTCCTAATAGAGAACAAGATAGCATAGCCCCACAGATAGTAGAAGCTCCTATTGAACCTCGTAGGAGTCAAAGAACAAGAATAGAGAAGAGTCTAGGAGATGACTACATAGACTCACAACGTATCATTTTTCATCTAGTAGAAGCAGATAGAGAAAATGTTATAAGACAAATACCTATAGTGATGAATATAGAAGATGATCCTAAATCATATAAAGAGGCTATATCTTCTAGAGACTCAGCTTTCTGGAAAGAAGCTATAAACGATGAAATGGAATCCATACTATCAAATCAAACATGGGAACTAGTAAACTTACCTCCAGGTTCTAGACCCATAGGTTGCAAGTGGGTATTTAGGAAGAAATATCACACTGATGGGACTATCCAAACCTTTAAAGCTCGACTAGTAGCTAAGGGTTTTAGACAAAAAGAAGGGATAGATTATTTTGACACATACTCACCTGTAGCTAGGATAACATCCATTAGGATATTATTTGCGCTAGCTTCTATACATCATCTTCACATCCATCAAATGGATGTAAAGACTGCTTTCCTGAATGGTGACCTCAATGAGGAGGTATACATGGAACAACCTGAAGGGTTCATTCTACCAGGAAATGAAAACAAAGTATGTAGATTAGTCAAATCATTGTATGGATTAAAACAAGCACCAAAACAGTGGCATGAGAAGTTTGATTCCAAAATACTATCTCATGGTTTCATGCATAATGTAGCTGACAAATGCATATACTCTAAAGTAGATGGTAGTTGTATCGTTATTATTTGTTTGTATGTTGATAACATGTTAATAATAAGTAAAAAAATGAAAGGTGTAACTGAAACAAAGAGGTTTCTATCTTCTGTATTCAAAATGAAAGATCTTGGACAAGTTGATGCCATCCTAGGTATCAAAGTTAAAAAACATTGTGGGGTTATGCTTTGTGTCAATCTCATTATATTGAGAAGATACTACACAAGTTTAACCATCTAAATATAAAAGAAGCAAAGCCCCCATTTAATCCAAGTATCAAACTAAAAGAGAATAATGGAAGAACAGTTGCACAATTGGAATATGCGAGTGCTATAGGGAGTCTTATGTATACTATGCAATGCACTAGACCTAATATCGCATATGCTGTGAGTAAACTTAGTAGGTTTACTAGTAACCCCAGTACTGAACACTGGAATGCAATCAGTAGAGTCCTTGGTTACTTAAAAGCAACCAAAGACTTAGGACTATTTTATTCAGAGTTTCCTGCCGTATTGGAAGGATATACCGATGCGAGCTGGATATCGAGTGCAGGGGACAACAAGTCTACTACAGGGTGGGTATTCACCCTAGGAGGTGCAGCTGTATCTTGGGGATCCAAGAAACAGACTTGCATAACGCATTCGACTATGGAGTCTGAATTCATAGCCCTGGCTGCAACAGGCAAAGAGGCTGAGTGGCTAAGGGATCTTCTATTAGAAATCCCTTTCTGTGTAAAGCCTATATCGGCTGTGTCACTACATTGTGATAGTGAAGCCACATTAGCTAGAGCCTATAGCGGCACTTATAATGGTAAATCTAGACATATCAGTCTTCGACATGATTATGTCAGACAATTGATTCGAGATGGAATCATTGCTATTTCCTATGTGAAATCAAGCAACAACCTGGCAGATCCTTTTACTAAACCTCTACCGAGAGAGGTAGTAAAGGCTACATCTAGAGGGATGGGGTTGAAACTCTTCAACCAAAGTTCCACCAGTGATGGTAACCCAACCTAAAGTCAGAAAATCTCTAATTTTGGGTTTAATGGGTAAGAACAAGTCACTGATATGTGGAAAGTTTTCAGCACTGAATAATAAAACCTCATCCATAATAGATAAGTGCTGAGCGTTACGATAGAGGGTTGAGTCTTAAGAACTCTTAATGAAATCCAGTCTATAGGACAAGTGTTTTAAAGTAACGGAGACACTGGAAGGATTTCACCTATATGAACGTAGAGATGGTGCCGTCTCTCATGAGAGTTAGGAGTTTTTCTCTCGGGATCGTTCACGAATTAGGATAAGCACATGGCCATTAAATGTGCTGAGCAAGATTGTGGGAACTCTAATAAACACATAGCGAATATGTGTGTGGTTTCTCCAACTCTGTTATCTAGGAATAACTGGTTCAAAGCTGCGGCTACCAGTAATTTCGATAGAGTTTTGAGATACTTACACTAAGGGAAGATTAAAATCGAAAGATATCTTTCTTTATGCATATAAGCTAATTATTCTGGCAATATTGTTTAAACCGAGAAAATATTTTTATAAAATCAAGTGGGGGATTGTTATAAATATATTGATTTTAAAATATATTTTAATAATATATTATAATAATAATATTTGAAAAGATGTTTGAAAAAAACACGTTTTTCAAGTTTTGGGAATAGTCCCACATGGGAAAGAGAAGAGAAGGAAATCGGGTTTAAATGAAAACAGCGGAGTATTATAATATTTACCTTGGTAGTCCGTGGACTATTGACCTTGCGTGTTCCAGTGCGAAGCACTGGAACACCCGCGCGCGCGCTCGCGCTCGCGCTCGGGCTCGGGCTCGGGCACGGGCACGGGCTCGAGCTCGGGCTCGGTCTCGGTCTCGGTCTCGGACTCGGACTCGGACTCGGACTCGGTCTCGGTCTTGGGCTCGGTGCGAGGGCGTGGGCATGTGAGGCAGTGTGGCTGTAGAGGCGCTAGTGGCGCACTTTGCACTTCGCACGTGCGCATCGTGTCGCAGAGGGTCGCTCCCTTCGCGAACCGGAGCGAGACAGGTGCGAGTCGCGGTGCGACTAGTGGCTAAGGCAGATGGTTGGACGAAAATCAAGTGGACTGAATGAGAGTCCCTCTGATTATATAGAGGCTGGAAATATAGCTGTTGCACAAATGTGTAACAGCTATGGAGTTAATTACAGAAACTGTTGCTAACAGTCATAAAACGGCTAGCCCAACAGCTATAAAATGGCTAGCCAGTCTCTCACAACAGCCATATAACGGCTAGTTTCCAACAGCCATATAACGGCTAGTTTCTCCAACAGCTAGAAAACGGTCATGGAATTTAATTCCCTGGACCATAAACCCCAGCCATCATAGCCTATAAAAAGAGGGTCTAGATGGGTTTCCAAACCATCTCAACTCACTCCAGCAAATCCATACGAATTTCCAGCAACAAAGCAAGGCTTGAACCTTAGCTTGAAGAATAGACCAGAGGTGTGGTCTAGGACTGTTCAATTGAACCAGTGGCTGACGAAGTGGTCAAACTCCTTTTTCTCTTTCTTCTCTTTCTTTGGGATTTTTCTTTTATATTGTAATATTGCCAGATAGTGTGTAAAAGAGTTCCATTTGGTGGGCCTTCGTGTTTGCTGAACGCAGACCCACACCAGGCTTGTCGTATCCTAGAAGCAATTTGCCTGTAACCAATCAGCATACTCAATCCACTTGAGTAGGGGCAAATAACGCTTTAAGGACAGCGTTTCAGACGTGCTTCAGCCTGTCCTTAGTTCTGACCGAAGTGATTCTTGGTTTCCATATTATACAGATATTACATTAATCTGTATAAAATTCTCAACAAAATCAAGGTGATTCTCTTTATTCCACGTGTGTGCATGATCAGTGGGTTGCACAACAACTACACAATTTTGGAAATTTCCTTGCCATGGACTAAGAGAAATGACATCGTGGGTGCATTTTCAAATTGAGGCCTCTGGTCTTGACATATATGTGTTAAAAAATAAAACTAAAAAGAAAAAAAAATAAATGATTGTTTCTTTTCCTTTCTTTCTTTCTTTCTTTCTTTCTTTCTTTCTTTTTCTTTTTTTTCTTTTTTTTTTTAAAATAAAAAATAAAAAATTATTATTCCCATAAATTAAGTAGGGCTAGTGAGATTGGTGATGTGGATGTCGACGAGTCCAAATGTAATTAGGTGCATGGAAAGGTTTATGTACACCTAGCCCAAGAGATTATTTATGATGAAATTAATTACAATTCAGTTCCATTGAACATCCAAATGCAGCTTAAGTACTCTCCAAAACTTGAGGCTCCCAAAAACAACCTCGAATAGCTGTGACAAGGCTGCGAGGATGACCACAACAACAACTACAACGATATGTTATTATAAGTAGATTAAATAATTTAGTAATTAGAATAAAATTATCAAAGTGGTTTGATAACTAAAAATGGTAAGTGAATCTACAGCCACAGGCCTGAAAATCTAAGCATTGTGTCTGTCCAGCGCGAGCATTTTAATTTGATGAATTTTTGGGCTTTTGAGGCCAGCCCAATCAGCCCCATTCACAGCACCTATCGTATGGGGTAAAACAAGCAAGCCCTGTGGGGCCCACCTTCTTGTGAAATTTACTACACCCACAGGGAACAACTCAAAGTTAGGCTTAAAACTCCTTAAGTTCACGCGGTGAGGGTCGCTTGATTTTCGATTGGGGTGTTTTTTTAGAGTGTGCATGCGTTCATCTCGGAACGGGCCTGATGGAATGTATACACGATGTTAGGCCACTCACACTAACCGATGGCTGGCGTCGCTTACCCATTGTTCACTGTGGTGTGGCCCACCTGAGTAGTGGATCGGGCTGATTTTTGTGCCTATTGCAACATTTACTCCTATGGAACTCATAAAAGCATTTACATGTTTACTTGGGGCCTGTTTGGATTTGCGGTTAAGGGTGTATTGCATTGTATTAATGGGTCTGATATGACATTAACACTGTTTGGTTCGGAGTAATCGACCCTGTTATTGATGGGTTTTTTTGACCTGTTGTCCTTTCGCAATTGGGATGCGTAAAGTCCTTTTGTAACTGGGATGCGCAAATCCTTTCGTAACTAGGATGCGGAAAGGAGTTTCCTAAAACTATAAAAAAGGGTCCCTAGGGTTTTTCTAGGGCATGTTGTGTTGATGAGAAAAACAACAAGAGGGTTTCCTAAAGCTTTACTAGGGATTTGCTAAAGGGTTTAGGGCTATCAAAGGTGAGAAAGAGGGAGAAAGAGAGAGAGGAAGCTTATAGAAGGGAGGTTCTGCTCGTGGAGGTTCTCTACTGTGCAATCTATATCTCAGTGCTTCTATGTCCTTATAATCGGTGAGATCTATCTAGTTTTCTCTATTTTTCTTATTGTTTATCCACTCCTGCGTGAGTGAAGAAGATTGTAACGTTCTACTTCATAGTGGATTGTTGATCTGGACGAGGTCCCGTGGTTTTTACCTCTTTGAGGGTTTTCCACGTAAAAATTCTCTTGTGTGGTGTGTGATTGATGCATTGATTATTTTCATTGCTTTATTATCCATAATTCTGGTTTGCTCTGGAGGGCTAGATCCTAAGGTTTTGTGCAAGGCCCCCAACAAAGTGGTATCAGACTAAGTTATTGAACGGGTAAGGATCGGTTTTGAATTATGGAAGGTGGCTCAAGGATGATCAGCCTCAATGGTTCTAACTGGACCATATGGAAGGCTAAGATAGAGGACTTGCTTTATTGCAAGGACCTATATTCTCCAATCTTAGACATATCAGTAAAATCCAAGGATATGACTGATGATGATTAGAAGAAGACGGACCGAAAGGCGGTGGGGTTTATTAAACAATGGTTGGATGATTCTGTGTTCCATCATGTGTCTACAGAAACCTCAGCCGCTAGCCTATGGTTGAAATTACAAGGGCTGTATGAGAGGAAGACAGCCGGTAATAAGATTTTTCTGATAAGGCGACTTGTGAATCTCAAATTCAAAGATGGTGGTTCTGTGGCCGAGCACATGAATGAGGTCAGTAATATACTGAACTAACTCACCTCTATGAAGATGGTCCTGGATGATGAATTGCAGGCTTTACTATTGCTTAGTTCATTGCCTGACAGTTGGGAGACATTGGTGGTGTCTCTAAGTAACTCCGCGCCAGACGGAAAGATATCCATGGAACAGGTGACTAGCTGTCTTTTCAATGAAGAGACAAGGAGGAAGTCTCAGGGATCTACTCAGCAAGAGGCTCTTGTGACACAGGAACGGGGGAGAGGAAAGAACAGGAAGGACGGGAAGGCCCGAGATAAATCAAGAGGCAAGTCGAGTAACAGAAAAAATGTTGAATGCTGGAATTGTGGCAACAAGGGCCACTACAAGCATGAATGTCGTGGTAAGAAAAATGACAAGAAAGGAAAAGGGAAGGAAGATGAATCAGATTCCACTGCGGTCGCTTCAGATGGCGACGTTGTAGTTATTCTTTCTACAGATCATGACGTATGTCTCACGGCTACGAGTCAGGACACCGACTGGGTGATAGACTCGGGAGCTTCTTTTCATGCAACTCCACACAGGGACTTCTTCACAAGCTACAAGTCAGGTGACTGTGGGACTGTGAGGATGAGAAATTCTGGCGTATCGAAGATCGTGGGAGTTGGTGATATTTGTGTGAAGACCGATGTGGGTTGCACATTGGTTCTCAGGAATGTGAGGTATATCCCAGACCTTCGCCTTAACTTGATGTCGACGGGAAGGTTGGATGATGATGGCTATGAAAGTCGGTTTGCTGGTGGGCGATGGAAGCTCATCAAGGGTTCATTGATCGTGGCAAGAGGAAAGAAGTGTTACACCCTTTACAAGGCAAGTGTCAGTATGTGCAAGGGTGGGTTGAACGCAGCGGAAGATTCAGCTATTGGCATGTGGCACAGGCGTCTAGGCCACATGAGTGAAAAAGGAAGAAGCGGCTCCTTCCAGACGTGATAGGTACACCTCTCAAAACCTGTCTTGATTGTTTATCAGGGAAACAACATAGAGTTTCATTTGTTAAAACTGCTTCTCATGTTAATAAAGTGCATGCATTAGATTTGGTTTATTCTGATGTTTGTGGTCCTATGAGGACAAAAACTTTGGGTGGGGCATTGTATTTTGTTACTTTTATTGATGATGCATCTAGGAGGGTTTGGGCTTATTCTTTGAAATCCAAGGACGAGGTTTTTGGTGTGTTTAAATTGTTTCATGCTATGGTCGAGAGAGAGACAGGTAGATCATTGAAGTGCATCCGCACTGATAATGGTGGTGAATATATTGGCGACTTTCACGAGTACTGCAAGTCCCTGGGTATATGGCATGAACAGACGGTTCCTAAGACCCCCCAGCATAATGGTGTAGCTGAGCGAATGAATCGCACTATTGTTGAGAGAATCAGATGCATGTTATCCCATGCGAAATTGCCCAAGACGTTCTAGGGAGAAGCAATGCACACGGCGGTATATTTGATAAACAGGTCTCCATCAGCCCCGTTGAATGGAGAAGTACCTGAGAAGGTGTGGACTGGACAGGATCCATCGTACAGTCATCTCAGGGTGTTTGGATGCAGGGCATCCGTTCACGTACCAAAGGACGAGATGTCCAAGATCGATATGAAGATCAGGCAGTGTGTGTTCTTGGGGTACGGTGATGAAAAGTTTGGTTATAGATTGTGGGATCCGACCGAGAGGAAGCTCGTCAGGAGCAGAGATGTGGTTTTCTTTGAAGATCAGTGTATAGAAGACATTGGTAAGTCAGACAAGAATCAGCCTAGTTCAGGTGAGCTAGAGGACACGGATTCGATTATTCCTCCCGTGGTGCTTGATGACGGGGGAGTACAGCAAGGTGCAGAGGACGAGGGAGTTCCTTCAGAAGATGGACCAGGGGAGCAGCCCCCACTTGATCCACCTGTTGAGCCACAGGTGAGGAGGTCATCTAGGGATAGACAGCCATCCAAGAGGTACTCGCCACATGAGTACATTATGGTGACTGATGGGGGAGAGCCAGAAGATTATTCTGAGGCCCTAGCCGACGAGCATAAAGGGGAGTGGTTGAAAGCTATGCAAGAGGAGATGAAATCCTTGCATAAGAACCACACCTATGACATGGTGAAACTGCCTAAGGGCAAGAAAGCTTTGAGCAACAAGTGGGTGTTCAGAAAGAAGGTTGAGTAGAAGAATTTACAGACAAGGTTCAAGGCCAGACTTGTGGTGAAAGGTTTTGGTCAGAGGAAAGGCATAGACTTCGAGGAGATATTCTCACAAGTGGTGAAGATGACATCCATACGGGTGTTGCTTGGGTTGGCGGCTAGCATGGATCTGGAGATAGAGCAGTTAGATGTTAAAACTGTCTTTCTCCATGGTGACCTGAAAGAAGAGATCTACATGCACCAACCAGAGGGGTTCGAAGTTAAGGGCAATGAGCATATGGTGTGTAGGCTGAGGAAGAGTTTGTATGGGCTGAAACAAGCTCCACGGCAATGGTACAAAAAGTTTGACTCGTTTATGTTGAAACATGGGTATGACAGAACGGAGTCAGACCACTGTGTGTTCACGCGCAAGTTCTCAGATGGTGATTTCTTAGTTCTGCTATTATACGTTGATGACATGCTCATCATGGGAAAAGACATCAAGAAGATCGACAGGCTGAAACAGGAGTTGGGCAAGTCTTTTGCTATGAAAGACTTGGGCCCGGCTAGATAGATCCTAGGAATGAAGATAATCCGTGATAGAAACAGTAGGAAGCTCTGGCTGTCACAAGAGCAGTATATTGAGAAAGTCCTAGAACGGTTCAATATAAATGTAGTGAAGTTGGTCAGTACTCCACTACATGGTCACTTCAGATTGAGTGACAGACAGTGTCCCAAGACGAAGGCAGAGGTGGAAGAGATGTAGAAGATACCCTACGCGTTAGCTGTAGGAAGTTATGTTAGGTGTGTACATGCGCAGACATAGCATATGCAGTTGGTGTTGTCAGCTGGTATCTTGCCAATCCTGGCAAAGAGCATTGGGCAGCGGTGAAGTGGATACTGCGGTATCTAAGAGGCTCATCCAGGTTGAGCCTATGCTATGGTGACGGTAAACCTGTTTTAGAGGGCTACACAGATGCAGATATGACAGGTGACATAGACTCCAGGAAGTCTACATCGGGTTTCATGTTCACGTTTGCAGGGGGAGCGGTTTCTTTGTAGAGCAAGCTACAGAAGGTCGTAGCATTGTCAACTACAGAGGCCGAGTACATTACAGTCACAGAGGCATGTAAAGAGATGCTTTAGATGAAGAGGTTCCTACAGGAACTTAGCCTGAAGCAGGAGGAGCACGTGGTCTATTGCGATAGTCAGAGTGCTATACATTTGAGTAAGAATCCAAGTCAGCATTCCAAGTCAAAGCACATAGAGATTCGATATCACTGGATCAGGGATACTTTGGAACAGAAGGTGTTACAGCTTGAGAAGGTCTACACGGATGATAATGGGTCAGATATGATGACCAAGGCCTTGCTCAAGGGCAAGTTTGAGGTTTGTAGAAACCTGGCTGGCTTAAAGAAGGTGAATCCCTCCTGGGTCAAAAAGGGAGAGATTTGATGGATTTTTTTGACCTGTCGTCCTTTCGCAACTGGGATGCGCAAAGTCCTTTCGCAACTAGGATGCGGAAAGAAGTTTCCTAAAACCATAAAAAAGGGTCCCTAGGGTTTTTCTAGGGCATGTTGTGTTGATGAGAAAAACAACAAGAGGATTTTCTAAAGCTTTACAAGGGATTTGCTAAAGGGTTTAGGCTATCAAATTAAGGTGAGAAAGAGGGAGAAAGAGAGAGAGGAAGCTTATAGAAGGGAGGTTCTGCTCGTGGAGGTTCTCTACTGTGCGATCTATATCTCAGCGCTTCTATGCCCTCATAATCGGTGAGATCTCTCTGGTTTTCTCTATTTTTCTTATTATTTATCCACTCCTGCGTGAGTGAAGAAGATTGTAACGTTCTACTTCATAGTGGATTGTTGATCTGGATGAGGTCCCATGGTTTTTACCTCTTTGAGGGTTTTCCACGTAAAAATTCTCTTGTGTGGTGTGTGATTGATGCATTGATTATTTTCATTGCTTTATTATCCATAATTCTGGTTTGTTCTAGAGGGCTAGATCCTAAGGTTTTGTGCAAGGCCCCCAACAGTTATACCATGCACGCGAATACATGGTCGATCCAAAACTTCTGACGGGCGGTATTGTACTGTCAGAGGCGTTCGTTGTCATCTGTACAATGTCTTCATTGTGTTGTAAACGCATACTGACTAATTTCAAAAAGTGTCAGAATGTTTGCCAGTAATCCTGCTCAAACAGAGCAATCGCATCCCATGTTCAACATCCAAAACTTCAGCCACCTCTCTTCTCCAGCAGGGTTTGAAAAAACCATAGCCGCCATCCTATTACCATCATCGCAAAACCCTCAGCCCCTTGCATCTTGCGGCTGAACTCATAACCACCAACGATCGGTAACCGGAATCCATGGTTTCCTTCTCAATGCCGCTGATTGCAGACTATAATGGTAGACGCGACAGGGATTTAGATGGAAGAGGATGATGGTATTTGCGCTAGCGCTGAAGAAGATGAAGGAAGAGATGGTGGGTCTGTCGCTGGGTTCCAATGGCCACACAGCCTTGTAGCAACGGTGACAACGATTGATGACTGTCTGTTTCAATGGCTGAAACGCAACTGCACCAACAGACGCTAGAGAAGATGACAACACTGATGCCGCTGTTGTTCCCTTTGAAACGCAGCGGTCGAACCCTAATCGCATCCTCCGCCTTTGTTAGTAGCGCCGACGTTCGGTGATCTTGCCTCCACAAATGTCGGCGCACGAAACAGGATTTTTTTTTGTTTTTTTTTGGAATCTGTAAGTCCAGAAGTTTGCCGGGGTTTTCACCCCGATCTTATTGATTTCATTTCTGGTGATTATGGTTGCCAACGAAAGTGGTAAGTTGCCATTCATGGTGGCAACTGTCATGATTGTTGGAGATGAATGCTCATAGCACTACATGAATCTAGGGAAAAGAATCCTGATGGACCGTAGGGATTAATCACGATAACAAGAGAGGGGCCAACCTGAGAAAAAATGTCTGAGCATGTACAAATACGCATCATAGTACACAGACTACCAATATCTATATTGGTATACAATGTGTGACCCTTATATGTCATTTCCAAACATTGATCTGTATTAGAAATTGTATACATGCTAGGACAATAGGTCCTATCCAAACATTGGTTAGTGGCACGTTTCTGATGGATGTATTGTGAATATCGCCTAACGTATACATGAACAATACCCGAATACAATGCACTACAACCAAAACGTGAATCCAAACACGCCCTTAAAAATATAGAGATGTTCATGTACCGGTTGGACTTCTAATTTAAGGATGATTTATTTATTTAAAAAACCTATCATGCTCGTGTGATGTCCAACCAGTCTAAAAGGTTGGCCCCCACCACATGGATCACCATAGGTGGGCCATACCTATACCTACTATTATATCAACTGTGATTCATTATATTCTATGGTGTGGTCCATCGATGAGTGGAATGAGTTGATTTCTGTAGTAGACGATCTTCATGGTGGGACCTGTTGGATACGGTGATTTTTTGCAAATCCAAAACCATGAGAGAATCAGCCAGCCGTGAGATTATATTTTTTTCTTAAGTTTAGCTGTAATAGATTTCTTTCTAGATTTTCTTTCTGGATTTTTTTTCCTTTCTTTAGATGCCCCTAGGATGAATCTAGACAAGGTTAAATTAGTAATTTCATATAATAAGAAAGCCAATAAAGGCAGATGTGTAATTCGTTTTTCAAATCAGTCGAAATATAGCAACAACAGCAGTCTCTGTTTCTTTTCTAAAAAAAGGTTTATTTTTGTTTTTGTGTGGCTGCAGCCACTCGTTAGCAAAAGCTATTCTCGTCAGCGGAAGGTGTGGGGTTTACAACCCAACAAAGTGGTATCAAAGCCTCTTGATCCTTGGGCCTCATCAGCTGTGAGAAGGAGCTGGTGATCCTTGGGCCTCATCAGCCGTGAGAAGGTGGTTTGCACTCCCTGTTTTCAAAAGCCGTGAGAAGGAGGTTTTTTCAAAAATCAGATCCTAAAGCTGTTTTTCAAAAGCTGTTTTTCAAAAGCCGTGAGAAGGAGGTTTGCAGTAAAAATCTGTTTAAAAAAAAAAAAACTTAGACTGAAAAAAAAATCTGTTTTTCAAAACAAAAAAAATCAGGTTTTAGCAAAATTTGTTTGAAACGTCCAGATCCACCATTTCAGAATTTTTTTTTTAAAAATTCAGATTTCTATTTCATCCATCTCCCTTCAATAAAAAAAAATAAAATCAGCTATTCCTTTAAAAAATAGAAAAGATGGCCAACACAATCCAGCCGTAGGTTCCTAAGTTGTCAAATGACAACTATGAAAAATGGTGCATCCAAATGAAGGCATTATTCAGGTCCCAAGAACTATGGAAGATCGCCACCGATGGGTATGAAGAACCCACTATGGAAGAAGAAGCTGCCTTCACCAATGAAGAAAAGATCACTCTAGAAAATCAAAGGAAGAGAGACAATAAGGCTTTGTTTCTCCTTTATCAAGGGTTGGATGAATCCACCTTTGAAAAGACTTGGGAAGCAATATCAAGCAAGCAAGCATGGGATACTCTTGGCACCATCTTCAAGGGTGTAGATCGAGTGAAGCGGGTTCGCCTTCAAACATTAAGAGCCGAATTCGAAGTGACTCACATGAAGGAAGGTGAGAATGTTACTAATTATTTTTCGCGTTTGCTTGTAACTGTCAATAATTTGAAAAGAAATGGTGAAAAGATTGAAGATGTTCGAGTTATTGAAAAGATACTTCGATCCCTCACAACCAAGTTTGAGCATGTGGTTGTGGCGATCGAAGAATCAAAAGATATTGAGAAACTCTCCATTGAGGAGTTGATGGGATCGTTGCAAGTTCATAAGCAACGAATGCAGAAAAATGTCAGTTCCATGCTAATGGAACAAGCTTTGGAGTCAAGATTGACTTTGAATGATAACAATGGTGGACGTGAAAGTTCATAACGTGGTGGACGTTTCGCTAACAATCGCGCAAGAGGCAGAGGGTGCGGATATCAACAAAACCATGGCCAAAACTAGCAGAAAAATACCAATTTCCGTAGAAGAGGAAATGGTAGAGGCAGATCGATGCGTGGACGAGGAAGTATAAAGAACATCCAGTGTTATAATTGTAACAAGCTTGGCCACTATGCATCTGATTGTTGGAGCAAACCAGTTTATCAAGATGAGCTATCCAACTATATCGAAGCATCTGGCTATGAACAAGAAAGCTCCACACTTCTCCTTGCACAAGAGAAAGGTAGTGATCAGCAGGATGTATGGTATCTCGACACGGGTGCAAGTAATCACATGTGCGGCGACAAGAAACTCTTTGTGGAACTCATAGAAGGAGTTCATGGCGATGTAACGTTTGGCGACTCATCAAAAACGCCAGTGAAAGGTAAAGGTAAAATCAAAATTTTTCAGAAGAATGATGTTTCAAACTATATCTCTAATGTGTATTACGTGCCCAACGTGAAAAGTAACATATTGAGTCTCGGACAACTCCTCGAAAAAGGGTATGTCATACACATGAAGAACTCTTCTCTTTCAATAAGAGATATGCATGGATGTTTGATTGTAAAAGTCCAGATGGCGAAGAATCGTATGTTTCCTCTCTATGTAAACACAATGTTTGAGAAGTGTTTTTATGGAAAAGCAAAGAATGATTTCTGGACGTGGCATCTTCGCTTTGGCCATCTAAATTTCAGTGGCTTGAAACTTCTGTCATCATCAAGCATGGTGCATGGATTGCCTGCGATTGAAGTTCCAGAATATGTGTGTGAGGCGTGCACACTTGGAAAACAATAAAGGAACTCATTTCCGAGTGGAGTATCCCGAAGAGCAAAAGAACCGTTGCAGTTGGTTCACACTGACATCTGTGGACCATTAGAGCCAATCTCTCTTGGAGGTAATAAATACTTTATTACCTTCATTGACGATTTCAGTAGAAAATTGTGGGTGTATGTAATCAAAGAGAAGTCTGCTGCTTTTACTATTTTTAAAAATTTTAAGGCCCTTGTTGAAAAAGAAAGTGGTCTTAAAATAAAAACTCTTAGATCTGACAAAGGCGGGGAGTACACCTCAAATGTTTTTCGAGAATATTGCAGGGAACATGGTATTCAGCAACAACACACTGCAGTGTACACACCACAACAAAATGGAATTGCAGAACGGAAGAACCGCACCATCCTCGACATAACGAGGACCATGCTCAAGGAGAAAAGTCTGCCAAAGAATTTCTGGGCAGAGGCAGTTGCATGTACTGCCTATCTGCTCAACAGGTGTCGAACCAAGAGCGTTAGATTCCAGACACCGCAGGAAGCATGGAGTAGTTACAAGCCGAGCATGGTGCACCTTAAGATCTTTGGGTGTGTCGCCTACGCTCAAGTTCCAGAAGTGAGAAGAAAAAAGCTTGATGATCGTGGCGAGAAGTGCATCTTCATCGGCTACAGTGAAGAGTCAAAGACATATAAGCTCTACAACCCACTAACCAATAAGCTGGTGGTAAGTAGAGATGTAGTATTCTGCAAGGAAGAATCTTGGAAGTGAAAACAGGAAAATTTGGCCAAAGAAAGTTAGGTTGAGGCCGAAGAATATGAAGAAGAGAGGCATGTGAATCAGGAGCAGACACCCACATCACCCTCTTCGGATCGCAGAAGTCCAGGAGTACGCTCCATATCTCCTAGAAGTACTTCATCAAATCAGAATTCATCCAGCACATCTTCATCACCCTTGGCTCCTATTAAAATGAGAAGCCTCAACGACATCTATGCAGAAACTGAGGAAGTGAATTTACTCTGCCTGTATATGGACCATGAGCCTCTCACATTCGAGGAGGCTGGGAATGAAGAATGTTGGATAAAGGCTATGGAAGAAGAGATTCATGCCATCGAGAAGAATCGAACATGGGAGTTGACCTCACTCCCTAAAAGCCAGAAGACCATTGGTCTCAAATGGGTGTACAAAATTAAGCGGAATGCTGATGGTAAGATTGAACGATATAAAGTAAGGCTCGTAGCAAAAAGTTATAAACAAAAATATGGGGTAGACTATGAAGAAGTTTTCGCCCCAGTTGCTCGCCTTGACACTGTAAGAATGATTATCTCCCTTGCAGCTCACCACAGTTGGATGATCTACCAACTGGATGTGAAATCCGCATTCCTGAATGGGATCGATACTAGAAGAAGAAGTATACGTTGACCAGCCTGAAGGCTTTGTCATGCAAGAGGAGGAACACAAGGTGTATCGGCTGAAATGTAACATCCCGGATTTTCATTGTTTTGGATTTCCAAAAATCTTTAATTTTTTTTTAATTAACTTATACTGTCACGTACTGACCATTAGCACTCAATGTTAGCTTATATACGAGTTAATTAATCCAAGATTAGCCCAATTTAATAGACCAGACAGGCCGTGATAAGGCCTGGTGCAGGCCGCTAAGCCAGATGATTGTTTACACTTAAAGACGGCCCGTGTGGGCCACCCAGCAACCGAGGAGGGTCAGAAAAATCTAAAACTTTAGAAAATCATAGATCTCACTGGGCTTGTAGTCCATCGCGGACTGCGGACCCAGTGGACACCCAGAAGTACCATCTGGCGCTTGCCCAATGCGCCCCACCAATGCCAGATTAAAATCTGGCACTGACAAAAGAAACTGAGACCGGGCCTTCCAGCCGTCGGATTTCTTCCAAATTTACGGTGAATGTTTAATGTATTTTTCAACGCATGCCCACCAAATCTGGGCCCCGATCGTGGTACGATGACCGTTGATCGTAAATCGGACCCGTGCAATCAAACCCCATATCCGATCGCTCACAAATTTTGCATGACCCTTCATCGGGCCATGAATCACTTACCCTATAAATTTCATGGCCAGAGGGCCACCAGAAATGCCCCATCAATCAGAATGGCCCCCAAAGGGCCACTTAAAGGTCGGAAACGCTTGCTCAGATCATATATCCATTCATCCGTTCGCCCTAAATTTTTGCATGGACCCTAGTCAAGCCATAGGGCACCTACACACCAAATTTGGTGGTTAGAGGGGTGTTAGGGCCACCCCAACACCAATAGGGAGTCCCATAAGTCTATTTTAGAAAATTATGGAAGCTTGGGGCCTTTTTCACCAAATATGGAATTATAAAAAGGGCCTCATTTGGACACCCCTCTCCCCATACAAATTTTGCCCTATAAGAGAGAAAAGGGAGAAGAGAAAGAGGAGAAAGGAGAAGAAAGAGAGAGGGAAGAAGGCATGGTGGACTCTCAATCAAGGTGGGGCCCAAGAGGATCAAACCCACAACCTTCTACACCTTCTCCAAGAAGAAACCCTACACCACAACCACCGAAAATCGTCCATGGGCCATCTAGGTAAGATCCCTCACTCATTTCTCTTGAAATCCTTGTATTGAAGAAGAAAATGCATGGATTTCTCTCATGTTTGAATTGTTTTAGGGATTCCGGTCGGCCAACCTCCAAAACCCTCATTCCTAGGTCATTTTTGAGCCTCCAACGAATCACAAGGTGCGGACTATTGTTCTTAGGTGGCCTAGCACTAATTGTAGCACGAGATTAATGATTTTGTATGTTTGGATGATGCCTTTGGAGAGTCTAGGGAAAGTTCTAGGAATTGTTGGGTTGTTGAAATTGTATGGAATTGTATGTCATGTTGATTTCCTCATATGATGTTGTTCTTATCTCTCACATGATTTGATATGAATTGATGATCTCATGTTTATGTCATGTTTGGTTTCTTCACATGATGTTGCCCTAGCATGTATGTCTTACTAATCCTTATGTAATTTGGCTCTATGAGATGTAGGAAGTACTTAACTTCCTCATGCACCCACACTACACACATGCACTTGAATTTTACACATTGTAGCTTTGCTTGGTAGGAATTATGAGTTCTATGTTGAAAAATATGAATGTGTGATATTGCATATGCTAAATGATAACCTCGTTAGTTAGCATGTTATGAATCACCATCCAAACTCTTTGGTTGGTCAGAAATACAAGGAGAACGAAGGCGGCCCCGTCGGTAGGACCGTCTTGAGGATAAACCCATGGATTTGGGCGGGTATGTTCGGGTGGCTGTAGTTCGACTACATGGGTCTCTTGTGCCCGAGGTCACTCGTCTCACGCTCGCTTGACTCGTGCGGTCTAGCCTACTATCTGACTAACCCTGTATGTTAACCCTGTTGCTCACATATGTATGGAACCTGAACCACCCTACAACCGTTGTAGCCCATCAAAAATCCGCTTGAAACTGGTCCACAGCCTCATGAGCCGGGCATAGTGAAATGAGACACTATGTCCGAGCTGTCGGCCTACGCTGGGGTACCGCGCCTCCCCGTAGTGACCGCGAGCGATCCCTTCCTTTCGGCACTCCTCATGTGCTTGGTGTCGGGGATGAGGAACCCGACGGGATCACGGACCGCGAGGTCTCGGCCTCACGAGTTGATGGGGTCTTGGCCTCGCAACCAGCTTAGGGCATTGATACGTAGGGTGAATCAGAATCCCCAACCTACTGGATGAATGGACTTAACTAATAACTCGGCTAACACGATCGCATTGCACGCATTAGTTAGGGTGGCGACTCGGAAGTCGAGGTCGCTCTGAGGGAGTGTTGTCATATGCGATCGTTAGATGGAGTCGCTTGAGGGAGTGTTGTGGCGAGGGCATGCATCATATCATCCCGCATGCATGCATTTTAAATAAGAGTTATTAGGTGTTGATAATTGTCTGCTTTTCATTAAGTTCATATTACAATTGATGCCTGTTGTAACTTGAGACCAATAGTTCACACTGAGTTGATCACTGACTCCCACTCTGGGACGGTGTTTTAAAACACCAACCAGACCCATTCATAGATGCAGGTGACTCAGGGCATGAGGAGCCTGGCGAGGCGAGCTTAGACGAGGAGGACGGGATCTCCTACTTGCAGCTGATAGGCGGCTCTCCATCGGCTTGACAGGCGGGATTTGGATCGCTGAGTTATGGACTCAGCTTTAATCTTGTGGACATATCATTTTATTTTAGATTTTGATGGGCAACGCCTTATGCGACCCTTTTCATATTCTTTGGACTTGTATATGTATTTGAACTTCTTTCATTTCAGTAAATCAGTTATGATTATGTTTCATGCTCCTGGATATTCCAAATTGTGCATTTAAGCTTGATTAACCATAAAACCATAAAATGTATGATAAGTGACACTCGGGAACTCGGGAGTCGAGTCTATGCACGACCCCCGATTTTTCGGGGCGTTACATGAAGAAAGCCCTGTATGGGTTAAAGCAAGCTCCTCGTGCTTGGAATGTATGGATCGACGGTTATCTTCAAGAGAATGGTTTCATCAAATGTCCATATGAGCATGCCGTCTACACAAAGAAGAATGCCCGTGGTGATATGTTTATCGCTTGTTTATATGTTGATGATCTGTTGTTCACTGGAAACAGTCAGGCGATGTTTGAAGAATTCAAACAGGCTATGTTCAAAGAGTTCGAGATGACTGATGGTGGATTGATGCCTTTCTTCTTGGGCATTGAGGTGAAGTAACAAGTCGGCGGCATTCACAAATCTCAGAAGAAGTACACAAAGAAACTTCTTGAGAAGTTTCAGATGGTCGACTGTAAAGCTGTAAATACACCTGTTACAACAGGCCTGAAGCTCATAAAAGATGGAGAAGGAAGAAACGTCGACTCAACCCTATTCAAGAGCCTAATCGAAAGCTTAAGGTACCTCACAATCACTAGGCCAGATATAGTCTACAGTATTGGGCTTTTAAGCCGGTATATGGAAGCCCCAAAAGAGTCACACTGGCTAGCTGTAAAACGAGTACTGAGGTATATCAAAGGGACTATTGAGTTTGGCCTTTTTTATTCATACAATAATGAAGCAATGCTGTATGGATACTCTGATAGTGATTGGGGTGGTGACCAAGATGAAAGAAAAAGCACCACAGGCTATGTTTTCTATCTTGGGTCAACAACATTCACATGGAATTCGAAGAAGTAGAGTGTGGTCGCCCTGTCCACATGTGAAGCAGAGTACATGGCAGCATTGTCCACCGTCTATGAAGGAATTTGGTTGAGAAATCTGTTAAAGGAGCTGAAGCATCCACAGGAAGAATCCACAGTCATATATGTGGATAACAAGTCGGCAATCGAGCTAGCTAAAAATCCAGTGCAGCATGGAAGAAGCAAACACATTGATACCCGATACCATTTTCTAAGAGATCATATGAAGCAGAAAACAATGAAATTAGAGTATTGTCATACTATGGAATAGGTGGCGGATATTTTCACAAAGGCATTGCCGACAGATGCATTCAAACGACTAAGAACGATACTCGGAATGAAGCCGGTTTTGGTTTGAAGGAGAGTGTTGGATATGATGATTTTTTGCAAATCCAAAACCATGAAAGAATTAGCCAGCCATGAGATTATATTTTTTTTCCTAAGTTTAGCTGTAATAGATTTCTTTCTGGATTTTTTTTTTTCTTTCTTTAGATGCCCTTAGGATGAATCTAGACAAGGTTAAATTAATAATTTCGTATAATAAGAAAGCCAATAAAGGCAGATGTGTAATTCGTTTTTCAAATCAGTCGGAATATAGCAACAGCAACAGTTTCTGTTTCTTTTATAAAAAAAGGTTTATTTCTGTTTTTGTGTGGCTGCAGCCATTCGTTAGCTAAAGCTATTTTCGTCAACGGAAGGTGTGGGGTTTACAACCCAACAGAACCAACCTATTGGATGGGTTGGATTTCACGGACCCATGAAAGGTTGGAACATATGAGGGTGACTTATCATCCAACCTGTTGAATATGGGCTTTTTCCATTATATGGGTTTTGCTAAGTTGACACCTGCCTTAACAATGCCTCCAAATTAACCTTTGGGATGACACGTGGGATGCCTAATCATACCATTGGGAGCAAGCCATGGTGTAAGAATTATGTTGTGTTTGTTTTTTGTTTTGTTTTGTTTTTTTTTTTTTTTTTTTTTGCTTCTTCTGTGTTTTCCTTGTTCATTCTGCCTTTGCCTCTTTTGGAAGTAATAATGCTTTTGCTGATCTTCCAAAAAATAAAATAAAATCACATCAATTCAATGATCCTAACCATTTGAATGATGCAATGAGCCATAAATTACATGGTTAGAATCATCAAACCCTAGTGTGCTACTTTGGAATCATAAGCAACAAACAATGGGATTTATCAAATAGATGTTTCTAGATAATGATTGGACCTATTCTCCTCTTAATATTGACTGTCCTTTTTCCATGCTATTGATCATATGTTTAGGATCATTCGATCATATGTTTAGGAAGGATGAATAAATGGTTCAAATTGATGATAGGATATCCCATGTATCATTTAAAAGCTTTGCGCAGTTGCTAGCATCCATGAATGAAGGTGGGGACGTTAGCAAAACCCTATAATGCAAATATTCACACTGTGTGTATGTATATGTATATGGAGAGAGAGAGAGAGAGAGAGAGAGAGAGAGAGAGAGAGAGAGAGAGAGAGAGAGAGAGAGAGAGAGAGAGAGAGAGAGAGAGAGAGAGAGAGAGAGAGAGCCTTGAAGAAAACGAAGACATAGTTAATTAACCATTCTACAGAAGAAGGCATGAAAAGCCAAACAACCTGAAAACATTAATAGAAAGAGCAACTAATTATAACGGCAAAGCAAAGAAGAATGAGATATGAAAGCAAAGACATAGTTACTTAACCACTCTAGACAAGAAGGCATAGAAGGTCACACAATCTCAAAACATCAGAAACAGCAACTTAATACGGCAAATCAAACAAGCTTCCATGCATCTTAACGAGCAGGCATCCATTGCAGTTCAATGCCATAGTTCCATGAGCTGGGAGGGCTCCCTGGCTTCAAATCCACTATACTAGTGTATGCAGTGCACCCACCTACCCTGAGCCTGATCCTGTGTGACGTTATCGATGCATCCTTCAAGTACGTGCAACAAAGTGTACTTTGACATGCAATCCCTTCCTCAATCTCATCCTCAAACTTCCTACACAAGCTCGTCGACGAGCAATCCAACGGCGACAAAAGGATGTTGTCGGAACAATTAAACAACATAACCGTGTTACGGTTCGATATGTTGAATGGAGCGCTCTCTTCAATCTTAAATCCACCATCCATGAGATCAGATGAGTAACATATATCCTTTCTGATCTCAGGTGTGGAAATTACAATCTTACGTTTGCTTGTGTTGATGCTAAGGATCTTGTAGTAAGACCCTTCAAGTGACCTAAACTCCAAAACATTATCGTTGCAATAGACTCTATAGTTAGAGTCACCACAACCATCTTGGGTGCTAAGAGGAAATGGGACCCTCATGCCACCACATTTTGGGCAGGGCCAATATCCATGTGCGCACGTTAGCAGCATGAACATTGAAATCCAGACCATAACCACCCTCACCATTTTCATAGTTAGAAGGAGATATCTCTACAAATGTAGTGAGAAACATGAAGATTCAAGTGCCCATTTATACTAGTTTCTACAAGGTACGGACACATTACCAAAAGTCATGGCTGTCCACCATGTATCATTTAATAAAGTTGAAAAAATCCCTTGGCACCATTGGAAAATCTGGAACTTTAGGGAAAAGGGAGGGTGCACAAGGCTCCTTGTGCTGTCATCAGAGCGGCCGTCCGTCACTCATGGATCTAGCCAATGGCCATATCCACATAATCAACCTTTCAAAGCCCAACACGTGGAGGGACCGGCCCATGTGGCCATTAAATGAAATAAGTCACTAAACCCACTTTCCTTGTTTAGAATTTCTTGATCCACTTTCCCCATGAGGAATCCCAGCTTGCTTAGATTAAAGAAAGGGCCATAGTGTTATTGCTTATACGGTATAGTATTAAAAAATTATAAGACCATTTTTTAAAATGAGTACCTAAAAGGTTTGATCCAAGCTATAGATTGGAGAATTGGGTTTTTGGTGATCTTTTAGAATTGGTTCCTTTGACAATGATTATAAGTGGGTGGAATAGAGTTTTATCGGATTGGATGGTATAGTAAGAAGTGAACACATGGATGGAGGATGTGGATTTCGTGTTGCACTCTCCTACTCTGGTGATTCTTTAGTGTCATTGTTGACTCGTGACACGTCATTCATTTGGTCACTACGAGTGTGGCACGTCACCCGTGCCATTATTACCAGTAAATCTTGTAGTTTCACAATGTGGGTATGTTTTATTAGTTGAGAGAGATGTTTTCTTTTAATTTCTTCTTTCTTTTTATTATCTATTTGTTGCTCTTTAGGCATGCTGGATCCTTACTCTTGCTCGGTGGTAGACTTTCAGGAGTTTCAACACCCGGTTAAGAAAGCCCACTGCAGCGTGAGTGTGTGGGGGTGTGTGCGCTGTGTGCGTGTGTTAAAAAAAAAAAAAAAGGCATGTTGTCATTTCTTTTACTTGTGTGAGTTTTGTGCATTTAATGCGTGTGGTGATGGGATTGTCACTAATGAATTTGGTTGGTGTATTGAATTGCATTGCAGTAAATTCGATATATGAGAAATGATCAAAGGGGAGGGATATCATTTTGGGTCTTGTTTGGGTGAAAGCCATTTATCACTCAAAATGGAATACTACTATTTTACTGTCACTTTGCAAAAAAGAACTGTCTATAAAGAGCAAGTTCTTAATTTGGTATTGTAGAAAAATACTAGCACACAATTTATGCAAGAAAGGTAAAATGACAAAAGAAAGGAGCTAAAGAGAAAGATGCTAGAAATACAGAGATTTATATGCTTTGATAATATACCTATATTCACAAGATAACAACACAGAAATTCATTCGTCAGTAAAAACAAGAGAAATTAAAGAATATAACGTTCATTTCTCTTCCTCTCTTCCACCATTATAAAGTCTCTTACTAAGGAATCACTGGTAAGGTCCCCCTCTCTTTAGTAGTTGTTTTCATAACCTATATATGCTAAGCTAGAGCACCTGCTTAAAGCCTATCTAAACTAGGCTTCACACGTTCGATAACAAGAGGAGAGAGAGAGAGAATGGAGTACATGTCTTTGTATACATGAATGTATTTCACTTGTGACTAGCATCAACACCTCAACATTTGGATGGTCGTTGCACGCGGCACAAGGTCCAAATCATCATATGTTGTGCTGTAAAAACTCTACATCTGTGAAATTATGTCTATTTATTCTTTGTCTGTAGTGTTGGCTGTACAAGCTAGATTTGTTTTGCTTCAAAAGAACAAATTTATTGGCTTTGCTAAGCTTTAGAAAAATTATTTCTGTAAAAGGAAAGAAGAGAGAATAGAAATGAAAACTTTTTTTTTTCAAACTTTTTTTTTTTTTTTTGTGCTGTGTACTCTTTCCCACTTGCCACAACCGGATACACGACACCTTTATATAGACATTTGCAACAACTACGAAATGACTACAATACTCTTATTGGATGCTTCCATCATTTAACGTTCATAGGAAATTACATAGGCTTCTCATTTTCCAAAACAACTCCATGAAAACGGCTGCAGTTGCATTGGAAGATCAACAGTCACCTGAAAAATGGGTTTTGTGCTTGCAACTCCAACATGTGAGCCATAGTGAATGAAGAAATCCAAACTACACTATTGAGTTTCTCGACAAGAGTTTCTGGAGATAGCTTAGTGCCTATGGGTTAAAAAACGATGAAAAACTGATTTTAGATGTCACCTAAACGAGACTTTACTGTGAGAGGAAAAGCCAAATCCACGGTGTGGACATGGATAACTATAAGGACTATCATTTTTAGTATTGCATTCCAAGAATTCCAGTGTAATATTTCAATAAAAAGTGTAAGTTTTAGATTTATTAGACAATGTCATCTTGCAGGATGCACCTTGACACCACTGACCTTCACGTACTCTAACGTGGTGGGATTTGATTGAGCCGTGCAATTGTCAAAAATGACCCAATCAATCATGCGTGTACCTCCCCTTTGACAGTGGCACATCGAGTCACCACATATATTGGTGACGTCAAATCTGCATCCCTTGAATTTTGAGTTGGGAAATTATAGCAGTTTCGACATACTGGCAAGTCCCCATTATGACAGTGTGTGACTAACCTCACTCAGGCCACTTCCACTTTGTTGAATTTTGATTATTCTAGTTAGGTTTAAATCCGTTGAGCATCCAAATGTGCATGATTGTCGGAAATGATTAGACTCAACCCAGTGAGGAGTGGCCCTGCGTGAGCACCAAGACATGCACCATGTTGCTCACAAGTGTGAGATTTAGTCCATGTTGCACACTAATTATCTAAGTGTAATTTGCAAATAGAAAATCTAAGAACTCCCTTAATTTTTTCTTGACCAGCACTTGTTTTGTAAACTGGCCGACTTGATTTGCTGATCGGCGTGAATCAGCAGGATATCTACATTAGGGGGCGTTTGGCGCATGGTATTAGATGAGATTAGTTGGGATGAAATTGCATTTGGTCCTGTGCCAATTCCACCCAACGTTTGGGGAGAATGGGAAATCTTGGAATTAGTTTAGATGAAATTGTGGTTGATCCAGGGCACTGTAGCTTTTTGCTACCTGCCAACTGTTTTGAAAATTTTGAAAAGTTTTGTTGATGTTAGCAAATTGTGTAGGTCCCACCATGATGTGTGGGCTATATCCACGTGTCCAACCATTTTTTGAGATCATTTTAGAGCATGGGCCAAAAAATCAGATAGATCCAAAGCTCATGTGATTGAATGCCTACCATTGAAAACTTCTTTGGAGCCACATAAGTTTTGGGTCAAGCTGATATTTGTGTTTTCCCTCCATCCAAGTCTTTTTGACCTTATGAATAGATTGGATGACAAATAAACATCACGGTGGACCTTGGGAAGATTTCAACTGTGGGCATCATTGTTCTCACTGATTTCTGTGTTGTGGTTCACGTAAGCTCTAGATTTGTCTCATTTTTAAGCCTATATCATAAAACGAGGTTGCAAAACAGATGAACAGTGTGGATATAACACATATATGTTATTCTCAACAGTTTCAAATGATGGTGCGTATATCTATTCAATGGACAGCAAACCAAAATGTGAATGAGACCGTCACACAGACATAATATAGAGTTAGGCTTGTCCCTTGGTAATAGGGGACAATCCTTGTCATATGTAATAATTACATTTTTTGAATTCCATCCCGCCTAATCCTTTCTAACAGGGGACAATCCTCTTCATACGTAATAATTACATTTGATAAGTGGGATGGATTAGATCATGCATGAATTATCTAGAACCCACTTTTTTATTCTTACTTTTCTTTATGGTGTCAGCTTTGGCCCAACGCATCCCTTTTGAAGAACTTGATGTGGTATGATTTAATTGGGATACATGTCTCTGTTAGAGATGGGGCCACCCTTAAGTACATACTTGACTGAACAACTTTCAAATATGATTTGATAATATTTCTAACAATAGTGCATGGTCTAATTACATCTCACCACATCATGGAAATATAATGGCTTGTAATTCTCTCGAATCTATGTCCATCCCATCATGGGCCAAAGTGAAATGCGGTGAATATGTGCCACATGTACACTAAAATTACACGAAACTTGATGGAAGCAAAATTGGGGACTGCCCTCTTATGGAGGACAAAGGACAATGATGCACATGATATAAATCTGCAACTGGCTAAATGGCTTCTAGGGGTAGAAGGGAGGGCTGGGGCCAGGCGAATGATGAGTGACCAGGCATGACCTGGTCCAGGCTAACGATAAATTAATGGCCAGCCATTGAAATGCTCTATCTTGCACACAAGGGTGACATCTAGTCGACCCATCTAAAGGGTCCCATCATGTAGATGGTCTATCTTGGATAGTCAGTTCACATGATCAGTCCCACTCTCGAGATTTGATGGGCCATAATCCAAAATGTCCCATTTCGAGCATATGGTGTTTAGAGGGTGGGAAATACATATGTGCGGTGCACAAGTTGTACTGCTACATGAATTCCTAATCCTCCATCCCACTAATGGCCATACCTTAAGTTAGGGGTGTTTCTTTGACCGTGGGCCCACCTTGAGATATGTGTTAATTGTATATTCACGCAGTCCTTTTATACATATCCTTCCAGGGCATGGTCTAAAAAACGAAGCAGATCCAAATCTTAAGTGGACCATACAGTAGGGAATGAATGCCCACCATTAAACTTCTTGGGGCCACCAGAGTTTTGGATCACGCTGATATTTGTGTTCTCTTCATCCAGGTCTGCGTGACCTTATCAATAGATTGGATGGCCAATACACATTACGGTGGGCCTTAGTAAGCTTTTAATGGTGGGTGGTCAATGACCACTGTTTCCTGTGGTGTGGTCCACTTGAAATTTTGATCTACTTCAAATTTTTTTTTTTACCATGCTCTAAAATGAACGGAAAAACTGATGGACAGCATGGATATGAAACAAAGATATCAAGGTAGGCCCTACGGTCAGAGAATCACCCAGCAGGTTGTTTCCCGGGTACTAACACCTAATCCACTCCCGGGCTCATCAGTAGGGCGGTCAACGGGTCGGGCCTAGGGTGGGTCTCGGCCTGAATTTTGAACTGTTTTGGGCCTGACATTCCACCGGCCTTATTCAAAAGTCTGATTCTTAAGGTGTGAGCGCGGCCCATCGACACCCCTACTCATCAGTCATCACAGGCCTAAAATAGAAAGCAGAATTTCAGGGCTAGACCATTACTGTAGTGAACCACCATTTTAAATTAGTATGATAGTTCACTACCTTTTAAAACAGGGTGGTGATCCTTCAACCGTACAAATGCCATAGTTGCATAGAAATACACTGTTAGAATGGCTGACCCACTTGCGGATGGAGCATACTCCGCAAGGTTCAATGATAATATGATCAAAACCGTCTGATATTGCCCTTGGAATTTGGACGACTCAGATTTTATTTTAAACCATCCATTTGATTGATGTTGAATTATGATTGCTTCATCATGTGATTTGGAGAGACATACACCAGTGAGAATGTGCCACACAACCTGTATTGTCTGGAATCTGGTCAGAAATATACACCAGGTGTCACACCTCCCGAAGGATGAGTCATTCCACCATATAAAGATTACATTTCCGTACTTCTCCAAAGCTTTTTAATTCAAGGGAATTTTACAAATTACTACCTCATAATTTAGTATTTACATTATAATACCTTTTTAAAAATGGTTTTTAATAAGTTACCCAATTGATTTAAGTAATTATTAGCTATATACCTTCCCTTATATTTCTTAACGTAAGTTGGGGTGGGACGTGCGAGAGGGCTGGCAGCTCAGGTGGGGCTCACCGTGGTGTTTATTTGAAATTCATTTCGACCATGACTACCTGGAGTGTTACCCCATGTTAGGCACAATGCTAGAAAAATTAATTTCATCCGTGATTCAAATGAATTATGATTGTAAATACTGTACAAGGCAATGCTTACCTTCACACCTAAATCATGGATAGGTCTGATCTTTTAGCCGTGGGGCTAAATTGTGGTTTGGAATGGAATGATCAAGAGTGTTTATATGATCATCATAGTGGGGTCTATAAAAAATAATGGTGGTCATGTATATCCCAACCTCTTTCCTTTAATGTGGCCCACCTAAAATCACATGTTAGCCTATTTATTTTTTTAAATTATCTTAAGCCTTGCCTTGAATGACACATCTAATTGTTGCAGTGGATTTTACAAATGCATTATGGTGGACCCCTTAAAAAATTAAAAAAATCAATGGTGGGCTACTAAATTTCCTCTTATGTATTTTTGAGAAAAAAGTCCTAGTGTCCAACTAGTTGTACCACAAATTACCGTCCATCTAAAAGATACCTTCCAATATTTCATATGCGTGCAACATCTGACCCGTCCAATAGGTTGGAATCACTGTGATGAGTTATTCTTGCAAAAATTAGTAACATCTACTTATTTATTGGTTGTCACTTGTATTTTGCTATTTATCAATGGAAAAAATTGTTTTCTATGATCAAGTCCACCAGATGATTACTCTTGCCTGGGTGGTTGACTCTCAGGAGTTTCAACTCCCAGTCAAGGGTTCGAGTATCCATAGGTGGTGAAATTCCACTAGTGTGAGTGTGTGGGGTGTGTGTTTGTGTGTGTTAAAAAAAAAAGTCCACCGGATGATTGGATGGAGTTGATTTTTAAATAAGTGATCCTTCCTATGCGACTAACTTATTAGAAGGGTGGGATGTTGTATTCATGTCACGCCCCAGACTCGGTAATCGGATTCACGAGTAACCCAATAGCTGGTTCTATCCACAACAGCCTCCGTAGTACCCTATTCTCGGCTCCTGAAGCAGGTTCAGATCCTGAGATTCTACAAGGAGGATTCCATAACAGTATAATCATTACCAATACGAGCATACCCAAGATCACAGCAAGTATATCTGAGAATAACGAAGGCACACATAAAATCCACTATGAATTTGAACTTTTACAAATATTCATAAGGTCCAAAAGGACATACATAAGATAATAGAAGAAAGGAAGAAAAGTCTGCAACACTGGGTTCTCAAGCTCAGCTCTAATCCAAACTCTGCCACTACGATGCCTGCCTAGGATCTCCTGCACGCATCAACCGTGCATAAGCTTATAGAAGCTTAGAGGGTGGTGAAAGTGTGTGACAATGGTGCACAGAAGAATAGTAGGAGGTACGAGAAGAGAAATATGTTCAATGACAATATCACCAGCCTTACCAAGGCTTATCATGAATACGATGCAATGAGTACTGGGCGCTATACTAAGGCGATGCATGAAGGGGCTTATACAGCCGATGCGAATGCGATACAAAGTAATGCCAGTGCTCATGACCAATCCATATATCAAATACAATTCCAATCATAAGAAAATCACCGGGGTCCATTACACTGCTAGATGACTGCCGCTCTCCAGACCCGCATAGTCAAGCGAGCGTAAGAGACCTCGCTACCCGCCCGTGGACAGTTAATTACCAACAAGGCCCGACGACAGCGAGCCCATTTACAAGTTGGTCAGACTCAGGCTAGCAATGCCTCCTCACACCAGGCAGGTAAGGCCACACCCCTACCCAACTGACTATACGACAGTGAGAGTCGCGACCTAGCGGTATACGGCCCTTGTGCGCTCATAGTTTTCTACTCGGTCATGGCGTTGGGGCAGATTCTTGGTACCATGAAAGTTTTAGAAATTTCACCCATGGGCATCCTATGCACCCGGTATGCTCAAGTAATATTTTCGGTGTCCATATATACAGCCATCCACGAACGTCCTTGTGGAGGTGAGGCCCTAATAAAGCAAGGGTGGTATCATTATGAAATGCGATGCTAATGCATGAGTCACACATACAGATCATGCACTAGCTACAGGCACTCAATGTGCACGAGGGGAGAAACTCCATCCCTTAATGACCACCATACAATGCAATCAATTCACACAGATGATGCATATGGGCTATAATGAAGTAAGTGTGCTACCTGTAGAATATGTAATCCTCCGTCCCAAGGAGGGTCAAGGTCTAGGTACATAGACAGGTGCTCTAAGGAGAAGTGAAGTCTTCTAGTGGGGGCCCAATACTTGGGGGTGACCCACAAGCTAAGAGAGTCATAAAGTCTTAATGGAGGAAACGGTCCTAGCCAGGCCCAAGGTGGGCCTTCAACCACCTATAAGGGCCCTATGGGCCTACCTTAGGGCCACTAAGGAGGACATCCAACCTCAACTGGGTGCCAAAAGGTAGCCCGCTATGCATATAAAGTAAGGCCAAGGCCCAAGTAGTCCATGACCTAATGGGCTATACACAAAGCCCAACTCATAGGTAATATGGTAGGCCTTCAAGCAAGGTTTGGGCCTAACCACAAAGGTCATAAACCCCCATATCGTGGTGGGCCTCATGGGCAGCCTAGTAGTTCATCCACATGGGCAAATTTTACACTTAATACTAGTGAGTTGGGCCTCACTTCTTAGCCCAAATACATGGTTAATTTAGTGGGTAGCCAAGGGCCCAACTACTTGCATATTATAGCCCATAAACCCATCACTAGGGCTGTACACGAACCGAGCTAGCCTGGTTAACTCGCTCGACTCGGCCTGAAAAAGCTCAACTCGGCCCGACCCGAAACTGAGTTCGGGTCGGGACGGGCCATTTTCTTTGGCCTGAAACTGAGTTCGGGTCGAGTTCGGATATGTCCCAGTTCGGTTCGACTCGGCCCAAAACCCGACTCGACCTGGCCCGACTCGACCCAACTAAACTCGGTCAAGTAGTGTGTGTGTGTGTGTGTATATTCAAAACCCTACCTGTCCCTTTCCCCTTTACCCTTCTAGGATAGTTCATCGCCCATCTTTGAAGTGACGGTAAGGTCCGAAACTGGCCTGAACTTGCCCTATTGCTGACCGGGCCGGGTTCGGCTGGACGTGTTGGCCCAATGATCGGGCCGGGCCGGGTTCGGTGGTGACCGGGCCGGGCCGAGTTTAGCCCAGTTTGACTCGGATCGACCCGTTTACACCCCTACCCATCACAATAGGTAGAAGAGTATAAGCCCAAAAGTCAATGGGCCTACGTAGAAGGTTCTAATCCAAAAGGGCTTAAGGAACTAGTCAATTAACCACATACAATGTTCCAATAAAAATCCAACTTGGATGGGCCTTAGATGAACACTAATTATACCTAAAAATACTGAAAGAAAGTGGCAAGATAATTGGTTAAATCAACCTTAAATCTGGTGGGCCATGCTGCCCCAAAAACAATATTTATGGGCCTATCTAGAAAGTTCCATGCATAGGTAGCTTTATGGGCCTGGGTATATGACCCAAAAACTCATCCAAAGGGCCCCAATTGAATGCTACTGAAGGGGATGATGATCAAGTCCCCTATGGACTCCACATAGATGAACGGTGGAATATAAAATACATTAAAGTGGGCCCACAAAGTGGCTTGAAGGGCCAACCAAGGCTGGATGCCCCAACCTGGATGTCCCAGTCTGGTGGACCACTCCAAGCTGCACCACGGACGGTACAGAGGCCCGTTGGCCTTGAAAATTTTTAGATTGGTAATTCCATGGGTGAGTCACACCTCCACAAAATTTTACAATTTTTGGATAACTAGAAGTATTTTAATTAATTTAAATAAAACAAACTATTCAGAAAATCTGGTTAATTTGGACGTCCCAATGTGGTGGGCCAGTACAGCCCTTTCCACAGTGTACACAGGGATTCGTTGACCCTAAAATTTGGTAGGTGGATCCTATCATGGGTGGAACACCTTCCTATAAATTTTCATAATTTTTGGATACCTAGAAGTATTTTAATTAAATTCAGGATTACAGACTGTCCTGAGTGAAATGTTGCTGGAATTATAATTGTCCCCATGTTTGGGACCACATGGGGTGGGTCCGGGGCCTCCAAAATTTTTGAAATTTGGGCCCAAGGTTCCTCATCAAGCCTACAACAAGGTGGGCCAGAAATATGGTCCACCATCAGTAAAAGTATTTTTTAAAATTTAGTTTTTAAGGGACTATGCTGCTGGACTGCACATCAGAAATTTCTGTCAGTCCACTATGTTGGCCCACCCTTTTGGATGCCCAAATGGGGTCATTGGGGCTAAAATTTGGTATGGTTGTAGGTGGGTCATGCAGCTACAAGAATCATATATTAATTCGTATCAATCTTTCCACCAAATTACCAGAAATTAGGCCCCAAGGTGGCCCAAAAATCTGTCCAAACAGTTTCTGGACAACAACAATAAGTTGGAAAGAAATAATTATAAACAGTATTTAAAATGGGATTTAATCCCAGAAAATTAGAGAATGGACCTCCCTAGTAGGCCCCACAATTATCCAAACCATCCCACCATCCAAAATACCTTTGCATATGCACCAATTAGTTGGATTTTGAGGCCACATGTCATACGGTGGAATGTCATAGCCGTCCTCCCTCTTTTGGGTGGCTGGATTTTTGTTGGCTTACAAGGTGGGCCATACACCATGATTAGGGATGAAAGTAAGGGAAAAGAAGAGGAGGAAGGGCAATCCCGCTGAAGGGAAGGGCTCCGCCACTATTGAGCCTTTCCAAGAGTAATCCAACCACACATCATTCATAGATTTACATCTACAACCTGAATTTTTCACATGCATGGCTAAAAATTTAAATGGATGGTGGGGATACCATTCCCACCATGATTCCAAGGTCTAGATGACCTCATCATGCAAAGAAATCAAAAGATCCACAATGATGGGGTCCATAAAGGAAAGCCCTATGCATAAGACATGCATGCATAAGGTGGGCCATTTGGCCACACCTATGTGGACGTGTGGGACCTCCACCATTGACTGGTGGGTCCTACACTCCCATCATGAAGAGAAGAAGGGATCTACAAAAAAAAAAAAAATCAGATTACACCATAAGGAAGCACCCACTTCTTGGATCTCTAAGCTTTTACCACCATTAAGGACCTCAAGTTCTAAGGTTTATGATTCTATGGTCAAGATGGAGTTATGATGGTTAGATGGAGTGGAAATGGGGAAGAAAATCGGTTGGAAAAGAGGGGAGAAGGGGCTGGAGGTTTTGCAAATGGGAGAGGAAATGAGAGAGAGAGAGAGAGAGAGAGAGAGAGAGAGAGAGAGAGAGAGAGAGAGAGAGAGATGTTGGGAGGCAATCATTGCCTCTCTCTACTTAGTTAGAGAAACCATGATGGCCTTTGGTGACAATAACAAAGTGCCAGGCTTTAGTAGGTCTTAGGGGGGTAGGCTAGTAGGCTCTCTAGCAAACCTACCATAGGGTGACATCATCCTTACACAAGCACCTAGGAGAACGTGCAGAGTGGGGTCCACCATCACACATCAAAGGCCCAAATCGAACGTTGTTCATAACTTATGATGTACAAGTCGGATTCATGCACGGGACGCGGCGTCGGAACCGTGGCGACGAGGCGGACGTAATGACATAGGTCTCGGGTCAATCCAAGTTGGGTTTACATGACCGAACTCAAGGATGACCGCAAACACTACCCGAGGGTCGCGGGTCGCCGGAATTTGACCGGTAGGACCATGGGACCAAAATGAATGAGATACATACTCATACACACACATATGCACACATGCGAACTCAGGTCGGGTCTCACAATTCAATTAATAGATTTGAAGTTATCCACTTTAGAGGAAGTCCACCCTTGATTTTTATGGGGGCCACTTGAATGTTTATGCAAGATCCACTCTGACAATTAGATGAGTACTTTTAGATCAGTACCAAGGAGAAAAAATTAGGCTGACGTGTGATATAGGTGGGCCACACCAAAGGCACTAGTTGGGAGACCCATGATTTTTATATGGCCCCGTGATGATTATATGAAATCCACTCGTCATTAGATTCAAAACCAAAATTTAGACTTAGGGCAGAAAAAAAATAAATTCAAACCTATCCGTAAGAGGGCTACGCTAAGGGAAACCGTGTGGAGGGTGACCATTGTCGTGTACAATATTTTTAATTGTGTAGTCCACCTAAATTACGGATGGGGCTGATTTTTAGAAGCTAGGCTAAGCATGAGGTGACACGAGTGGTGGTTGGAGTGGATTTCATATAAACATCACGGTGGAACCCACTTTAGCCACCAACCCCTTGCTTGGATAGCCAAACTTAACTTTAGTTAAGAAGTTTAACCGAAGTTACTCCAATATTAACTAAAGTTAATGGGATAACTTTTTGAAAATCTTCTTGAGAAATGTACTTGTTAATTAGTTGCTCAAGTGAGTCCCACCATGATGTTTATATGAAATTCACCCCAGCCATCAGGTTTGTAAACTCCTGTTTGGTCTAGGGCCCAAAAATTAGCTATATCCTTGATTTAGGTAGACTTTCTTATTGGAAATAGCTTGCATGGCAATGATCACCCTCCAAATTGATTCTCTTAACATGGCTCATGATTTATTTTTATATGACATTTAATGGTTGGAGTGGACTCCATATAATCATCATGGTGGGGCCACCTGAATCACAGGTTAACCTGATTTTATCCCTGGACCTAACATGGGACTACATATCTATTGGTCAAAGTGGATTCATGTACAGATCATGATGGACCCATTAAAAATCAAGGGTGGGCATCCCTCTCCCCACTATCTAAAAAGACGGATTTCGTGTGATATACTAAAAAATGAAATTCCCTCTCCCCACACATCCATTTCTAGATATACATATTTCTCAAAAGCTCTGAACGAACCAACCTATTTGAGAAGGTAAGTCTACATAATAGAAAAGCAAGAAATATATCATTTAAATTCAATGGATGATATATTATATATTTCAAATTTTTTTTTTTTAAAAAATAAAATTTATAAGAATCGCCGACGGTTTTAACCTTCGCTCTTACCGTCGGAAACATCAACGGTTTTAGCCGTCGAAAACTCCAACGGTTTTGGCCGTCACCCTTACCGTTGGCAACGTCGACAGTTTTAGCCGTTGAAAACGCCGATGCACCCTTTGCCGACGGACCTTGCGACGGCTAAAATCCACCGGGGAAAGTCATTGCCAACAGTTTTTAACTGTCGGCGTTACCCTATTTTCTGGTAGTGTACCTTTATTTTTTATGTGGCCCACCATGATGTATATGTGAGATGCACTCCAACCATTAAATGTGCAATCCCACATTAGACGCAGGGCTAAAAAATCAAGTTGACCAATGATTTGGGTGGGCCACATAAAAGGAAACAGTTGAGAGAGACATCCACCCTTGATTTTAGTGTGCCCACCATGTTAATTATATGAAATCCACTCAAATCATTAAATGCCACACCAAAATCTAGACCGTTGGTTAAAAAAAGAAGAAGCCATATGTGATTCAATTGGGCTATACAAAGGGAAATAGTTTGGAAGGTGAGTGTTGCCTTGGACATTATTTCAAATTGTGTGATTTACCTAAATTATAGATGAGACTAATTTTTTATTTATTTAAAGGTTGGGCCTAACATGGGGTTACTTGTGGTTAGAGTGGATTTCACATAAATATTGTGGTGGGGCTCATCTGATATGTCACTCTGATGCTCACATAGATCGTTCTGTCTTTAATATCTCTACATTAATGAGGTACTTATTAAAACCTTTTCGGACATGTAATTTTTATATCAAGTACGTTGGTTTTTTTTTTTTTTTTTTTTTTTTTTTTTACTTTTTTTAGAAAACTTTCCTTTTAAAAATGATGTCCTTGGGCTAGGGCTAGACTCTCATATTTATTTTGCATAACTTAAAAAGGATGGAAGATCTGAATACGATCGGCTAGATTCTCATGTTAGTTTTGTGTAACTCAAAAGCATTTAGATGTCGTTGCTTGACGGTGAGTTAATGTATAGATGAGAGACTATTTCTAACCTTTAGGGTCTACTATGGGGTGTATGGGTTGATATACACCATATGATAGTTGATCCTAGTGATGATTTATGTACCCTAATGATGATCTACATATAGATACGACCAGCTTACCATTTGGATGCACCGATTGAAGGGTATGCTTAGAAGTCAGTTCGATGATTACCGATGGTCGATCGAGGCCACAGTTATTCGAATATGTGCAGAGTATTAACTTAGGTTGTTATCCTAAATCTGGTCGCGATCTAACGGTTCAAAAGCTACAATTTTGGCAAAAATCGGATACAGACAACTAACTTAATATCTTGATTAATTTCATAAATATTTACACATCTCATGCACTGGCCTTGCGAGTCCAAGTTGAGCGATTCGAGATGCGATCTCAGCTCGATGTCTCTCGATAGATGAAAGCATGCTAAGACGAACGTTTTTCTATAGTCTTGAGTTTAGTAGCCTACTAACAAACGGTTTAGAGCTTGTTCAGAAAATTATGATATTTTTATAATGAATTAGATAAGAAGATTTCTTGTACCCGATGATTAAAGTTTGAATTACCTAAGTTTATAGTGTGGCCTATTCGCAATTAGCAAAAATGATGATTCAATCTTAATCATCCTAAACCATTAGTTCTTAGGCTAAATGAGTAACTCGGTCAGTTTGGCTTATTAATTAAGATTCGACTCCTAATTATCTTAGCTTTTGGTAGGTATTTATTTAATTGCAGTTGTCTTGATTAGCCAATGATATGTCAGTTATATTTGGGTTTTAAATGAACAAATCACAAGGCTAGATTAGAAGTTTAAGTGATTGTGCAAATGGTTAGCTTCTTCTGGTTGATTAATTGAATTTGTGTGATTCTTTATTGGTACCATCCATGTATTGGCTCATATCGAGCGTTAAGGATCAGTAAATGACAACAAAAGCTAATTATAGTAAAATTTCAAAAATTTTTTGAAATAAAAAATAGCAAAAATCCAAAAATGTTGTGAGATATTTAATAACTTCTCATTATGAAAGTGTTGGGGGGCCTTGCACAAAACCTTAGGATCTAGCCTCCCAAAACACCAGAATTATGGGATAATAAAGTAATGAAAACAATCAAAGCATAAACCACACGACACAAGAGATTTTACGTAGAAAACCCTCAAAGAGGTAAAAACCACGGGACCTCCTCCAGATCAACAATCCACTATCAAGTAGAACGTTACAACCGATCACAAGCACACACCACTTTAAAAAAACCTTCTTCACTCACGCAGGAGTGGATAAACAATAAGGGAATAAAAAGAAAACAGAGAGATCTCACCGATCACGAGGACGTAGAAGCACTGAGATGTCGACTCCCTTCCACAAGCTTCCTCTCTCTCTCTCTCTCTCTCTCTCTCTCTCTCTTTTTTTCTCTCTCTCTCTTTCACCTTTAATAGCCCTAAACCCTTTGGCAAACCCTTGCAAAACTATAGGAAACCCTCTTGTATTGCCTAGAAAAGCCCTAGGCACCCTTATTTATAGTTTAGGCAACTCCCTTTTGCACCCCTTGTGAAAGGGCCTCAGATTTCTGCAGTCCGTGCAAGATCCGGACTCAAATTTGCGTAGCCTTAACTAGTCGAGTAGAGTCCTTGACTGGTCAAGACTGTTCACTCGACCGGTCGAGACAGGTCCTCGACTAGTCGAGCATTGTTCACTGAGCTCCCTGGACTTTGAATTGAGTGACCCTCGACTGGTTGAGCACTGTTCACTCGACTGGTCAAGCAGCACGGTGAAATACTCCGATTTTCAACCTGCTGCACTATCTCTCCTCTGAACTGAGGAGGAAAACCCTATTAAATCTCCCCCTTTTCTAACTCAGGAGGAATTCACCTTCTTCAACCTAGTTTGGTTTCTATAAACCTCAAACTTACCCTTGAGTAAAGCCTTGGCCATCATTTTTGATCCATTATCGTCCGTGTGGACCTTCTCAAGCTATAACATCTTCTGTTCCAAAGTATCCCTAATCCAGTGATACCAAATCTCTATGTGCTTCGACTTGGAATGCTGACTTGGATTCTTGCTCATCGTAATAGACCATGTGCTGCTCCTGCTTCAGGCTAAGTTCCTGTAGAAACCTCTTCATCCAAAGCATCTCTTTACATGACTCTGTGACCGCAATATACTCAGCCTTTGTCGTCGACCATGCTACGACCTTCTGTAGCTTGCTCTGCCAAGAAACCGCTCCTCCTACAAACGTGAACATGAATCCTGATGTAGACTTCCTAGAGTCTATGTCACCTGCCATATCTGCATCTGTGTAACCCTCTAATACAAGTTTTCCGTCACCATAACATAGGTTCAACCTGGATGAGTCTCTTAGATACCGCAGTATCCACTTCACCGCTGTCCAATGCTCTTTGCCAGGATTGGTAAGATACCGGCTGACAACACCAACTGCATATGTTATGTTTGGGCGCGTACAGACCATAACATACATCAAACTTCCTACCGCTGACGCGTATGGTATCTTCTGCATCTCATCCACCTCTGCCTTCGTCTTGGGACATTACCTGTCGCTCAATCTGAAGTGACCATCCAGTGGAGTACTGACCGACTTCGCTGCATTCATATTGAACCGTTTTAGGACTTTCTCAATATAACGGTCTTGTGACAGTCAAAACTTCCTGCTGCTTCTGTCACGGTTTATCTCCATTCCTAGGATCTATTTAGTTGGACCCATGTCTTTCATCGCAAACAACTTGCCCAACTCTGAGCTTAGGATGGGCGGAGGCTTTGAGGGGCCATCATTATGTATGGATTTTATCTACACCATCCATCTATTTTTTCATATTAGTTTATATTATTAACCTAAACATAAGGTTGAGCCCAAACTTGAAGAATATCCAAAGCTCAAGCGCACCACATCACATGAAACAATGGGAATAATGATTTCCACCATTGAAGCCTTTGTAGCGCCTAAAGTGATGTTTATTTATCATCCAACCTTTTCATAAGTTCAGGTAAACATGAATGAATGGAAAACACAAATATAAGCTTAATCTAAAACTTCTGTGGCCCTCAACAATTTTTCATAGTTAAACGTTTAATTCACACTATTTCCTGTGGTGTGGTCCACTTGAGTTTTGTATATACTTCAATTTTGCATTCAACCACTAAAATTATCTGGTAAAATGTATGAACAGAGTGGATAATATATATATATATATATATATATATATATATATATATATATATATATATATATATATATATATATATATAAATGATGCATATCCAAACCTCAAGTTAACCACACTATAGAAAGGAATATGAATTGAATGCCTACCATTGAAAACATCCTTGGGGCCAAGATTTGCGTCAAGCTGATATTTGTGTTTCCACTCATCCAAGTCTGTCTAACCTTGAGAGCAGCTTGGATGACAAATAAACATTACAGTGGATCTTAGGAAGGCTTCAACGGTAGGTGCCATTGTCCCCACATGCATTCTATAGTGTGATCCACTCGAGGTTTGGATTTGCCTCATTTTGTGCTCATGCCCTTAAATGATCTCGTAAATGGACGAATAATGTGTATATAACACATACATCATGGTAGGTTCCATAGAACTTTGCCACATTAACACATCACACAATTCATTTCCTTAGCTTGGAAGCATATTAATGGTTGTTACCTGAATAACACAGATTAAAGTGGGCCGTTTCATTAGTGCGTAGGAATTTCAGAGTGAGGCTAATAAATTTCAGAGGTCGTGCATGTACTAGACCCTTCTTTGCAGGTATGCTGCAACCCAATGATATGCCGTTGGAAGTAACACCACGGGTAACATCTAATCTACTCATCCCTGGGTTCTGGCTCAGGTTTAAGTTGAGTTGTGGTAATCTGTCTTTACCCAACAGGCCAATAATTCTGAGTTTCATGTAAATTGTCCACTTAAAATCATCAAGCCCAAATCCAAGCCCAATCCCAACTTAACCTGACCATTTTATTATAATCAAATGGGTTTGATTGATCCAACCTGACTTGGCACTGGCCAACACATGCATCACATACGCATAGAAAGATAGAGGGTGGGTGGAGAGAAGGTACTAGCTTATCGCTTCAAAAAATTAAAATGACAAAAATGCACCTAAGCAAAGACAAAAAATAAAATAAAATAAACATTCCAATTACCTAAATAACTTGTCCTATTTTTGAAATCATGCCTCTATGAAGACTAATTCTGTGGGTAAAGTTGTCCAAAGCTAGTAAAGATTAGTTTGTTTGGGGTTTAGGGTTTTGGGTTTTGGGTTGGGTTGGATTGGTTTAACCCAGGTCATTTGGCTCACTGGGTTAGGTTGGCCAGGGTTCAATATCCAAACCTCACTGTTCTACATACATGGGCTATATTTTCTAGCTTGAGCCCAACCTGCTATCATTCATCTTGGACCAAACCTAACCCCAAAACAGGTTGAGTCAATTGACTCACAGGCCAACCTGATCTATTGCCACCCCAGCTGCCATTCACCAAAGATATCTGCATCAGATCTAATGTATACATAAGAGTTTATGTATCAGGTCATCCATCAAAGGGGCGTAATACGACCCATTTGGAGAACTAAATTATCTGTCCAAACTTAGAACCTGTATAGATCTGTACAAATACTTGGCCTGAACATGGGATATTAACCTCTGTATATTTTAATATTTACAGATCATAGAGGCCGAAGACCGAGGTAATATCTGTTGGTCTATGGTGAGGAGAGGACTGGTAGATGGATGTTGTGGTGCGTTGATTCCTTTCTCCTACACCATATATCGTCCCACATGTGACCATATAAACAAGTTGCATGACAAATACTAAGCATCACCGTGGGCCATGAGAAGGTTTCAACGGTGGGCGTCATTATTACTATTGTTTCTTATGGTTTGGTCTACTTGAGCTTTGGTGTTTGGTTTGAAATTTGGTTGTATGTATAGTGCTAGGTGTGCTACAGTCTTTTATAGCTTAATTTGAAGCAAACGTGCCTTTGACCTCGAGAACCTAAATGGATAAAGACTAGAGACTGTAGGTAGTCAACTATGACTGAGTATTGAAGTAGTTCGGCTGTTTATTCAACTAGTCATATGTACAACCAAGAAATTTGTGAATTGGAAGGTTCATCCTTCTAATGAGTTCTTTTCTCCTTTTAGTTGAAAAACTTTTTCTGACATTGATAGCAAAGATGATCTAATAAGTACAACTAGTGAGTAAAAGATTTAATAAGTACAACGTGTGAGTAAAAGGAACTTAATCGTATTAATTGAAATGAAAATAAAACATACAAAGATGTCCCTCGACGATTCAACATCTATGGTGTAGATGACGATGCCCTAGATTTAAATCTTACTTGGTCCAATAACACATGCATAGACAAATGAAATTACACTACTGAAAGCAAAAGTAGAAGTCTTCATTATTATCTGGCACTCGATGTAGATGGAAGTAAATTACACTACTGTTATAAGTTAGTCCATCGTAGTATTATAGATGGATAAGATTTCACTATTTCCTAGTCTAAGACCCGTTTAACTTAACAACGTAGATGGGTTGTTCTATGCTAAGATAACATAAAAGATAAAATCGATAAGTAGTATTGTGTTATAAATTAGATTTTATTATTATTATTAATTTTTTTTTTTTTTACGTGTTACGTTGGTGAGGGCATGAAGCTTTTCGATCTTCCTCCTAGTTAAAAGACATTGAAGATTGTTCTAGGGAGAGATCTTCATAGCCACTTCTCATGTTCGTTGATGTTGTAGATAACCGTCTGGACTCATAGACAGTCGTGACCTATCAAATGACACCACATGTGCTAGTAATTTATCATGGGTTGGCCATTGATTGTGTGGACATCATATTCTCGTTACATAGATAGCTACCACATGTGGTGATAGTTACCAACTTCTCTGCACAAATGTGAATAATGAGCCGTGATATTAGGTCAACTTAGTGCAGTCACTACTATCCTCTTTAAATGTCTCTCCCATGGTAACCATGCAACATGCCATGGTGGGTCAGCAGAACCTGTTGCCAAGTGTGATCGTTTTTCAGTCAAAATCCAACTTTGGTAATGACACAGGAGAGGACATGATGAGGTCAATTACCATCTTCCTTAATCAATAAATACCTCAATTACCATCTTCCTCAATCAACTTTGAATCCACAAGAGAAAATCACGAATCCACGAGAAGAAATAGAATTTTTAAGAAGTTTTTAATTAATAGATCGAATGAATAATAAAAATGAGTTTAACATCCTTTAGATAACCCTAAACAAACCCTAAAAATATAATCAAAATTCTAATCAAATAAGAAAACTAATTCCAAAAAACATTTAAATTTTCATAATCTATTGACTTATTGTTGATCCGTCAAGTCAATAGATTGAAACAACAAAAACGTATCCAGAGATTTAAACCAAAAATTCTATAATTTTTGACCTGCCAACTTCTCGAATTGGATTTTGACCTGTCGACCTGTCTGAACTAGTAGAAATCAGTCAGCAAACAATCTAGAACAATATATATACCCGTTTAAGCTGACAGAAATTAGCCAGCAAGCAATCTAAAATTTCAGGTAGAATTTCGTCCTATCAACCACAAAGGTTGACCTGTCGAAACAATGCTGAATTTGTCGATTTCTCATTGGGCTTCTTCCGGTTCATGTGTATTAGGAATGTGTTTGATCATCATCGTACATCAGACCCCTCTACTTGAGAAAAAAAAAACTCATCGTCGAGTTTGATTCACGGTACGTGTTCAACTTCCTCGAGTTATTCAATGAACTTGGTTCACAATGCGTATTCAACTTCGAGTGTCAACATTTATAAGCATCTTCTTTGAACTACCATACATTTATTAACATGAATAATTGCTACCTGAACTGCCATATTCTTCACTGCAACGCTTAACCCAGGTAATTTAGGTAAGTCGAGTACATGTTTATGAACTCAGGCATACACAACCTCAAATAGAGCCTGGTTGGTAAATTGACTATGTGTTGTTGCAGACAAACTTAACCTGAAAAAAAAAAAAAAACCAATCTTCTACTTAAGAGATAATTCATTAAAAAATTTGGTGATCACAATCGTCCTGAAATCCTGTAACACGGGCACATATATCACTCCCATCTCTTCAAGGTGTTTGATGAAATCTTGTTAATTTATGAGATGCTACTCATCCATTTTAGAAGTATTGGATTTGTTCTCCACTTTCATAGGAGTCACACGTACACCATTAATGAATCTAATAAAATTCAAATAAGACTTTCTAAATTATGATCATTACAAGTTTAGATGTATCATGAAGTGGGTGGAAATTTATTGGACGGTTAAAATCCTGGGTATTGTTTCAACAAGCAAATGTCAAAGAATCAGATATTATAATTCTTCAAATAAAATCATTTTTAGAAGGTTACTTAGAAAATATGGATTGTGCCACAGATCCCTTTTTAAGTGCCTCCGTATCAAGCGTATGCGCCGCCAGAGTATCGAATAACTCCCCTATTTTTGCACCCACCTGATCGATAGGTGCAATCACCCTATCTACTTCTGCGTTTCGGTGGTAGAAATTGTACTCTTGTATTAACAAAATTAGAACAGAAAGGATTAATTATCAACTAGGTGGGTGTAGATATCAGTTTCCTTAAAAATGTAAAGTTTCTCCGTTCTACACGCAGCCAATCGCTCAACATACTGCCACATGTACCAAGCTCGCATGCATGAACAAAAACTTAGCCGTTTACCAGATGGGCCCCAAAATGTGGATACCTTGGATTAAAAATCAGTTTGTTCAACTCATGATGTTAGCAATAGTCTTCACAACAAATGGACGGCTGAGAAAATTCTAGACAGAGTTTCTTGAATGTTTCAGCCATTTTAGTCGCTATAGTGAGTGAACTGGCCTGATTCTTCTTCTAGGGAATCTAAATACTGGGTTATATCTGATGGACGCTTTAGATCTTGCACACGTATCCCGTATTAACAAGCGTGGATTAAAGAAAGACTGGAGCAGGCGCATTGCAGTGAAAGAACTTAACAAGACTGGTAGGTCAACCGTGAAACAGTTCGTTTTGCCTCCGTCGCGACTAAGAAACCAGCGTGCTTCACCAGCCACTGGGCCCACATGCTGAAATGGTCCTATGATTTGAACCGTCCATATTAACTTTAATACTATAAATAAGCGATTCGCCTTAAATCAAACTTCCTTGATGATCCTAACCTTTGATTTTTACAATTAATTTGATCCATTGAAAATCTTCTTTTCATCGTGCTAAATTCATCGAAAGCGGATGGCTAGTATCATCTGTCAGCATAACGTGGCCTTTGTAGCGTAGGGAAATCATGGACAGTTCTGATCATCAGACCACTCAGCATGTGGCCCCACTGGACGGCAATACACGCTCGATCTGAGTAAAAGAAAGAGCTAAAACGTACTCTAGGTAATCCGAATCCAATCGTTCGAATTGGGGTGGTCAAAGGACGCGAATTGCCTGTGGGGGCCACTGGAACTTCCCGAGGTCAGAAGATATGTGGGGCTCAACAGAGATGCTCGTGAGAGATCCACTCCGTGCATCGGTTTCTGAAACTCACGATAGGACAGGAAACAAAAAAATGGGGCAGACCCAAAACTCAGGTGGGCCACACGACAGGAAACAACTCGGATTGAACGTCCACAATCGGAAACTTTGGGGGGGAATGATATTTATTGTTACAGTTCATCTTAGTGGTAATAACAATATGAACAGTTTGGATGGCAGATAAGCATCATGATATCCGACTCGGTTTCCCTGATCGAGTCGGACTCTATTCGGGTCAGGCCAATGTACATCGGATCGGTTTGAGCCAGGTGTCCCAGACTCAGTCCCAGATCGGATCGAGTTCGGATCAGTTCAGGTAAATTTCGGATCGGATTGAGTTGGACCCAATCCGATCCGATTTGATCCCATGCCCAGCTCTACCTGAAAGGTTTCAACGGTAGATATTTCTGTTCTCACTGTTTCCTGTCGTGTGGCTCAATCAGATGCTCCTCACATGAAAGGTCCACTACTCAGAGTCTTAGGGGCCCACCAATAAAGTAGGTGGTGGTCCCTATATATAACAACCATCCAATCCATCCTATCATTGCTAGCCATTAGATTAAGGTGATCATCAATCTCAACATCCTTTGCTCTCTATTGATTTTAGTGGTCCAAAATCCAAATCAAACATACCCCAGATGCAAATTTATTTTTATAAAATCCCATCTTTAACAGGATAAAACATTCCTTTGTTGCAGCAAACATGTAGCAGGCAAGGGTGCATGGAAAACGAAACAAACAAGTAAAAAACAACACTATCTTATGAGTTATGATAATAAGGAGACTGAAAGTAGTGTCCTTTCTTTCAAGCATAGGCATCAGGATTCTCCAAGAGGTGGGCCTCCACAGCTTGGAACATCCCCATCACTCCTTCCTTTCCAATCTTGGCTTCCTCATCCGTGTATTGGACCCCGGGAACTGGCGTGAATTCGGCAGTTGCTTTGATGAGACATTCACCATTGCCAGCAGGCACGAACTTCACGTGATAGACGGCTGAGATGAGTTTTGTTCCCACATCTCCGCCCTCTGTTACTGTGTACTTGTACTCAAAGTTCTCTTTGTCGAGTGCATCAATCCGTTCGTTTATGTGACTGAAGGGAACAGCTGCAGCACAAGATGGAAGCTTGATTGTATTATAACCCTAAAAATGTTGTATGGAAGAGTGATCCAATGTGGTCCATGCATATCAAAACGATCATCACCATCTGATCAAGATCAGATGATGATGAGAAGTGGGCCATATGGAGAAATATGTACTAAAGTCAATGTTACCATGGATGAGCAAAACCCAATGAAATTTTGGTGTGAGTGGACACTACAACTGTCCAATCTCCGATTGGACGGTTGATCAGTTGGCCAGCATCGGACCGCTATCAGTCAACCAATGGATGACACCTGAAAATGCCCGATCGAGATTTGACAATGGTGACATCGATGTACACTAAAATTTCATGTGGTGGACTCATTTGATACATGACTCAATGACTCACTGAGTCAACCTTGAGTCACACGTTTCTACTAGATAAGAACTACAGGAAAAAGCTAACCATCGGTGAACTTGAACTGCTTGACACTTCCGACACCACCATCTCCTTCAATTAGCCCGGCACCTGATACGAGCTGGGGCATGATCTTGGGGGCTACTTTGTGCACGTCCAGGACAGAGGCCTTGAACATTCTAGCTGGTGTGACCGAGCACACCAACTCAAAGCTGAAACTGGTCACACCCATATTTTCTTACTGTGAGAGAATGAGAGATGATCTAAGGAAGAAGGGATTGAAGGGCTTTTGGGTAGTGTTTGAGTGATAGGAATGGGAAAGATGTGGTGTATTTATAGATAGATTTTGAGAAGGGTTGGTTTGAACGAGTCATGGGTTCTATCTATTCATGTGAATGTATAGTATCAATACTTTATTATTTTGGTCGCCATATTTCGTAGACTCTTGACCAGCTGCATCGGCGAACCCCCGTTCTTCGTATTAGGATTCGGTAGTTACCTGGCGGGCGCGGATTGGGTACGACCCAGCTAGAGACGGACGGTCCTGTGAGGGGCTCCGTGGGGTTTACCATGATGTATGTGTTTTATCTAAGCCGTCCAACCATTTTTACAGATGAATTTAGGCCTGAATCCAAAAAGTAGGCAGATCTACGGCTCAAGTGGACTACATTACAGGAAATAGTGGAGATTAAGTGCCTACTGTTAAATATTTCTTGGGGCCATAGAAGTTTTCGATCAAGCTCATCCAGGTCTATGTGACCGTGTGAACAGTTTGGATGGCAGATAAACATCATTGTCAGCCCTGGGAATGTTTCAATGGTGGGCATCATGTTCTCCTGTGCTTCATGTGGTGTGGTCCACTTGGGCATTCCTTCTGCCTCCTTTTTGATATCATGAACTAAAAGTATCTGTCAAAATGAATAGAGGGCGTTGATCAAACACAGAGATCATGGTGGGCCCCACAAATCCCGGACAGCACCGTACATCTCTAGCCACCTCCTGGTGGTATACTGGAAAAACTCTGACCCCAAAATGATGTATGCGTTTTATCCACGCCGTCCATTTATTTTTCAATCTCATTTTAGTGTCTGAGCCCAAAAATAAGGCAGATCCAAAACTCAAATGGACCACACTTGAATATTTTTCCCCATGAATCACATGGTGTACCTTCAATACACATATTGTAGGGTAGGTTTGCTAATTTCATACACGAGTGCATGTGTGGACAGGATTGTCTCATTGGTGTTTTTTTTTTCCTGAGACATTAACCATATATGCTAGCCCTGCACATGGTCGGACCTGATTTGCATTTGCTATGTGTGCTTGGAGAGATGGCTCCACCGTATCATCTTCCTACGTTGTATTGTAAGGTTCATCCGTTCGTTGGGTCCAACCACATGACGTTAGGATGATGTGGACCGTTGATCCATTAGAGGCTTGTTATATACTAGGATTTGTTGATCGCGATATAGTACCAAACGGTCATTGAATCATGCCCTCATTGTTTGACTTATACCTGGTGTTTGGTTTCGAAGGGTTAGGATGTTGACATGTCATCAGTTTTCAAGCCTATGGTTGACGATTATGTTCATCTAATAAGTACCATTTTAAGGCTTCACCATCTCCGTAGAAGGGTTTAGCTTGTGAACGGTTCAGATCATGCCGTTGTCTGATCGGTGGATCCAATTATGCCCGTTCATAAGATCGGCATTCAACTTCCAGTTGCGAATAGTGTCCGTTCAATATGGTTTTTGCCGATGAACCATCCAAGTTGGGGCGCGTAGGATGAACGGACTAGATCAGCTAAACCTGTGCCACTTGTACGGTCTTAGTCCAAGGACAGGAAAAAAGTATTTCACAGATGACGAAAAAAGGGCAAGATGACATTTTGTAATCCCTGCCATTCAAAGATTATTAGGTCACCACTCGCTACATTACAAGTGGCATATGTATGCCCATATCCAGACCGTCCAACATGGTTTGGTCCCCAGCATTCGTTGCTAATAGCCCAAACATCACACTGATCGGATGATCTCAACCGTCAGATTTTGCCCGTTGAACAGCTAAGCTCTAAATTCGTTCAATCTCAGGTCTCTTGGGGATTTGTGTTGCGGAATCACACAGATCTAGATCTAGGATAACAATTCAATAGTAACAACCAATCACAGAAGAATACAAAGTTTTAACGTGAAAAACCCCTGCGGGAAAAAACCACGGCACAAAGCAACAGAAATCCACTATAAAAAGAAAAATACAAGAGAGAGGACTTACCCGATTCAAACAACCTTGAATCTCACCCTTGCTCACCCTTAGATAATCCTAGGACCCCTTTAAAAAGCTTTAGAATTATTTTTCATACCCCAGCAAAGCCCTTACAGACGCCTACTTATAGTTTAGACAACTTTTCTTTCGCACCCTTGCAAAAACCGACTCAAATTTCCGCAGTCTGCATCAAATCTGGAAACGAATTCTGCGTAACCTCGACTGATCGAGCAGACTGCTCGACCAGTCGAGGGACCCCTACAACTGGTCGAGCTGTCTCCACGACCAGTCAAGCGGCCCGGACACCAAAAGGTGAGCTCGCTGGACTTTGAGTCGAGCTGTGCTCAACTAGTCGAGCAGCTCCCTCGACTGGTCGAGGCTGACCCACGACCGGTCGAGCAACCTAAAAAATCAGATTTAAGATTTCCGACAACAATCTCCACCAAGTTTTCAATCTTTAACCATGTAGCTCCTTGATTTATTCTCTTATCTCTTCATTGCATCATAACTTCAATCAACGCTTCTTGTGCACACTCTGTCCTTCTTTTACGCCATCGCCAAGCCCAGAGAAGTTGCACAGAACTTGAACTTCTTAGTGGGAACGACCTTGGTGAGCATGTCTGCTGGATTCACGCTGGTGTGAATCTTTTCCAGTGTGACGCCTCCTTCTTCGAGCACCTATCGGATAAAGTGGTGATGAACATCAATGTGTTTAGTACGTGAGTGATAAACAAAATTTTTAGCAAAATTGATAGTGCTCTCACTATCACGGTTAACCGGCACGACCTCTTGCTGAAGTCCCAACTGATTTATCATGCCTCTGAGCGAAACACCTATTTTAAATGCTTCCGTCACTGCCATATATTCTGCTTCGGTTATGAAAAGAGCCACCACGGACTGAAGCTTCGACATCCAATTGATTGCTCCACCCGCTAGTACAAATGTGTATCCTGAAGTAAACTTCCTGAAATCTATACTGCCCGCGTAGTCGGAATCCACATTCTCAATCAACTTTGTCCATGTTTTCTCAAAAGTTAAGACGTAGTCTTTTGTACCTCGAATGTATCAGAGTAGTCATTTCACCGCTTCCCAATGTTGCTTACCGGGGTTTGACATGTATCTGCTCACAACACCGACTGCCTGTAAAATATACGGCCTTGTACAGACCATAACATACATTAAACTGTCAACCACATTCGAATAAAGCACATGAAACATAACTTGCTTTTCCTCATTTGATTTAGGACATTGTTCTGAGGAAAGCTTGAAGTGAGCAGCGTGGGGAACGCTCACCGGCTTTGTTTGGTCCATCCCATACTTGATCAACATTTTTTCAAGGTATTCTGCCTGTGATAACCAAAGCCTGCTCTTATTCCTGTTTCTATGAATATCTATACCGAGAACCCTCTTTGTAGCTCCCAGATCTTTCATCTCAAATGTCACTGATAACTGAGTCTTCAGTACGTTGATTTCAGATATATCATGATAAGCGATCAACATATCATCAACATACAGTACTAGGATGATGAATTTTTCATCACTTAGTGTCTTGTAATAGACACAGTGATCGTATTCACTCCGAGTAAATTTTTGACTCACCATGAAAGAATCAATTTTTTTATACCATTGCCTAGGCGACTGTTTCAGGCCTTACAACGACCTCATTAACGTACAAACCTTTTTCTTTGCCTCTTTAACTTTATAGTCCTTTGGTTACTTCATGTAGATCTGCTCTTCTAATTTCTCGTGCTAGAATGCAGTCTTGACATCCATCTGTTCCAGCTTGAGATCGTATTGGGCAACCAGCTCCAACACGAATCTGATAGATACCTGTTTAACCATCGGCGCGAATATTTCTGTGAAGTCGATTATTTCTCTTTGAGTATAACCCTTCGCTACCAACCTTGCTTTGTATCTATCCTATTTTCTTTTGAATAACCACTTGCATCCGATCGCTTTTCGGCCCACGAGAAGCTCCACCAGCTCCCATGTGTGATTTTTGTGCAACGAATTCATTTCATCGTCTATAGCCGTCTTCCACTTTTCTGCATCAGGCTCATCAAGAGCCTCCTGAATAGTAGACGGGTCTCCCTCATCTGTAATGAGGACATATGCAACATTAGAGTCGTCCTTATATCTTGCCGGTAACCTGCAATCACGCGGTGGATTCCTTCTCACAGGTGGCTTCTCCACCTGATCTTGTACCTTTGTCTGCGCGTCTGTCTCTGCCTGAGTATCATCTGTGTCAATCTGGACGTCTACGATCACCCTTGCTCCTCTTGATCATTCTTGTGAAATAGGGAGCCTTCATCGAATCTAACGTCACGGCTAATGATGACCTTGTCGAATAACCTGTAACCTTTTACACCAATGCCATAACCAAAAAAGATATACTTTTTGGCTCTATGATTTAACTTATCTCTCTCAACTGACGGTACATGAGAGTAAGCTTTATAACCAAATATGCGTAGACCTGAGTAGTCGATTTTCTGACCACTCCATACTTCATCTGGGATTTTACATTCAATTGCCGTTGAAGGAGATTGGTTTACCAAATAACAAGACGTGTTAACGGCCTCTGTCTATAGGTCCTTGCTCAACGCAGCATTACTTAACATGCATCTGACCATCTTTAGGAGAGTCTGATTCATTCGCTCAGCCACACCGTTTCGCTCGGGCGTGTGGCACATTGTGTTGTGTCTGACGATCCTTTCATCCTTACAATACTCATTAAACTCAGTGGAAGTAAATTCTCCACCATTGTTATTCCTTAAAACCTTTATTTTCCGCCCTGACTATTTTTTCACCATTGTCTTCCATTGTTTGAATATGATGAAAACTTCAGATTTACGTTTTATGAAGTAAACCCAAACTTTTCTTGAGTAGTCGTCAATGAATGAAACAAACCATGACGACCCCCCAATGGAAACTTCTGGCGATGGCCCCCGTACGTCAGAGTGCACATAATCAAGCACCCCCTTACAAACATGTTTTCCAGATTTAAAAGATAATTTAAATTATTTATCAAATATACAATGCTCGCATATATCTAAATCAGAAATTTTAAAAGCTGGAATCAAACATCGATCAGAAAGTACATTCATGCCTAGCTCGCTCATGTGGCCCAGACAAGCATGCCACATACGTAGAGACGTAAAGTCTGCAATAACTGCTGCCGCTCCACCTGTTGAAGTGCTCACAATCAACCTGTAAAGGTTTTTGTGTCTCTGCGCTCTCATAACCACGAGTGCCCCTTTTGAAACTTTAAGGACACCATCAATACCAGTGAACTTGCACCCTATAGCAATCAGGCTTTTCTTCATATCAGGAATGTGCCTGACGTCAGTCAAGGTACTCTCCATGATGTCAGTCAAGGTACTCTCCATCTCATCAAACATCTTGATGCTCACTGTGTCAATAGCCACAACATTACAGACATCGTCATTACCCATAAAAACCTGTCTACCATCGCATTCCTTGTAACTGGTAGACCAACTTGATGAGGAGTCATGTGATAAGATGCTTTTATGTTAAGTATCCACTCGTCTTTATGATTGTCGTGCAAGTGACCAATCATGGAAACAAACAGAATATCACCACCACTTGATTCTTCATCAGATGTGACCACATTAGCCTCCTTCAAAGAGGCTGCTGAATTTTCTTTCTTCGTTTTAGGATTTCTACAATCCTTCTTTATGTGTCCGGACATCCCACAATTCCAACACTTTAATTTTCATTTGTCTTACCCTTGGATTTGGATATAGGTCTTGAGGATCTTGTACCTCGCTCAGAATCTTGTCCTTGCCCTTGGATTTGGATATAGGTCTTGAGGATCTTGTACCTCGCTCAGAATCTCTGCCTTGCCCTTGGATTTGGATATAGGTCTTGAGGATCTTGTACTTCGCTCAGAATCTCTGCCTTGCCCTTGGATTTGGATAATAAACAATTCCAACACTTGAATTTTCATTTGCCTTGCTCTTGGATTTGGATATAGGTCTTGAGGATCTTGTACCTCGCTCAGAATCTCTACCTTGCCCTTGGATTTGGATATAGGTCTTGAGGATCTTGTACCTCGCTCAGAATCTCTGCCTTGCCCTTGGATTTGGATAATACACAATTCCAACACTTTAATTTTCATTTGCCTTGCCCTTGGATTTGGATATAGGTCTTGAGGATCTTGTACCTCGCTCAGAATCTCTGCCTTGCCCTTGGATTTGGATATAGGTCTTGAGGATCTTGTACCTCGCTCAGAATCTTGTACCTCGTAATCAGTGCATCGGAAGATGCCCCTATATCGCCGTTTAGCTTTCTCATAGCCTTCCCTTGAAGGGCTGAAGTAATGGTGTCGACACTTAGAGTTTTATTTATGGTGCACATCGTGTCCTTGAAAGACTCATATGATGTAGGAAGAGAATTCAATAATATACATGCTTGTTCCTCATTTTTGACCACTTCCTCCATATCCAATATTTTGCACATCAATTTATTAAAGTTGCTGATATGGGCTTCTAGATCTCCACCCTCTGCCATCTTGAAGGTATAACAATGTAGCTTCAAGTGTAGACGATTTTCAGAGGACTTCTTTACATAGATGTTCTCTAACTTCGCCCACAAACTAGCCGTAGTTTTCTCCATCAAAACATTATAAATAACCTCATCCGTGAGACATAAACGAATAAAGGCTAAAGCATTACTATCAAGGTTTTCCCATTCATCATCTTTCATGGTGGATTTCCACTCCTCAAGAGCCTTAATCTCGCCTTGCTTGATTAATAGGCTAATCATCTTAACCTTCCATAGCTCAAAATTTTTTTGCCTGAGTACTTCTCAATGTCAAACTTGCCGTTTTCCATTATTACTAATCCTGCAGATTCAGATCTGTGCCCCATCGATTGCTCTGATACCACTTGTTGGGGATTTGTGCTGCGGAATCACACAGATCTAGATCTAGGATAGCAATTCAATAGTAACAAACAATCACAGAATAACACAAAGTTTTAACGTGGAAAACCCTAGCGGGAAAAAACCACAGCACAAAGCGACAGAAATCCACTATGAAAAGAAAAATACAAAAGAGAGGACTTACCCGATTTAAACAACCTTGAATCTCACCCTTGCTACACCCTTTGATAACCCTAGGATCCATTTAGAAAGCTTTAAAATTATTTCTCATACCCTAGCAAAGCCTTAGGGACGCCTACTTATAGTTTAGGCAAATTTCCTTTCGCACCCTTGCGAAAACTGACTCAAGTTTCCATAGTCCGCATCAAATCCGGAAACGAATCTGCGTAATCTCGACTAGTCGAGGGACCCTTACGACCGGTCGAGCTGTCCCCACGACCGGTCAAGCGTCCCGGATACCAAAATGCAAACTCGTTGGACTTTGAGTCGATCAGCTCCTACGACCGGTTGAGGCCGACCCACAACCGGTCGAGCAACCCAAAATATCATATTTAAGACTTCTGACAAAAAGTTCATGCTCCATCTACGATGGGCTTACAATTCAAGCAGTTTAGATTGACACGTGTATGCCACATGGACGGTGGATGTTTATTACCATCTAAAAGTTGGTGGTGGACCCGAACCGTAGTTCGGACGCTATCTATGAAAGTTTCAACATAAAATAAAAATTCGCCAGTGGATCAGATGAGTATTGAAGAATTCCTATTTCCTAAACTACCCTTCAAAAGCTTTTAAGACTACGTTGCTTGACGGGAATTGAAGACCTTTTTTTTTCAAAAAACAACCGACTTCTAGAAGACTATTTATTTAAGCCATCACGGCCTGCAGCACATGGGCTAGACTGGTGAATGTTAAAAGAGAAAAAGCTTTTAATACTCTGGCAGTGTGTGATGAATGATACGCAGGCCCAAAATTATGAGTCCCTGTTTAGTTGTATCATGGCCCGAAATTAAGCTGATTTGAGTATCAACCTATTGGATCGGGTAACAATTATTTGTTGGTTGGAAATGAAAAACAACCAATGGTCCGATTTCAACAAAGAAGTGTCCATAAATCAGAGGTTATGATTCTTCCATGATACTGATTTTGGGACTTTGGCTTCGCAATAGTGAGTTTACAATCCATTTTGTTTGCTTTGGGTTAATTTATGATTATGCACAATTTCTGAATGATTGTGTATTAAGTGTCGTTCGCAGCCGGAGTATCAAATAACTCCCCTAGTTAGATATCATTTTCAAAATAATGGTGAGTTAATGCACAGATGGTATAAATGTAGAAGAGATCTGGACCGTCCAAGTTGTGGGCTCTTTTGTGGATAAGGGCACAACACGAAAATCTCACTGAACGGTCATTCATAACCATCTTATTTTACCCATTGAATATGGACGTTTGTCTGTATTTTTCAGATGTCTGTTTGAAAATCATCAATTGGGTTGTTGTGATTGTATTTCATGGTGTGGATTTCGGTCTATGCTCCACCTAACACAGCCTGACAATTTGGATGATCTGGATTCCATACACGTAGGCCATGTGTACGGTGGATAAGCATCATTATTTTGAAAATGGTTGCTGTCTCGGGGAATGAAGCCGACAAAATATTTTAATATTTAGGTTTGGATTACTTTCTTGGTCAGCTAAGGTCGGCTTGGCAATTTGGATTTTCATCAGGGCAGTTATTTGATGCTCTGGCGGAGTATTATGGTTACTACGCAGCCACTCAGAAATTGTACACGCGGCACTCATGGGCTCATCATCCAAAAGGCAGGGTGGTTGAATAATCCTGAGAGATCTAACTGTAGATAGTTCATCATTCAAAAGGCAGAGTGGTTGAATGATCCTGACCTTTGATTATGCATGGCCGAAGCTTGAGCCTTGCCCGAGCCCGAGCACAAGTCCAGCCATCACTTTTGTGGAAGATCTAGGCGGTTCGTTAGGTGTGCTCCAGCATGCTTGATATATACATAACTGGCCTTGAAATTCTAAATGGTTCGGGCTGATGGGCTCTTAGATAAAACCCGAGCCCGGCCAATTAATAAACGGGCTTAGATTCTAGTCCTGCCGTGCTCTCCTGCCTAGTGTTTCAGTCCAGCTCAGTCCGAAAAGGAGCAGACCAGGCCCAAAAGCCTGATGAGCCAGACAAGCCAATGGGCTTGGCATGGTAGGGCCGGCCCAGTTTGTTCAATGTGTTGGCCCAGATGGCCTGTAACATCCCATTTACACCTGAGGAATGCTATTTGCAGACAATCCACACACGTGCAAGATCCAGGAAATTCATTAGGTGGGCCCATCAACCCTGAGAATCTGCCTGATCTGCTTATCAGGTGGGCCAATCATGTCTATTGATTGTTATCGACGGGCCAAACTATCACGAATAAAGTGGTCACCTAATTGGTTAAGTCACCTGAATTCTCCTGTAAGCTTATGCAATTTTGGTGTGGTATGGTCTTTGAGTGGTTATAACCGTCCAAATTCATGGATTTCAAATATCCTCTCTTTATTTTCGTTGCAGATTATCTAAGTCTATACGAGACAAAAAAAAAAAAAAAAGAAAAAAAGAAGCTAAATCCCTATTTAAGAGTAGATTACTAAAAATGATTTCGTCTTATTTAAGTTAAGAATACATAATTACTATTAGGTACTTTAGCTTTTGGATATGGGTCATCTTTAAATAATCCAAACTGTTTATATGATGGGCCTCACTCCAGATGAGGGATAGAGAAAAATTAAATTCACTTCGATTGGAATAATTCGAATCCATCATTTGGCTCTTTTCTTTTGAGTTTGGACCTTTGAATAATCACATTTTTTAAATCTTTTAGTAGGGGATATAGTTTTCTTTTTTCCTTTTCTTCCCCCTCCCCCCCTCCCAATCTGGAATGAGATGCATCATACAAACTGTTTGGGTCATCCCAAAGTACACCGATCCAACAGCTAAATCTCGGTGCATCCAATTGCAAAAGTAGGCATGTATTCTAGCAAATCTCATCCTCTTACATTATTAGAAATAAGTTATTTATTATATATTATTGTTATTATTATTGTTATTTTACACTCACCCACACCACATGGGCACTGATCTCAATGTTGAAATAGAGTCTGCCTACTAGGGATGAAAGTCAGGTGGTTGGGTCGAGTTGGTCTTTAACCCCTAGCCTAACCCAAGGTTCCTATACCTCAACCCTAACCCAACTTCAGGTTGGGAATTCTTAACGCAAGCCCAACCCAAGCGGGCCTGGTCAGGTGGATACATGCTAATATTTTTGTTATTACATTAGTCTATCATATTTCAATGCACGTCTTATTTTTTGTACCTATGATTATATATATATATTAAAGAACTTCATTTTTTTTTTCTAAACAAACATGATAAAATATAAGACGACTACTTTAAAAGTCGTGTTGTGTAGCACGCAATCTATTTGGAAGAGAAATCCAGCGTAACTTGTTAGCTTGAGTCATCAGAAATGACGTGGACCAATGAGACTATACGGCACTAGAATTTCCCGTACATTCAACACAGATAATCCACACTCAATTATAATTTATAAGTAGCTTATATATCAATTGGGTTTGGCTTGCTTGCTTGGGTTGGGTTGGGTTGGGTTGGGTCGGGCAACCCGAGCCTGACCCAAGTTTGGTCGGGTTGGTGTTTGTATAGCCCAAGCCCAAGATGGAACCCAATACATCCTGCTTGAGCCCAATCCAATGTCAATCAGAGGTTGGTCAGGTTGAACCCACCCGACTTTCTGCCCTACTGAGCCATGGAACCAAACCCTAGAAATAAGTTCTTAAATCCAAAATAAACACTTTCCAGGGTTTGTTTTCAATGACACAAAACAAGCCACATAGATATATTGATTTTTAATTACAATCCTCACATTCATCCCAAAACCAAAAGATATAATGCCAAGAAAATAAGAAATCTAAGGGTGTGTTTGGACGCTAGAAAACATAATTTCTTTGTACATGTCATGGATTAATAAACTAACCATCCCCACTCAATTCTCTTATGCATCCAAACACAGCCTACAAAAGATGGCAAACACAAACCAAACCTAATATTCCAAAATCCTAACTAAGCATAGGCATCTGGATTCGCGACGAGATAGGCCTCAATCCCTTCAAAAGCTTTAATGAACCCTTCCTTGCTCGCCTTGCTTTCTTCTTCCAGCGGCACGTAATCACCCACCGTCTTGTAATCCCCGCTTACCTTGTACACGCTCCCACCATCGGCAGAAGCCCCGATCTTGATTTCAAAACACACTGACTCATATTTTTCACCAATTTCGAGGACCGAGTATTTGTAGTTGAAATTCTGTTTGTCCAGCACATCGACTCTGTTCTTCATGTAGCTTGAGCCATTAATGGCTGCACATTCCATGATGCAAACCATGTAATTAGTGTGATATCTTTGTTACTATTTTATTGGGTTTTCTAGCTTAATCTCCATAGCATGCGAGGTTTCGTCAGCTCAATTTATGACATGTTATTTAAAAATCAAGCAGATTCAAAACTTATGTGGGGCACAATGCAAGAAACGGTGGAATTGATCACCTACATTATTGGAACTTTCTCGAGGCTATGGAAGTTTTGTTTTGGGGCTGGTATTTTGTGTTTTCTCTTCATCCCATGGGAACTGCCAAATGCATGGATTGTTGGGAATCTGCGTGACCAAACCTCGAATTCGGATCACACTAGATTAAGCAAATATAAACCCAAGTAATCACAAAGCTTACACAATTTTACATGTAAATACTGGAAAAAACCGGCACAAAGCGACAATGAATCACTATAAAAGAAAAAATACAAGAGATGTAATTACTTACAATACTATTTTTTATTTTTATTTTTTCATTTTCACCTTCTTAAGCCCCCAATACGTTTAGCTATTGTTCACACCCCAAGTATAGGGTCGTGATGTAGTAATAAACTCAGTAAGACTGAGGTCGAATCCACAGGGACTGAACCTTATACGTAATATGAAAGAAATATTCAAAGCCATCGCAGATCTATTATAATTTCAGTTACAACAAACTATTAAAAACTAAAGGCATTCCTTAATCAAATTATAATTAAAATCAGTTCAAAATAATAATCAAAGTCGCAGAATCAGTCCCATCACTTCACAAGCTTCACCTATTAGCCTTAGCTAAGAGGTTAGCTAACCACAGGCATGATTAACTAATTCTTAAAAGAAATGACAAAAAAAAAAAAAAAAAAAAAAAAACTAGAAGAAAAACTTGATCTCCCTCTCTCTTGTGCTTCACGTCCAAGATTTGGATGATCTCATCACTTCTTTCTCTCTCCTTCTTATAGGCAGCCGAGAGTCGGTGGAATGCAGCGTAAGGAAGTCGGTCAAGAAGGAGTTTTCGCACAAGAGGCGGTTTAGCAACAGCGGAAGATCTTCCGCAACAGCATGCGAAAGGTTTACATCTCTTGCGTTTGGAATGGATTTTCAGTACGGTGAATGTCCTGAACTTCATTCTGACACCTAGGTTAGACTCGTGGCGACCTGTTGTAGCGTTTGGACAGTCCAGATCGTCCATCTGATCATTCCATTGATCGCACAACTGTTGCAAAAATCGGGCAGCGTCCGGACGCAAAAACAGGGCTGAACCTCATTGCGTTGCTTGGTGGGCACCTGATCAGTGTCAAAAGTGAAATCTACTCCATCCATTGGATGCCTCGTGGAATCTTGGCTCGAGAAACCAAGTTTTTGATCCGAGATTGGTGCGGCCCAAAGAATTAAATCAGCTACATCTGCTTTGAACGTTGTAAAACAATCTCCTTACACTACAAGAAAACTGGCGGTCAAAACTGCCGACAAATCCTTTGCCTGCGGTTAGCTAACAGCCGGTAAAGCTTCGATCGGTAAAGGCTTTACTGGCGGCCAAGACCTTTACTGACCGTTGTGCTGGACGCCACTAAATCGTCAATTTTTGTTGCAAAAATGGTCCAAAGCTACGGGTAAAATCCGTAGCTAAATATAACTAGCCACAGTACGACCGTAGCCATTGGTACGGAAGCTCTTTAAAACTGTGCTACGGATTAAATCCGTAGCTATTTCTTGGCCACCGACAATCCGTAGCCATTGAGAAAATCTTTCTTTAAAAAAAAGAAAAAAAAAAAAAAGAGAAAACGTGACCCACATGTATCCTAGTGTTTTTTTTTTGTAAAAAAAATATATATTTAACACAGTCTAAGCTGCTAACATACCTTTGTTAATGTCAATGATCTCCTTGTTGCCAATGATTGCCATTGTTTCCAAGGGACTGGTTTCTTTTGTCAATATTTGGTGAGCTTTGTAGCAGTAAAAGGCATCAGCACCAGTATTTCGGAGTCCTTCAACAGGTTCAGGCCCTCGATGATATTGAGGTTCACCACCTGTGAGCAGAGGTTCCTGTTTTGTCTACCAAAAGCTCAATCTTCTTACCACGGTCCAGAACCTGCACAAAGAGATATTACAATGGGTTTATGTTGTTATGCACATCACAAAATTTAAATAATTTGGGGGGCTTCAAAAGACAGGGCTGCATGGAGGACACTAATCTTGGTATTTGGGTGGGCCCAAGGAAAAAGATTTTCCTAACTGCACATTGAAATATTAGAGGCAACCATCTGCACATTGGATGCTATACATACACTAATTGCATATTGATTATTCCCCTACACTAACACATCTTTCAAGTCAACAATCTGGGAGAAAAACCACATTAAAGCAACCGCTTAATAAGCAAATATGATACATAAGCGTGAGATCCATGCCATTTGTCTGGAGGGCCTCACCAAGTACATGTTGTGGCCCCAAATCAAGCTGATTTTGATCATCAGGTGGGCTACACTTTTGAATAGTCATGGCCTAACAACCCAAACAGGCCATCCTCTAAAAGCTGGGTTGGGCAAATTAAAATTTTGAATAGTCATGGCCTAACAAGCCAGCCCCAAACAGTTCAAAATCCAGTCCCAAATCCTACATGTGGTGCTTGTGAGGATAAACAAATGAAGTGATCAATAAAGCATTAGATTGAAGCCTGAAGCAATAAGTTTGCGGAGAAACATTGACATAGATACCTTTGGTTGACTAGAAAAAATGCATGTGCTAAAACCTTGGATGGACTAGAAAAAATTGCCAAGCTTGTTTAAACCATCCACTGTTTTCATCTATGTGGCCTAACTGATTATTTAACCATCCTCACAGTTATGTACATGGTAGAGCACACCTGATACATGGCTCAGATGTCCTGCACATTTTCCAGGTTAGCACGTATCTGCTTGCGGAAGTGCATGTGGAGCCAGCAAACATCCCTGACACATGGCTCAGATGTCCTGCACGTGTAAGGTTAGCACATATCTGCTTGCAGAAGTGCAAGCGGATCTAACAAACCTCTTTAAAATCCATGCACTCTGCATTCCTTTGGTTTCTTTAGCAAGTACCCAGAATAAACTTAAAAATTAAACTATAGAAAATCTGAGCTTCTTATGACAAAATCAACTAAACCAACCACTATCATAAAAGTTCATCTATCAGCCATCATACAGTGCCATCAACAATTTTTGCTTAGGCAACTGTCTTCAAGGAATGAATCTGGACTGTCCATAGTTACAAACTTACAACCTATGGGACACCCTGAAAGAATCACACCAGTCAGACGATCCTATCCACCTGAAAAGTAGCCGTCTGTTTTTTTATGACCATCTTTTATCTAAGTTGTATGCCACGGATGGATGGTTAGGATCATCTGCTGAAAGTGATTCGTTAGAATCATAAGCAATCCATTGTAAGGAAGCTTTTGATTTTTTGGACGTGCTGTTTCCAGGCATGCCCTTGAATCATTTCTACCAAAGAGAGAAGTGGACTCTCCAACACTGAACTGTACCTGTACATTACACATTAATACGTTGCTAAGAAAGCACCAAACTTATTCCATCACAAATCTCTTTTCTCATTAATACATATGATTAGTACATGATTTATTACTAGCCTTGACTGATATGTTTATTAGAATAGAAAGGCCTAATCACAATAGCCTTTCATCTCAAAATCAATACACTACTGAAACTTAAGAGCAGTTAAAATCAGAACTTTGTACTTAGGCTTAAAAAGTGTTAAAGAATAGACAATCCATACAAAGTAGGACACTTAGTTCAAGACATACAGGTATGATAGAGGGAGACCAGCCAGGAAGTTAACTGATACAGTAAATTGGTTGCTCTGCAGGTCACTGACAGAATTAACCATGGATCGTTAATGGTATCAACTCACATTGCAATACAAAAATTGGATAGATTGAAGAAACTTAGCCCATTAGCATACTTAAATTTGTTTTAGATTCTTCAGACTAGTAAATATGTCCCCAATGGAACCGGAGAGGGAATTGTGACTCAGATTCCTGCACTTGGGAAAAAGATCGGTTGGCAAATATGAACTGGCTACTCATAAACCAGAGATTTTAACACACTCACAGATTACAAGAACTTACAAATAACGGAGAGATTTCAAGGAAGCTAAGGAGAATGGAATATTCTGACTCAGCCGATTAAATGCCAGGTTTCTGCATTGCAGGAAGAAAACAAAAATATATCTTGGAACTGAGATTCAGATTTTTTTTTTTTTTTTTAAATATTTATTATTATTATTATTATTTAAGATTGAATCCTATATAGGAGATGGATTTCACAGTAAAGCTTCTCTAAATCTTCAGGGCTCTTTAAGAAGTCATACAGCTTCACCTGGTTCCGTGCCACCTTAGTCCCTTCATATTCATCAAAGGCTATGTACCTGCATCAAAACTGACCAACATCACAGAAAATTGAAGAGGACCCATATGAGAAAAAGAAAGAAAAATGAAAAAGGTAGGCCCACTGACTTTCACTGATGATCAGACAGATCAATTTCAAGTATGTTTAAATCATTCATTCCTTTCGTATAACCATGACCCACTTGATGATTGGAGCATGCCAATGGGTCCTTGAGCCAAGTTTAGGAGCCCAAGACGTGACTAATTTATTGCCATCCCTAGCTTATGTCACTAGTTATTATGCACTACCAAATAAATACATTATACCTTCCCAAGTCTACAATCTTCAATTTCTTCAATATCATCATCAGGAAAGCAGCCCACAACTGCAAATCCAAATAACTATTAGGAAACTAGCAACCACAGTAATCAGAAAGAAATCTGAAATGATTGATTATTTCGTAAATTTTTTGTTTATTTTCGTCTAAAGCTAAACCTGTCACGCCACATTAAATGGCAGTGACTCATTGCATGCTTATATGTTGATCCAGACCAGTTAGATCATTGGGCTTATTGCATATGGAGCCACCTTGACATCAGAATGATCTAAAGATTCTGAGTGTCCACATTAGATCCATGGATTATAAGTAATACCAACTTAATAATAATATCTTTGAATACTATTGTAGTATTAAACAGTGTTTGAAATATCGATACTATCGGCCGATATTATCGGTATCGGGCCCCGAGCGAGACGAAACTCCTTCGATAACCCCCGGAAGATACCGAAAATCCAAAACTTCAGATATCGGCCGATATTATCGTCGATATCGCACCTGGGAGAGCATCATTATTCGAAAAAAATGAAAAAAAGAAAAAGAAAAACTTTCAACGGTAGATTTCGGTACCCGTAAAGAAGATCGTCCTGATCGGAAGCTGAGTTTGATGGGCCATTCGAATCCAAGTCTCTGATTTGGAGAGATTTGGGCGCGAAATCGAGAGAAATCCTCCGAGTCCCGACATTTGGGAGAGATTTTAGGGTTCCGGCATTCCGGAACCCTCGCTGCTTCGAAAAAAAGGGCCTCGAGCCCTTATTTACAGGAAGCGGATGGGCTGGTGTACTGCACACCACCGACCTGAATGGTGTGTTGACGTCACCAAGTTCTGTGGGTCCCATTGTAAGTTATATGTTATATCCAAACCGTTAGTCCATTTTACGAGCTCATATTAAGTCTTTACCCAAAAAATAAGACAGATCCAAAGATCATGTGGACCACACTGAAAATAGTTGTGGGACATTAAACGTCTACCATTGAAACCCTTTTAGGATCACAGAAGTTTTAGACCGATATGGATTTATTTTTTTTCCTCTTCATCAAGGTTTTTGTGACCACGTGAAAAGATTGGATGGAAAATAAACGTTATGGTGGGCCCTGAGAATGTTATAACGGTGAGAATCATTGGTTTCACTGCTATTTGTGGTGTGGTCCACCTGAGATTTGGATATGACTCATTTTTGGGCTCATGATCTAAAATGATCTCTCCAAATGGATGGACGGTGTGGATATAATAAATACATTATTTTGGGGCCAATGTAACTTTGATCTCCTTTGAACTGTTTGTACAACTCAGCTGGAGCATCGTCAACGCCATCTTCACGGACGGAAACGGATTGGCTACTCTGTTTGTACAACTCAGCTGGAGGATCGTCAATGCCATCTTCACGGACGGAAACGGATTGGCTACTCCCCCTGCCACCAGTGGCAGGGGCTCTGTGGGCCCCATCTTAATGTATATGTTTCATCCATTCCGTCCATCTATTTTTCTATATCAATTTATGTTGTTACACAGAAAATGAGGTATATCCCAATCTCAAGTGGACCACATTACAGGAAACAGTTCTGAATGAACTTCGACTATCAAAAAATTTTTGGGGACCATAAACGTATTGGATCAAGTTGATCTTTGTTTTTGCCCTTCATCTAGGTCTTTATGACCTCATCAACAGATTGGATGTCAAATAAACAGTACAGTAGGCCTTAGGAGGATTTAAATGATGGATATCCAATCACTATTGTTTTCGTGTGGTGTGGTCCACCTGAGATTTATATCCCTCTCATTTTTTAGCAAAAACCTAAAATGATATTTAAAAATGGATGAACGGAATGGATGAAACACATACATCATGGTGGAGCCCACAGAGCATCGACCACCAGGGGAGTAGCCAATCCGTTTCCTTCACGGACGCGGATTTCCTGCGAAAGTCTCTGCAGGAAGTTCTTGCGTTGGAAGCTTAGGTGTGCCCCACCCTTGAAAACTTCCTAAGGTCCATTGTGACCATCCAACCCATTGATAAGTTCACACATACTTGTATGAAAGGAAAACACAAATATCAGATTGATGGAGAAAATTTTTTGGCCCACAATTTTTAATGGTCAATAACTACTATTTTGTGTGGAGTAGACCACATCTACCTGAAATTTGTAACTGTCTCATTTTTTAGGCCAACCCTTAAAATCAGGTTACAAAACCAATGGACGATGTAGATATGTCGTGCATGCATCAAGGTGGGCCTTATTGTTTTCGATGGTAGCATCAATTCCAACTATTTTCACTTGCGTCGTCCACATAAGTTTGAATGAATGGAAAAAACAATTATCAGCTTGATCCAAAACTTTTGTGGTCACTAATGGTCAATCACCATTGTTTGTTATGGTATGGCCCCCCTGATTATTGGATCCGCTTCATTTTTTGGATGATGTCCTAAAATGACATGGAAAAACGGATGGACGGGGTGGATATTGAATACACACATCATTGATAGGTATGTTTTCTAATTTCTAATGTATCTTTTGCTTTTGAATGCATTGGTTATGTTTTCATATGCATCTTTATACAATTATAAATGTTATGCATCATATTTGAATATATTTACCTTAGTTTAATCAGATAACGCATAACTTAGGACCTTATACAAGGGAAATTTATTATGTGCACTTCTTTCTTGAGATTTTATGATTTAAAAGTGTGTATTAAGGTCTTTTAAAATAATTCCTGAAGTTTTATAAAAAAAAATCAACTGTTTTGCCAATGTTTCCCCATGTTTCTCACAAAGTGCGATAAATTTCGTGATACAAACGATATATCCCGTGCGATAACCGATACGTATCTGTATCCCAAGGTTGCGATACATTGCGCGATGCTGATATTTCGAACACTGGAATGAAATAGTGGATGGTAGCCTTTAAAAAAATTATTTATTTAAATAGTGGATTGTAATTTACAGAATTGTGTGTATGTGTGTAAAAGAAAACAACAAGGAGAATATATAATCCAAGAAAAAGCTATAGTATAAGTGGCAAGTGGTTTGTTAAAGGACAATAGTATCATACCCTGCAGTGGTATATAGAGGGTGTGACTTTTGATGAGGGAGCACCACATGCAGGGAATGACTAGATGGAGAAGGGCCTAGTGGTTGTGCTATTGTTGTATTCTCTGTTAACAGAAACTATGCATTAATCCTGATCTCTAATAAATAATGAGTTCATGTTAAAAGTGATTATGTAATACAAGATAACAATCTCTAATACATAATTATTGTTAACTAAAATGAGATGAACACATTTTTCAGTAACCATAGAAAACAGTGAGCTGATCAAAGGTGAATTACCTGTTCTTAACCTTGCTCTTCTTTCTGTAAAACTAAAACACTCCTGAAGAAAGAAAGAAAAAAAAAGAAAAAAAGAAAAAAAAGGTGAATTACCTCCAATCAAAGGGTTAGGACTTCCCGTTAAGGAGACTTTCTCAGCACAGTTCATCAAAGTGAGGCCCATTAACTCAATGGTCTGGATTGCCAAGTCATGGGGCCCACTTGTACAGGCTGAAGGCCCTACATACTGTGCAAATTCTCAGGGAGAGGAGATATGCTTCCTCCTTATTTAAAATCACCCAGTACACATACATTGTAAAAATCATATGAATTTGCAACTCAATGATATGCTACAAGACACCTTGCAAAGCACTTTCAGTTTCATTTCTCTCAAACCATTGTCAAAGCATTAGATACTTACAGCCACATGCCAACACACCCATATGCACATTGACACAGTTATTGGAAATAAAAATAGCACTGGAATACACTAAATGGAATGCAGAGTCCGCACTTGGGCGGAAGCTGTGGGTTCCTTTCTTTCATCTATCTATTTGATCGGTTCTTCTGGAATGTTAGCAGACAGTTTAGATCTCTTGGGAAATTACCATTTACCATTTACCAAGGAAACATTAAAAATACTCCCAATATTGACAGATCTCTCGGGAAATTACCATTTACCAAAAGGAATTAGAATTTCAATTCAGCAAGCAATCGAGCAACAGAATAAAGCAGACAGTTTAGATTTAATAAACCATAAAGAAGTCTCGCTAAGTATGGATTATCAGGCAGAAATTAGAATTGCAAACCACAAGATGAATATCTCCTCTTAGGCTTCCAGTTGCAGAATGGCAGAAACTGAAATTTTAATGGTCTCTACCGTCCTAAACCCAATCTGCAAATATCACACCCACATTTACAATCCAAAGAAAAAGAAAAAGAGTAAAGATCGCATGGTAGGGATTTGTCAACGCATATTCCTAAAAAGGGATTCGACAATGCAAATCCCTAAAAAGGAATACGACAATGCATATTCCTAATCAGGTATTCTAAATTGCAGAAAAGCCTTACATCATACCTGAGAATCCGAGATTCACGAGCAGCAGAAGGCCGAACTGCAACAGAGGGCTGAGGAGATAGAGAGAGAGATAGGGATAGAGAGTGTGAGGGAGAGGGATAGGGAGAGCACGCGAGAGGGAGAGGGAGAGGGAGAGGGAGAGAGAGAGGTAAAGAGAGGGAGGGAGAGGGAGAGGGAGAAGGAGGGAGAGGGGGAGGAAGACTGGCCGCTGGCAAAAGGTAGCCCCGTCCATCGGCTAAGCTGCGTTTTCTTGTAGTGTTGAAAGCAAATGATAGTTTAAAATATTGCACAGAAAAATTGATAGTAGATAAGTCAGCAAAGGGGATGAAAATCAGGGACTTGATGATAATGACCACTTGTGCACTACTAATTTAGTTTGTAAGACAACAAGAAAATGAGAAATGGCTCCCTTGGGCCAAAAATAAAGTGGTTTTTCCATTCACATATTGCAACCAAGGCTCAAAATAGCAGAATTATTGATTTGAAGTGGGAGTAGCACATGTTTAGAAAGATAGTGCAACTAAGAGTCTTAGTATTACAGTTAATGTCAGTTCCAAGGTATTCCGTATCGGTATCGGTTAGTGTAACGGTGCCCTCCAATACCGATACGGATACGAGGGTGTAATGGCGATATGGGGGCATAACAGCCTGTAACAGTGCAAAAAAAAAAAATTTGCCAAAAAAATATGAAAAAATATAGATTAAATCCGGATTATTCTAAGCATTCCAAATATGCATTCATTTATAAATTGGAACATGTTTATGGTGGTGTAACAGTCCACTCTTTAGTGAGAAGTTTTATCGGACAGTCTGATGAATTTATGAACCAGACAACCTGGATTTGATTGCAAAACTCATATATTTAATTTTCTAACTATCTACTATCAATGATAAATATATTAAAATGAATGTAATATGAAAATATCTTACATGTGTAGGTGTTTGCAATTATTTTTCATAATTCATAAAAAAATATAAAATGACAATAACAATCTGTAAAATGAACATTAACATGTTCTACTGTGATTAACACATTATATTCTACCAATAAAACATCAAAACATTCAATAAAAAATAATTTTTCGAATTAAAAAAAAAAAAAAAAAAGCCGAAAATAGTGTGTAAATAGAAAAAAAATTATAAAAAAATATAAAATGATAACAACGATCTGTAAAATGGACATTAATTTCTTCTATTATGATTAACACATTATATTCTACCATTAAAACAACAAAACATTGAATAAAAAGTATAAATACCTATTTTTGAGGAATTTCTGGAAAATGGCTCACAGAGCTTCGAATCAAGAAAATCCTTAATATAAGTTGTTTTTATTTGTAATATCAAGCTAAAAGTCGTCGAAAATAGCAATAGAATGATTTAGGAAGAGTTTAGAAGAAAGAAGTTTCAAAAAAAGTGAAAAAAACATACCTTAAAAAGAAAAAAAAAAGGGCCATTTTTTGACCGTTACGCCCCGTAACGGCTGTTACGGGGCAGTAATGGCTACAGAATCGGGCGGTTGACCATTACGGCCCCGCATTGCGTAACGGCCACGGCCGTTACCGATATGTATCAGCCGATACGCCCACATCGTAATGGATACGGGACACCCTGGTCAGTTCACATATTGCAACCAAGGCTCAAAATAGCAGAATGTCTTGTAAGAATGCATTGTGATACACCCATGGGGCAATATGATAAAAATGTTTGATAAAATTGAATCGTGCTGGTATTGGTAATGTATTGCCAAAAAAAAAAAATTGTATGGTGTTCAAATGATAATTTGAACCCTGACTACAACTAACTACTTTCAATATCAACAATACTTTCAGTACAAACTTCTTGTAATGAGAAAAGAAGTCCAAATCTGAGTATCTGCTTCAGTATAACATAAACTTAAGGAATAACCTAACACTTAAAATGACAGACAGTGTTGGCTTACCTGTGCAAAGTGCTTGAAAATTCTCTACAGAAATGACAAAAAACAAATAGAGATTAGGTGACATCCAAAAGCCATATGAGAAAGCACTGGAACAATCAACAAAATGGCAATGGGTTGCAACTTGCAAGGAAAACAAAATTGAAGAACAAAAGTAAATGAACTGAAAAACTTAAAGACCATGTCTTCCAAAAACTAGCGTACCTGCTGTTTTAGGCACAGTTTTACCAAAGAGGCCCATGACAACACGACCTGCAAGAGATTAGACCATCATTATTATGGACTAGAGAGACAGGATGCAGCAATCATTATTATGGACTGAGCTATTGCCTACCATCTATAAGGAAGTTTTGTAGCAGTGTTTCTACCTTTTTACAATGTTTATGGTTGTGAATGCGATTAAGAGCCAGTTTTGAAAAGGGTGAAAATACAATTCACAGCCCATTTAAACAGCATCACATTGCATTTGAAATTGGCTTTTTTAGGGAAGTTTGGCTATAAATATAAATGTCATAGAAAAGGAAGTTTTAAGGATTTTGCCCATCTGGCAGGAGGAACAAGAGTTCACCGATTTATTAATGGAGGTTTGAAATTAAAAGCAAGAAACCAAATGGTGAACCATACACATTGTTGGATGATAAGTGCAATAGATCATCTAAAGAAATTTGGGGTTGCCTCTAGATGATATAAATTGCCTTCGTTCAAGCTATGTAGAAGAAATCTCCTGTATCTCGGGTCCTTCACAAAGAAAACAGTTGGATTAAAATTCAAGTGAGGCAAACACCAATTTATTACTATTGTACCAAACATGTGCAATACTTGTGATGTTCGCCCAATAATTAAGATCAAGTGAATAGCATGTGACAGATGATTGAAAAAAGAAAAGAAAAGAGCGTACCTTTCTCTTCTCCTTAATACCACAGACAACCTTGATGGCTACCATCTCTTTTTTCCCTGTCCCAGCATTCCAAAACCTGACCAAATGTCCCTGAAATAAATTATACAAAAGACGAAGGAGAATGAGGAAGATGACATTAGCATTTCTTAATCAGAAGGAAATAAAAAATGCAGAGCATCAAGATTGATTATGCGTCCTAACTCAACAGGGATCCACCCTTTGAAATTGTTCGATGAGAAGTTTCTACAGTTTAAAAGAAAATGCAGATTGGTAAAAATATAAATATACTAATGAAAACATGTGCACTTAATGACTGCCAGCCTTTGTACAAAGATAAAATTTCAGCACTCTTTGCATGTGCTGGTCATCGCACTCTCTGCTATGAGAAAAATGTCTGGAAATGAAAATTGTGATTAAAAAATGAAAGTTACATGCTAGAATTTGCTTGCTCAAAATTTATAAAAGAATTCAAAGCATATACTTATTAAGTTCCTAGGGCATTCGGTCCAAGTGCCTTGATGATGCTTGTTACAAGTGGGGCCAATAGTTCTAAAATCCAAACTTTGATTTGATAGGCACTGCCATAGATGGAAGATGCTCCAAAATTCTTACCGATCGAATTGCCTAATCTGTCAATCAATGTCCTACAAGAAGGTTAAGAAAAAATAATAAATCAATTGCCTGGAAAAAAAAAAAAAAAAGATGGCCAAAGATTATATGGCAAGAATGACTGCAAACAAATCCAGACACACTGGCTTCTCAACGAGTTCTCCATGCACAAACAAAAACTAAGCTACTATAATTAAACATTATAAAAGCTATGATGCCAACTATCATATGTGACTAAAAAAGTCTGAAAACATATGAAGTAAACATAAAACAGAGGTTAAGCCCACATGTATGTGGAATTGTGTCCATTCACATGCAGCCGCACATGCCAATATGGAACATGTATGAGATCTCAGCTTTTCATAAGATGCGCCACATGCAAGAATCAGTCTTTTCAATCCTAAAGTGTGGCACAATATACAAAAGATGCAATTAGCATTTCTCATTTGGCTATAAATATAAATGTCATAGAAAATCTACACCAAAGAATTAACCTTCTGATTGGGCCCTTATTAAATTGAAAAAAGCACACAGATTCATAAGAAATATACAATACCAGAAGCACAGTGCTCATTATAAATGGAAGTAGCTAGAAAATACAGAGATAATAAGCAAAATTAGTACGCATCAAAATGTTATTAACTGCCAACAGCATACTAGTGACAATGCAGCAAAGAAAAAAGCTATGATTATGAATCTCTAAAAACCATTGTTAGCATGACCGAACCTGATCTGGATTACCCATTGGGAGCACTAACATGATTAAACTAATGCAAAAATGCAAAAAAGAAAGAAAGAAAAAAATCTAAAATGAAAAAATGAAAGTAGAATAAATAAATAAATAAAATAAAATAAAATAAACCACCAAATGCCCAATTATATAAATCCAGATTTAAATTAGCAAATACAGAACAGCTTACTTTGGAAAAGAAAGAGCCACAGATTCCAGGAGCATGATACCAGCTGGTTGCTACATAATCCTGCAAATAAATACATGTATAAGACATGGGATCATGAGCACAAGTGCATAACACACATGGCATCATAATCAAACAGACAATCAAGTACATAACATAATAAGAGAAATAAAAGCTGATCACAATAAAATCCAAAAGGCCAGATATTGATCATGGTCAGAAGCAGCAAATAACAGGCATCAAACACAACACGGAAGAGCAACATACAATCCAGAAAATAGCTGATGGAGCATCATTGAATGATACACATGCAAGCCCAAAATCACAAATCTTCAGTTTAACAGTCCGCATTAGCAGGGATATTTTTTAGAATAAGATAGATAGCTTTAGATGATGTTGATGATGGTGATTCATTATGTTTCTTCTGAGATCTATGAGCATAACCTTCATAGATTGGGACTATGTGGCTGACTCCGTCCACAATACCTGAAGGCAAAGAACAAACCAAGTAAAATTCATTGAAACAAAAGGGAACAGAAAAGTTGTCGTAGATGAAATAATGCAAAAGGCATTTAGAATAACTATAGTCTGAAGGCCCAGCACAAAGTAATTCACCATTTGGAAAGAAGGATCTGAGCTACTTCACACCAACAATTGAAGCAAAGTGACCAAAGAACACAAGTTATTTCAAAAAGACATTAGGTAATACCACCCGGAAATGTGTATGGTGGGTGAAAGTGGCTACCTTAATCAGAGGAGCATTTTGTAATGATCACGTCCTCATCAGATTTAAATGAGACTGCAACTTCAATTAAGATTGGTGCTAGTTTCTTGCACACCAAGGTCCGTAAAACTCTAGCAAAACTGTAGAATCAAAATTTGGGGGGATCATCATTTAAAAAAAAAAAAATTATTATTATTATTTTTTTGTAATTTCAAGATTGCATGCATAAAATGGCCATTTCTAAAAACAAGGGATCATGATTGGGATTGCTCATCTGTTGGAATATTAGGGTATGTTCATGCTTTCCCTATTAAAACCCACCAAATGTCAAGAATGGAGAGGAGTTACAAGGCATGGGATGAATCCCATTCTGTATGGGGGATAGTAAACACCAGGCATAGGTGAAAGCACATGCCAACCTTACCCATGGGCTAAGGGTCTGTGATGGAAGTTGGGAAGTTTCCTTCCCAATCCAACCTACCAAACAGTCCCTTCCACTGATTGTGCCTATTGGCTGTGTTTGGTAAGCATCAAGGTATCAAATCCACCATTTGACTAGTAGACAGATTAACCTGCATTTTGTAGACATTGTTAGACAATACACCACAAACATCTGAGTTTATTAAAAAGTTGGAGGAAAACTGATATAAAATCCAACATGTCAATCAGCACTAACATGAGATGAGCTCATTTTTAGGTTTCTACCAAACAGGGCCTTACTATTTTAAAGGTATTTTAGTAAATTTTTATTTACTAATATAATTATACTTTGGCAGGATTTTAAATATCATTTTTTAAATGCCGAGTTCCATGTTTGTCACCAACATGAAACTTCCCTGTTTGGTTCCTAATCTGTAAATTTAGGGCTCATTACTAGTTCATCCATGCCATTGATCTGATGCCCGCCATCATGGATGAAATTATAAAAAATATAAAATATAAAATATATATATATATAAAAAAACTCCCTAATTTGAAGATCCTAACTACCAAATCTTTTTCTCCATTGAATGTAGACTGTTAGTGCATTTCATCAAATTCATCATCTGCAAGATCTCTTTTAAATGCCAGATCCCAGACCACCTGACTTCCAATGATACATTGATATTTGATACTAGGTAGACAGATACCAATTGAAAACAATATAAATTGAATTTAGCGGGGAAACATACTAGACTATTTCATCCCATAACATCAGAAACAAAGGAAAACATGGCATTTTCATATTAACAAGAGTTAAGGAAGCATTTCCATTCTTTATGAAGTAGATTGATGCTAATGCTGCATTGTACTCAACAAGACACTGCATGAATTAAACATCCAGTGCTCAACCAGGAGTCCAAATAACAATCTGGTACATATTGCAGTAAGGAATATTTTTGGAGCCATATTAGTCAAGGAAATGCTAAAGAAAATTCATATGGATGTTGGACTTGGAAAACAACTAGTTGTTTTGTGGATTAGGCAGTATATTTGAAATTTTCACCATTCAAAAAAAATATTTTTTTAAATTGCAATCAGGTCAGAAAAAAAAAAAAAAAAAAAACATTTCATAAATAATAAAGACATAAATAAATAGAGGACAGACTGCAACCAAGACATGGGCTTCCTTGTTAGCACACGGAACTTTTTACACCAAAGCCAAGCCAAGCCATTGCCAGTTAGCATGAACATGAACCAGACCCATTGCCAAGCCAAGGCAGGGGAACATAGTTCTGCCCAGGAACAAGTCCTTTGCCGTCTATCTTTTCCATGGAGCAACTGCACCAGGCTATCTAAGGATGTGGGTCAGTCCTAAATCATCAAAGGTCGAACCAATGTTTAGGATCTTGAGGAAGGCCTTGAACTATGACTTACTTCCAATGAGATCGAAGTAGGCAGGATCTATGCCAGGCCCATGACTAAACAAATGGAAGATCTAGGCCTCTGATTTAAGGTTAACAAGGTTGACACCTGAAACAGATACAAGATGTAAAAATTATCAACAAAGTTCCATGTAATATTCCATGGTGGGAGTGGAATTCCTTAACCATAGGATTTGAAGGTCCATAGGCTATAGGGAATAGAATTGCCAATTTTTCATAGAAGAACACAAATTGGAAACAACTAAAGAAGCTACAACATTAGCCATTGGAGCAAGTCCGAAGACCATTTACATGATTGTGGTTTTATTTTTAATTACGTATTGTGAGCACTAACATTTGAAGAAACCTTTTTAAGACCCATCAACAAACACCAAGTGATGAACCAAGCCTATCCACTTGGCCATCCATCCCCTCCATCTCACACCAAAGCTCATCCTCAGCATATATTTGAGGAACTTTTAAAGAAACCTTCTGGGGTCCATTGACTAACCCAACCTAGTCCTAAACATTTATTGATCTTAATCCTAACCATCTATATTAATAAAATATTAATAATGACTAAAAAATGCAACTCAACCAGATCACCCTTCCATAGATCTGCACTGCGATAACACACTCAATAGAGAGATTAGAATAGCATGATCTTGGGCTTGTTTGAAAGCCAACTCAAAAGGCTTTTATAGACGGAATGATTTCATGTCATTCAGACATCATTTACATCCAAAAAGTGGATAGGAAAAGAATGAAAAATAAGAGTACCATGAGTGGACACCTGAAGCGTGGTTTTATTCCTTTTCTTTTGCCTCATCAATGCTTCTGCATCAAAAGATTGTTGAAGTAAGAGCAAGTGTTGAAATTAGTCTCCACCATTACTCCATAGATCAATAGGGAGGGCGTCATACGCAATCATACAGATTATGGCCACAAGTGGTCCAATCAGATTTTGGATCCATGTGCATTGCTCATCTATGCACTATTCACATGCATGCACTGTTCAACCATATATGTGCATGTGTTTGCCTGAATTGTTTTCCAAAACTTTCCTCTTTTAGATGACAATAGATTTATTTATTTATTATTATTTTTTTTTGTAGATTTGTGTTGGATTGAGATCTTATTGGGCTTGGGCTGAAAATCATCAACCCGACCTAGGTTGGTTAGGCTTGGGTTGAGGAACCCAAACCCAAGTATGTATGTAGGTAACACATGCATGTGTGTTTCCTCTTGTTCGTAGGCTTGGGTTGACTTGAGATCTTGTAGGGCTAGGGCTGAAAATCCTCAACCTGACCAAGTCGGGTTGGGCTTGGATTGAGGCCTTGGGCAACCCAAAACATGACCCTGTGCATGTGCATGCGCGCGCATGTGTTCGTGTGTACGTGTGTGATGTACTACACATATAATTATATGTGGGAAACACTAGTATGGCAATGGATATTGAGCTGGGTCAGGCCTCAAGCTGACTTCTCTTGAGATTGGGTTGGGCTTGGGTTGACCCCCAACCAAACCATACCCACTAGATACCTTGAATTTATATAGGAAATTTTTATTAGAAGAGAAAAGAAAGATAATGCACTTCATATACACAATGCCTTGTAAACCAACTCTAGCAAGCAAGGATTCCCAGAATTCTATGCTGATCTCTTCGGCAATGTATATTTCCAGGCCCTTCATTTCAGGCGTTTTCTTTACTAGAAGATTTTTGAGGGCATCAGCTGCACCACCAGTGGATACAGCTGTTGTTGGGGCAGGTTAATCAGATTGCAGCAACTCTAGCCCACTTAGCCCCTGTGATTTCAAAGGTTTCGTGGTCCCCACAAAGTCCAACGCATACAGGCCTCCGCCAAAGGCTAAACTATTATATCCATGTTGAAAAGTTAAACTTCTTGTTTTGGAATGGGCTTCTCGTATAAAATCTTTGAAGATTGTAATTTTTCTTCTCCTTTGATTGTAGTTTTTGCACCACCATGTCGTTTTGTCAATAAAACTCATCTTTACTCTTAAAAAAAAAAAAAAACATGAGACTAATTCCAAGACAACATGACATAGACAAACAAGACCGGACAAGCCTGACCTAGGCAAGTTTTCTAGGTCCTAGGATTAAAATTTTACTGCCATCGAACATGCCCTAAGGGTTTCTTTGGTATGAATACGACACAAAATAACTGTTGTACAAACGTTTAATACCAAGGTGTAATCATCACATCTTTTGCTCTCACTTCATTTGTCTTTTTAGCAATGAAGATATCAAAATTGTTAATAAAAGAAATCCATAAATTGCTACATTTTTAATATTATGGTTTAATTGCTAAAGGACAAGAAAAGGAGAGTTTTTTGAAAAGGAAAGAAATTTTAAATAAAAAGGTATAATAGTTGCATTTTTGCATTAAATGTTCCTACCATAATATATTTTGTATCCTACTACTAAACTAAGTCAACATACCCGAAAGGATAACAAAATAATTTGGCTTTTGGAGCACTTAGGTAGGTTATATGAAGTGTATATCCCATGAAGCAGCATCGGATCTAGGATCAAAGGGTGCTTGCAACCAGCTTGAAAACTCCCAAAAGCATGTGCTTCCAAACACCTACTAACAAAATATTGGAAATATGGGTGCCAATGCTCAATTGGTAACCCCTAGCAGTTAGGCGTTGGTGGAGTGGTTCAAGACCAGCACAAGGCATTAAAATTCCAGCTTGATTGGTTAAGGAGATCATAACCATGCTGATTTGATAACTATTTTTGTGACCTTAAGATGGCCCAATAATTCTTTATGGACCTTCCCGTAGTGAAAGGAGATTCGATGAGTGTTGTCAGCTAAGCTTCCGCTTTGTGTACGGCTTCTTGGAAGAGACAACTACTGTTACTGAGATTAAGGCTTTGGACTTTGTTGGGTCAACTTGTTTTCGCATTACTCCTACAGATGGGAACTCAATCACACATTCTCTTGCCAAAGATAGTGTGTCAAGGTGTCTCTTGTAAAAGGCTGTCTCTATTGCTAGTCTTTCTTTCCTTTTCTTTAATAAAATTCCGCTCTATCAAAAAAATATGGCTACTTAGGCTAAAAAAGGTGTGAGTGGAAGTTTTTTGTAGCTCCACTTGGACTCGTCAGATTCCTAGTTCAATATAGTGAGTCCTTCATAGATGCAAGGAGGGATGAAGCACGATTCAGTCTGAACATGCATATTTTCACAATTCCCAATGCCTTAAAACGACCCAAGACATGCTAAAAGAAATCTCCTAAATAGAAGCAAACAAAATTGGAGCTTCCCTTCTCAAAATAAAGGGAAACCATCAGATCTAACCAATGTGGGTGGCATATGGTGGTTGGAACATGCAACTCTATATGTTTGGAGAATAAGCAAAGAATCAAAAGGTTCAAAGAAAACTAAGTCCAGGTTTAATAATTGGGATGTTCTTTTCTCATTAGAGCATACACACACAAAATGGGGCCTCAGTTCTACCAATCTCCCTTCCACGAAAAGTCATTGAAATCCCCATCATGTAGAATCTAGAATCTTCTCACTAACTCCTCCCTTGTTACAACTCACAATTGCATTCTGAATCAAGCAAAAGGTTCAGGTAACCTGGCCATCTTAAAATGGCTCCTCAATTCTACCAAGCTCCCTTCCACTATACCAAAAAGAGAAGACATCGAAATCACTGCCACTTTAATGGTGATAGAAGTAAGGAGTCCACGTGGTCAACAATACCTCTATATTAGTTCTTCACCTTACTGTCTTGATACTTCTTCATACATTCAGACACAAACAATTAAATCCACGAAAGTATCTTCTACATAAACATCATTTGTACCAGCAATTGTAAATGAAGACATCTTCATACATTCATACACAAACAATTAAATTTTCAAAACAAATCCTACTTAAAAAAAAAAAAAAAAATCTGTACGAACCACAATCTGCACCTTCACATTAGATTTCAAAGCTTTGAATTTTCCATTACACACTCAAACAAATTAGAAAATGTACGAAATAACACAAAACGTACTATTTATTGAATGGGCTAACTAAAGAAACATCAACAAAGAACAAAAATGTTTCTATATAAGAACAAACCGGATATGAATAAATCGAACCCAGTTCAAAATATTACAAACACAATCGCACCACTCTCCGAAAACTGCAAATGATAAGAGAACAAGAGGGGGACAAGAAAATAGCCATTTAACCCAGGTCAGTTGCACATATAAATCCCACTAGCAAACCTGTGATTCACTTGGTAGAAGTCTGGCTTGTCATCGGAAACTGGACTTAGAGAAATTCCAGAAAGCGTGCTAGCTCCTTGCACTGAGAACTTCGCAAAAGCAACAACATCAATCTCTTCCCCTGACTCCAGCTCGCTAGGATCAATGGGCATCCGTGCTCTTAGACATCCAGGCGGGGCCTTCAGAGGAATATCCTGCACATGCCATCTCAATTCTCTCTCTGCCCGATTCAAAACTGCCTTTGGTGACACCTTAAGCAATGTAGGGTCCATGGGCAGCTTCAAAACAAACATCACATACGGTGTCATCAACTCAGGATTCAGTGCATACTGTACCATCACAGAAAGCAGTGTCCCGCTGTGACGCTGAACCAAACGGACCCGCAAAGGAATTGGGGTGAAACGAGGCTGCAAGCTGTACTTCAAGATCGGCACTGGCTCCTCAACAGGTGCAGTCCGTATATGAAACAGCCCATTTCCAAGGCTGCTGATCGAGAGCCCTGCATCACAACCCTCTTGACCCCAGTTGTACCATCGATTCAGAAAGAGAACTCAGTTTCTTTCCCGCCTGATTCCTTCGGTGGCAGCGTTTTCAAATACACAATGCCTTGTAATCAACTCTAGCAAGCAGGAATTCCCGGAATTCTACACTGATCTCTTCGGCAATGTACATTTCTGGGCCCTTCATTTCAGGAGTTTTCTTTACTAGAAGATTTTCAAGTGCGCCAGCTGCACCTCCAGTGGATACAGCTGTCGTCGGGGCAGGTTGATCCGATTGCAGCAGCTCTAGCCCACTTAGCCCCTGTGACTTCACAGGCTTCGTGGACCCCACAAACTCCGATGCGTCCAGGCCTCCGCCAAAGGCATTGTCGAGCCCTTCAAAAGTTTCCGACAGCGTAGCTTCCTCATTGCCGAACTCAATCCCGCCATAATCCCTTTCAAAACCCTCTACCCCAATGAACGTTGACTGGGTCGCCGCAGCTGACGGAAGCGTCGTGACCTCGAGGCCGGCCAGCGCTGTTGCAACATCAGATGGCACCGCAGGCCCGTCCTTGCTCTTCTTGAAACCACCCACGAGCTCTTCCGGTTTGTTGATCACATTGCTCGCAGCGAATGGGTCTTTCTCCGCCTCAGGGGCGGATTCTTCCGGTTTCTGCTGCGGCTGGTCCTGCGGGTCGGGCGGGGCAGGGGCAAGCGTGGCCGCAATCTCATCCCCGGCTGCCAGCGTCTCTGGCGGCAGCTCGAAGCTCGCGCTCGAGAAGAGCTCCACATTGGCCTCGTGCTCAGTAGACAGCCCCTCCACGGCAGGCCAGACCTCGGCCCCACGGACACGGTTCTCAGCATCGATCGCGGAATGGACCATCTTGGCAATTCCCTCGCGATGGATGGATGAGAGGATGGTAGCAAGGCGGATGCTGCTGACGCCACGGAGGACGATGTCGAGCGCCATGTAGATCTCAGCGTACTTGCGGTGGAGCTTCTCAGGGGTCACTTCAACGCCCCGACAGGCGGCGACAACGACGGACACGGCCTGATTGACGGTCTCGATGCATTCGAAGACGTTGGAGAGATCAGCAGTGGTGATTGCAAGGACATAGATGGAATTCACAAGGCGGTAGACGACGCGATACTTGGATTCCAGGTCAATGAGGATCTGGCCGCTGGAAGCGGCAAGGGGATCGTCGCCGAGGGATGAGGTGGGGTCCGCGTCAGATAAGATGGGGTTCGGGTTCGGGCTCGGGTTCTTACTGGAAGAGAACGATAGACGCGTCTGACGGAAAGAGGAGAGGGCGGAGAGGGCGCGGGCCGGGGGGAACCATTCTCGGGTCTGGAGGAGGATGTCGGGTCCATTGTTAGGTTGGAGAGAGAGAGAGCCAAACACGCCATTCTCTTCTTCAATCTTGGGTGGCTGGGATTGAAGGGTCTGTTAGGGTTCTGGGGCAGTCATGGAGGAAGGGTTTGAAGAGACTTTTGTTTCATGGGATATGTCGCGGACGCGGATTTCCTGCGAAAGCCTTTCGCAGGAAGTTCCTGCGCCGGAAATCTGGGTGGGGCGCACCGTGATGTTTTTGAGAAATCTACTCCGTACATCCGTTTTCCGAGATAATTATAAGATAATGGGCTAAAAATGAGCCGTATCCAATACTCAAGTGGACCTGAAATGTGAGTGTTGAACGTACACAGTTGAAATATTCGTGGGTCACAGAAGTTTTGAATCAGGCTAATACGTGTGTTTTCAGTTCATCGAAGTAGAAATGACATTATTAACGGTATGGATGTCATGTAAACATCACTTTCTACCCTAGAAAGTTTTCAACAGTAGGAATTTTCATACCCACCTTTTACTCTAGTGCGGCCCACTTGAATCTTAGATCCTTCTCAATTTTGGACTTAAGTCCTAAAATGAGCTCAGAAAACTGATGTACCGGGTGGATTTCTCAAAAACATCAATATCGGCCCCACCCTGTTTCCAGCGCAGGAACTTGCCTTTGCAGGAAATCCGCGTCTGTCGCGTTTGAATCGGAAACGGATTGGCTACTCCCCTGACACCAGCCAATGGCTGGTGGTCGGTGCTCTGTGGGGCCTAACATCATGTATGTGTTTCATCCATGCCGTACATCTATTTTTACAGATCATTTTAAGTTATGAGACAAAAAATTGAGATATATTCCAATCTCAATTGGACCACATTACAGGAAACAGTGTTTAATGAGCGTCGCCCATTAAAAACATTTTGGGGGCCATAAAAGTTTTGGATCAAGCTGATTTTTGTTTTTTTCCTTCATCTGGACCGGTATGACCTAATCAACAGATTGGATGTCAAATAAACAGTACAGTGGGCCTTAGGAGGATATTAATGGTGGATATCCTATCACTATTGTTTCATGTGGTGTGGTCCACAAGAGATTTATATATCTCTCATTTTTAGTATGAAGCCCTGAAATGATCTTTAAAAATGTATGAACAGAATGGATGAAACACATACATCATGGCGGGGCCCACAGAGCACCGACCCCAGCCCCGGGCTGGTGTCAGGGGGAGTAGCCAATCTGTTTCCGTTTGAATCGTCGGATATGATTTGAAATTATTTGACTTGAGAAGCAGAGAGAGGGAGAGAGAGGGAGCGAACTTCTACAGATATTCTCTTGATTCAGGATCGAGCATTCCTTTGAACTGAGACGAAGCGAGAGGAAATGAATGGGATCTGGAATGGGAGCAGATTAGGTGTTACCCTTACCATGGGGCCCACATTGATGATTTTTTGTTTATCCACGCCGTCCATCGGTTTCTCCAGCCCATTATAGGATTTGGTTCCGATAATTAAGTAGATAAAAATCTCAGGTGGACCACACCACAGGAAGCAGTGGTGATTGATTGCCTCACCATTAAAAATTCCAAAAGGCCCACTGTAAGATTTTATTAATTTTTATTTCCCATCCAACCTGTTGATAATGTCAATAATACCTGAACTACGGGAAAATAAAAATATCAGCTTGATACAAAACTTTTTTGGCCCACAAAAAGTTTTTAATTGTCATTCAATTGTTTATAGTGGTATGGTCCACTTGAGATTTGGATCTTCTTTAAGGTTTGGGATTACATTCTAAAATAAGATAAGAAAACAGATGGACGGAATGGATATAAAAAAAATAAAAATAAAAATAAAAAAAATACATCAAGAAAGGCCTCCCCACGCGGTTGGGGTACCACCGAGATGTTAGCCGGGTAACAGCTAATCCGATACGGGAACGGGGATTACCTACGCCGTCGGTAGTTACAACGGTGCTCTGCGGACCCACCATGATCTATGCGTTTTATCCACTCCGTCCATCCATTTTTTAGATAATTTTAGGCCACCGTTACAAAAATGAGTCAGATACAAATATTATATGGACCACACCGAAAGAAAACAGCGGTAATTGAACGCCACCGTTAAAAACTTCTTAGTTGGTCACATCACAGGGAACATCTGGCTGGGAGGGCAACGCACATTTAGTTGTGTGTCAGACCTACGTTGGTTTTAATTCCGTCCAAGCCATTCATCCGACCTGCCTCTCATGGATAGAGGTTCGACCAGAAAATCGCGCTATTAAAAAAAAAAAAAAAAACCAGGTGGTTTAGACATGATTTTACACTTTTCCCGATGGTGTGGCCCACCTGAGTTTTTCATCAGCCTGATTTTTTGGGATCAGAGCAAATAAGGGGTGGCATACCTGATGGATGGGGTGGATCTCATGAACATAAATTTGGACGGTGATGGGATTCGGTAATGATTTCCACCGTTGATACCTTCCTTGGGCCCACAGTAGTGTTTATTTGTCATCCAACATGTTCATAATATCAAAAGATATGAATGAAAGGAAAACACAAACATCAGCCTAAATGTGGGTCACACCACATTATATAATGGAGAAGAGTTTCCTTAAAACATTCTGTAACATTTTGGATTTTCACTGTTTTGGATTTCCAAAAATCCTTAAGGCCCTGTTTGGACAACGGGATTAGAAGGGATTAGGTGGGATTGGATTCATCTGGTTGTGTGCCAATTCCACTCCATGTTTGGAAAAGCTTGGAATTAGATCGGATGGAATTGCATTGGTCCCGTGCCAATTTCACTCAATGCTAGCAAGTTGTGTAGGTCCCACCCTAATGTGTGGGCTATATCCACACCGTCCACCCATTTTTTGAGATTATTTTAGAGCATGGGCCAAAAATCAGGTAATTCTAAAGCTCAAGTGGACCCACCACTGAAAGCAACGGGGATTGAATACTTACCGTTGAAAACTTCTTTGGGGCCACATAAGTTTTGGATCTACCTCATTTTTCGGCCCATACCATAAAATGAGGTTACAAAACAAATAAACGGTTTAGATATAATACATGTGTGTTATTCTGGTAATTTCAAATGATGGTGGGTATATCCATTCAATGTACCACCGTATTACCAACAAAGCAGAGCATTAATCTAATCCCATGGAATCAAGGACAATCCCTGCCATGGGTAATAATGATGTTTTTTTGAATACAATCCCACCTAATCCCTTCTAATCCCATTGCCCAAACAGGGCCTAAAATTTCTTTTTAATTAACTTATAATATCACTTAAATGACCATTAATACTCAATGTTAGTCTATACTGGGGTAGACCAGTCTAGTTATGATGGGACCAAGTGCGGGCCACCAAGCCAGATGGCCTGTTTACACTTAACAACAGCCCGTGTGGGCCACCCAGCGACCGGGGAGGGTCAGAAAAATATAAAAGTTTAGGAAATCCTATATTTCACTGGGCTTGTGGTCCATCGCGGAATGCGGACCCAGTGGACACCCAGAAGTACCATCTGGCGCTTGCCCAATGCGCCCCACCAATGCCAGATTGGAATCTGACACTTACAAATAAAACCGGGATACCAGGCGTTCCAGCCGTCGGATTTCTTCTAAATTTACAGTCAAGATTTAATGTATTTTTCTACGCCCGTCCACCAAATCTGGAACCCGATCGTGGCACGGTGACCGTTGATCAAAAATCGGACCCGTACGACCAAACCCCATATCCGATCGTTCCCAAATTTTGCGTGGCCCTTCATCGGGCCATGGAGCACCTACCCTATAAATTTCATGGCCAGAGGGCCACCAAAACTGCCCCAACAATCGGAATGGGCCTCCCAAGGCCATTTAAAGATCAGAACCCTATACTCAAACCCCATATTCGTTCATCCGTTTGATCTCAGATTTTGCATGGCCTCTCATCGGGCCGTGAAACACCTACACCCTGAATTTGGTGGGCGGAGGGGTGATAAGGTCACCCCAACTTCAATAGGGAGCCCTAGAAGGCTAGTTTGGAAAATTGTGGGAACTTAAGTGAATTGAGTCGTCCACTCTTATGCAAAGTGGAGGATTTAGAACCGTCGGTTTGCGACCAAACTTCACACATGGAGTAAGGATATTTTTACGCTTATATCCGTATAGTTGCGGCCCCGATCGACTGTCGGTGACCGTTGAACAGACTTCTAATCATATCTATCGATCGTCGCATCCAAATGGCGGGCCGATCGTATCCATACGTAGATCAGCATTAGGACTAACTATCCTATGGTGTATATCGACTAGTACACCCCATAGTGGGCCCTTGAGGCTAGAAAAACCCTCCCATAGGGTTAATATAGTAAAGACCCAACACTTGGGGCCAATTGCACCAAAACTGGCATTATAAAAAGACTTCATTTGGGCACCCCCTCTCCCCATACGATTTTGCCCTAGATAAAGAAAGAGAGAAAAAGAGAAAGAGGGAGAGAGTAAAGAGAGAAGAGAGAGAGCTAGGGAGAGTGAAGGAAGAGAGTGAAGGTGAGAGCAAAGGTGGACTCTAGATCGAGGTGGGGCCCAAGGAAATCAATCCTCACATCTCCCTACCTCATCTCCAAGAAGAAATCTCATCTGCAACCGCCCTTTTCATTCCGTTGATCGCCTAGGTAAGATCCAACACTCATTCTCCTTGAAACCCTTGTGATAAGAAGGGTTTTGCTTGAGATTCTAACATACAAATGTTGCTTTAGGGATTCCAACCGATCAACCCCCGAAATCCACCCTCCTAGGGCGTTTCCAAGCCTTCAACGAATCCGAAGGTGCAGACTATTGTTCGTAGGTGGCCTAGCACCAATTTTACTATGAGTTTAATGATTTTGATTGTTTGGATGTTATGATTGGAGAAACTAGAGAAACCCTAGGAATTGCATGATTGTTGAAATTCGTATGGGATGCATATTGATCCTCATTTGGTGTTGCTATTGCCTTTCACATGATTGGGTATTTGCATGATTAGGTACTCATGCCTTGTTGATTTTTTTCCTACATTGTTGTTTCATAGAATGTATGATGATCGTGTGCATATGATTTCTTGCAATGGTGGAAGTGCTTAACTTCCTCCCCCACACACACACACCTCACTTACACTTGTATTATGATATTGTTGGCCTTGCTTGGTATGAGAATCTGAATTGTATGTTGAGAAGCATGAGAACATGAAGGTTGTATATGTTAAATGACGCATTGGTAGACAGCATGCTAGGGATTGCTACTCGTACCCTTGGGTTGGTCAGGAAACATGAGGAGAGCGAAGGTGGCTCCAATGGTAGGACCGCCTAGAGGCTAAACCGTGGATTTTGTGTGGGTGTGCTCGAGCGACTGTAGTTCGACTACGTGGGACCCTTATGCCCGAGGTCACTCGTCTCACACTCGCCTAACTCATGCGATTTAGCCTACTGACTGATCAACCCTGTTTGTTAACCCTGTGTGCTCACATATGTATGGAATCTGAACCACCCTGCAACAATTGTAGCCCATCGATAATCCACCTGAAACTGGTCCACAACCTCGTGAGCCGGACATGGTGGAATGGGATACTATGTCCGAGCTGTCGGTCTACGCTGGGGTACCGCGCCTCCCCGTAGTGACCGCGAGCGATCCCTTCCTTTCGGCACTCCTCATGTGCTTGGAGTCGGGGATGAGGAACCCGACGGGATCACAGACCGCGAGGTCTCGGCCTCACGTGTTGGGGGGTCTTGGCCTCGCAACCAGCTTAGGGCATTGATACGTAGAGTGAATTGGAATCCCCAACCTGCTGGATGAATGGACTTAACTAATAACTCGGCTAACACGATCGCATTGCACGCATTAGTTAGGGTGGTGACTCGGAAGTCGAGGTCGCTCTGAGGGAGTGCTGTCATATGCGATCGTTAGATGGAGTTGCTTGAGGGAGTGTTGTGGCGAGGGCATGCATCATATCATCCCACATGCATGCATTTAAATAAGAGTTGCTAGTTGTTGATGAATGACTGTTTTTCATTAAGTTCATATTACAATTGATGCCTGTTATAACTTGAGACCAATAGTTCACACTGAGTTGATCACTTACTCCCACTCTGGGACGGTGTTTTAAAACACCAACCAGACCCATTCATAGATGCAGGTGACCCAGTGCATGAGGAACCTGGCGATGCGAGCTTTGATGAGGAGGACGAGCTCTTCTACTTTTAGCTGATGGGCGGCTCTCCATCGACTTGATCGGGCTGAATTTGGATTTGTTGAGCCGCGGGCTCCGCTTTAGTCTTTTGGATATAGCCTTCTTTTTATCCTATTGGGCAACGCCTTGGGCGACCCTTTATTATTTTTGGACCTGTATATTTATGAGATTTCCTTCATTTCAGTAGACTGGTGCGATTGTGTTTCTTGCTTCAGGTAATTCCAAATTGCGTAGTTAAATTTGATTAATCAAAAAAAAAAAAAATCATAAATACGTGATAAGTGACACTCGGGAACTTGGGAGTCGAGTCTATGCACGACTCCCGATTTTCCGGGGCGTTACACATTCATAATCATATATTGGGCCTGCCTAAATGTGATTCACATATCCAACCCACTCATTATGTGTGTCCCACTTGGTTAAGGGCTTAGACCAAGTTTCAATCACATCCAAAACTCATGTGGGGCCCACCAAGTGCTTTTATATTTTTTAGGATGTCTTCAATTAGTTTTAGATGGTATGGCCCACTTGAGTTTCGTTTACCGATGATTTTTGAGATATCTCATAACCTAAAGGGGACACATCAAATCCACGGTGTTGATGTTCAACACACATCATGATGAGGCCCACAAAACTTACTAACATCAATTCTTAGGTTCTCACGATGTCAATAAGTTGGGTCACAATTTTGACCAGAATATTTGATCTATTTTACATGTCTGGTCCATTCACTTTATTTTACTGATCATTACCCTCAATTTGACTAGTTACTTGTCCCGATCATGCTATATATGAGAAATATATTGGGCAAACAAAATTGATCAATAATTTGAGTGAATTTTGATTTAAACATCTGAAGTTATTTACTCTTCAATCTAAACTTATCAGATTGTCCAAAAACAGTTAAAGGTTCAATTAGTGGATGTGCATAATAATTTAGTAATTTTATTTTTCACAGATAAATTTCAATTTTCTTTTAAAAATAACTCTTTTTTTTTTTCAAATGTATATTTTTTTCTTTTAACAAAATATCATTTTTATTAAAAAAATATTTCAAAAAATATTTAAAATACAAATTCTGAATTTTTATTTTCAAAATCTCAAAAAATTTCTCATATTTTAATTTTTTCTAAAAAATTTCAAATTGCCGATTTTTTCTTCAAAAGCATCATTTTATTCTCAAAATTTTCTCAAACATTGTTAGAATTCTAAACTTCTCAATATTCTTTTTCATGTGATATTACAAATCATTTAAATATTACCTTTTAATTATATATATATATATATATATATATATATATATATGATATATATATATATATATATACATTTTTACCTACAAAATTTTTAAAAATTAATACATTATTACATTATTACCAATGGTTTACAGCTGTCAGGAAAAAGATTTAGGAAAAACAAGTCTTACTGCGAACATTTCCAGGACAACGTGAAATTTTTTTTTTTGTTAAAATTTAAAACACCCTTTAGTGACGAAAATTATCGTCGCTAAACGTGGCTTTTAGCTACGAAAATAATTATAATAATTATTTTCGTAGCTAAAAGAAAACTTTTTGATTTTTTTTGTTTTTTCAATTTTTTTCAAAAATTGTTTATAGCCTTTAGCGACGAAACTTTTCATAGTTAAAATTCTCATCCACGTTTTTTAGCTACGAAAATTTACGTAGTTAAAAGTAAACCTTTCAATTTTTAAAAAAAATTGTTTACAGCCTTTAGCGACAAAAACATTTCGTAGCTAAAAGTCTCATCCACGTTTTTTAACTACGAAAATTTTCTTAGCTAAAAGTAAACCTTTCGATTTTTTTCAAAAATTGTTTACAGCCTTTAACGACGAAACATTTCATAACTAAAAGTCTCATCCACGTTTTTTAGCTATGAAAATTTTCGTAGCTAAAGGTAAACCTTTCGATTTTTTTCAAAAATTGTTTACAGCCTTTAGCGACCAAAGGTTTCGTAGTTAAAAGTCTCATCCACGTTTTTAGCTACGAAACATTTCGTAGCTAAAAGTAAACCTTTCGATTTTTTTAAAAACTTTTCATAGCTAAAGTCGAAAATTTGAAAAATTGTTTACAGCCTTTAGCGACGAAAATATTCGTAGCTAAAAGTCTCATCCCCGTTTTTTAGCTACAAAAAGTTTCGTAGCTAAAAGTAACTTTTCGAATTTGTTTGAAAAATTGAAAACAACCTTTACTGACGAAAATTTCATCGGTAAAAGTGACTTTTAGCTACGAATTTACAATTTCATCGCTAAAAGTAAACTTTTAGCGATGAAAATTTCTTTTGTCGCTAAAAGTGACTTTTAACTACGAAAAAAAAGTTTCGTCGCTAAAAACCCTCTTTCTTGTAATGGCCTTGATGTATTTATTCCGTATCCACCTGTTTCTTCATATCTTTTAAGGGCATTATCCCAGAAATTAAGTAGATCCAATTATCAGGAGGACCATACCATAGGAAAAAGTTGTAACTGAACGTTTTACCGTTAAAAACTATTAAAAACTTCTTAGGGCGCACCTTAATGTTTCCTTAGTGTTTATTTGCCATCCAATATGTTAATGAGGTCACATCAGCCTTAATGAAGGGGAAAAAACAAATATCATCTCAATCCAAAACTTTTGTGGCCCATTAAAGGTCAATCACCACCATTTAGTATGGTATGGTCCACCTGATAATTGGATTTGCTTAGTTTTAGGAATAATTTCGTAAAATGATCTGAAAAAATAGATGTACAACGTGGATACATAATAAATACATCAATGTGGGTCCCATAGTAAAGGCCGCACCATCTTGGGTGAGGCCGGGGTCTCACCTAATCTGTTCCCGACCCAATCATATAGAGAACAGATCTGTCATCCGTTCCAGGCCTTAAAACATTGCCCAGCTTAATAAATAAAGGGCAGGAATTCATTGCGCACCCACACACGCACACACGCAGGATGGCTTATTCTTCAGTCGGTCGATGAATTCCACCACTTCCTCAAGCCATCCAGCCTATCCACACAGATCGACCAAGCATGCGTAATGGTCTTCTCTCACTTCTATCGATGGGTTTCTCATCAATTCATTGAAGTACTCTATTCCCTCATAAACTAGGCCCAAGTGGCTACACAGAAAGTACCCTGACATACATGACGTCGTCGGGTTCAAACTCATTTTGCCTCATCTTATCAAACAAATGGATTGCTTCTCTGTTGTAACCATGGTGGGCATATGTAGCGATCATCCCATTCCAAGACCCTAAGTCCTTCTGGTTTGACTGATCGAACATCTCTCTGGCAATGCCGATCTCACCACATTTTGCATACATGCTTATGAGAGCTGATTCGACGAATTTGTTGAACTAAAAGATGGTTTTGCTTATGATATGATGAATTTTCTTTCCTTCACCAAGACCAGCAAAACTGCTACCACAAGCACCAAAACGCTTACAAAAGTTCCTTGGTTGGGTTCAATTCCATCGTTCAGCATTTGTGAGATCTTCATGGCCTCTTCACTCTGCCATCTTGCACATAGCCCATGATCAAAGAAGTCCAAGTAATTACTTATGATGTCGGAAGCCAAACCAACTTTTCCATTATTTAGCTGATAGGTTGTTGTTTACCAAACATACTTATCTGCTTAATAAGTAGAAACCATGATAAGCTACTTAATTGCGTAGTAACTTATCTTGAGTAACTATGATCCAACAACCCCCTTAAGTAAAATTTATATTCTTCTCTTCCACTCCCTACCATAAGAAATCCCTCCTAATTTGTCATGACGAGCCAAAATCGACTTTGGGCACCTAATAATACATAAAATACACTGGGAGATCAGACTGTTAAGAAGTGGAGCCACATCTGGGCCACCCCACACCAGTCGAGGTTTGCGCGGATTTCGTGTCGCAAGTCCTTTCGCAACTGGGATGCGAAAGGGAAGTTGCCAAAACTATAAATTGAGGTCCCTAGGGTTATTCTAAGGTTAGGGGTGAATTTGGGACTATTCTAAGGTGTAGGAAAGGGTTTTCTCTGTATCTCCAAGGGAGAGGTTAGTATATTGCCTTGTAATCTTCGTTCTTCATAGTGGAAGTTTGCATCCGTGGTTTTTTACCCTAGATTGGAGTTTTTTCACGTATATCTTGTCTTGTGGTTTGTTTTGATGCTTTGATTCTGTTTCTAGTTTATATTTTTTCCTGTTTATCGTTTGTGGGTGAGACCTGAGATTGGATCTAGGCCCACTGCGTTGTTGGCATGCTGCGCAACAACTGGTATCAGAGCTATTGGTTTAGTTCTATTGGAGCGATGGCAGAAGATGGAAAAAACTAGAATTGAGAAGTTTGATGGTTCAAACTTTGCCTTCTGGAAGATGCAGATGGAGGATTATCTGTATCAGAAGGACCTCTATATTCCTCTAGGAGGAAAAGAGAAGAAACCAGAAAAGATGACAAATGATTAATGGTTTTTACTGGATAGGAAGGCTTTAGGAGCGATTCGACTCTCTTTGTCTAAGAGCGTCGCCTTCAATATATCCAAGGTGAAAACGACAAAAGAATTAATGGAAGCCCTAGCCACCATGTATGAAAAGCCCTCAGCATCCAACAAGGTTCATCTTATGAAACAACTATTCAACATGAAGATGTCAGATGGTGGGAGCGTGGCTGAACATCTAAACGAGTTCAATACAGTCACGAGCCAGTTGGAATCCGTTAGCATTAATTTTGAGGATGAGGTCAGGGCATTATTGATCTTATCCAGTTTGCCAGACAGTTGGGATGGTTTGGTGATTGCAGTGAGCAATTCTTCAGAATCGACAAAGCTGAAATTTGATGATGTAGCCGGTCTAATTCTCAGCGAAGAATCTAGAAGGAAGACATCAGGAGTTTCAGGGGATTCAGGGAATGCTCTAAACGTTGAAGGAAGAGGAAGATCGCTGAACAAAGGAGGCAATAAACACGGGCGTTCTAAGTCGAGGAAGAAGTCTAATGGACCGAAAGACAAAGACGGGTGTTGGCATTGCGGCAAGAAGGGGCACATGAAACGTGATTGTAGAGCACTCGAGAAACAAGAAGGAAGCTCTCAAGGCGGGAAGGATTCAGTGAATCTGTCTGAGGAGAGCGACACAGAGGCATTGATCTTGTCTCTTGATGCGAGGAATGAGTCTTGGGTTATAGACTCGGGTGCTTCGTTTTATGCTACTTCATGTAAGGAAGTTCTGCGTGATTATGCGTCAGGTGACTTTGGGAGAATCTACCTGAGTGATGATGAGCCGTGCAATATTGTTGGAAATGAGGATGTTCATGTAAATCAGAAAGACGGAACGATCTTGAAATTGAAGGATGTCAGACATGTACCGAGTTTGAAACGTAATCTGATCTCAATGAGACAGTTGGTCGATACCGGTTATGTGACGACATTCACCAGTGACTCCTGGAAGATCATAAAAGGTGCCTTGGTAATATCTCGAGGCAAAAAGAAAGGTACTTTGTACGTGACTTCAGGATCGTATAGTTCACTCGCAGTCGCATCAACTGGAGTGAATGGGCAGTTATGCATCAGAGGCTGGGACATATGAGTGAGAAAGGGATGAAAGTGTTATTGTCAAAAGGGAAGCTACCAGGGCTGAAGTCTATTGACTTGGAATTCTGCGAGGACTGCGTGTATGGCAAGCAGAAGAGGGTAAGCTTCAAGAAGACGGGACGCGCTCCAAAGACACATCTGTTGGAGCTTGTACACACTGATGTGTGGGGATCGGCACATGTATTATTTCTTGGTGGCTCACGTTATTTTGTTACCTTTATTGACGATGCTAGTAAAAAACTGTGGGTCTACTTCTTAAAACATAAATCTGATGTATTTGATGTATTTAAGAAGTGGAAAGTTATGGTAGAAAATGAGAAGGTAAAACAGTAAAGTGTCTCAGATCTGACAATGAGGGAGAGTATTGTGATAAGAGGTTTGAAGAGTATTGTACAACAAATGGAATCAAACATCAGAAAACGATTTCAAGGACACCACAGCAGAATGGTGTAGCTGAGCGCATTAACAGGACCATCCTTGAGCGTGCCAGGAGCATGAGGTTACATGCAGGGTTGTCCAAGACCTTTTGGGCAGATGCTGTGAATATTGCCGCATATCTCATCAATAGAAGTCCCTCAACACCATTGGATGGTGGGCTACCAGAAGAAGCATGGACTAGGAAGAAGTGAATCTTGCACATCTCAGAGTGTTTGGTTGCACTATATATGTTCACATTGATGCAGAGCACAGAAACAAGCTAGATGCGAAGTCTAGGAGGTGCACGTTTATGGCTATGGGCAGCATGATTTTGACTATAGGTTCTGGGATGCAGAAAACAGGAAAATTATCAGAAGCAAGGACGTACTCTTCAATGAAAAAGTGATGCATAAGGACAGTGTGCAGGAAAATAAGGCCGAGAAAAAGGAGTTCGTAGAGTTGGAAGAGTTACCGGATATGGGTGTTACATGCGCACAGGATGAGGTAGAGCCGCATACACCGGTTGTGAGGAGGTCTACTCAGGAGAGGAGTCCCACGGTTCGATACTCATCCTCCTTACATTATCTATTACTTACGGATAATGGTGAGCCAGAGTGTTTTGAAGAGGCATTACAGTCAGATATACGGGTTAAGTGGGAGCAGGCCATGGATAATGAGATGGACTCTCTTGAGTCTAATCGTACATGGGAGCTAGTCACTCTATCCAAGGGTAAGAAAGCTCTTCATAATAAGTGGGTTTACAGACTGAAGGAGGAGCACGATGGTTCGAAACGGTACAAGGCCAGATTGGTTGTGAAAGGTTTTAACAAAAGGCAGGTATCGATTTCACTGAAATATTTTTCACCGTAGTGAAAATGTTTACGATTCGCATGGTCTTGAGTATATAGTGGCTTAAGAGGACTTACTTCTAGAATAGCTAGATGTTAAGACAACCTTTCTTCATGGGGACCTTGAAGAGATATATATATATATATATATATATATATATATATATATATATATATATATATATATATATGCATCAGCTGACAGGATATGTGGCACCAGGTAATGAAACAAGTATGCGACTGAAGAAGAGTCTATATGGCTTGAAACAGGCCCCGAGGCAGTGGTGTAAGAAGTTCGACAGTTTTATGTCGAAAACGGTTTCAGGAGATGTCATGCAGACCACTGTTGTTACTTGAAGAAGTTTGATATCCTTACATCATCCTTCTTCTGTACGTTGATGATATGCTTGTGGCCGGTTCAAGTATGAAGGACATCTCAGATCTCAAGAGACAATTGTCTAGAGAATTTGCCATGAAGGATTTAGGAGCTGCAAAACAAATCCTAGGCATGAGGATAAAGCGTGACAGAGAAAATAAGAAATTAGTTTTGTCACAGGTAGAGTACATAGCTAAGGTACTTGATCGATTCAATATGGGAGGTGCTAAGCCGGTTAGCACTCCATTAGCCAACCACTTCAAGCTATCTAAGGAGCAAGGTGCAAAGACGCAGGAGGAACATGACTACATGGCTAAAGTCCCATACGCGTCAGCTATTGGGAGTCTCATGTATGCTATGGTGAGCATGAGGCCAGACATTGCTCAAGTAGTGAGAGTTGTTAGCAGGTTCATGAACAAACCCGGGAAGAAACATTGGGAAGCTGTAAAGTGGATCCTTAGGTACTTGGTAGGTACTAAGGACGTAGGGGTTTTGGTGGATCGAAATCAAGTTACAAGGCTACGTGGATTCAGATTTGGCAGGAGATATCGACAGTAGAAAAACACTACAGGTTATGTTTTACTCTGGGTAGTACTGCAGTCAGTTGGGTCTCTCAGTTACAAAAGATAGTATCTATCAGTACGACAGAAGCAGAATATGTTGCGGCTACGGAAGCATGCAAGGAGATGGTGTGGATGCAAGGTTTTATGGAAGAGTTGGGTAAGAAGCAAGCAGATTGCAAGCTGTACAGTGACAGTCAGAGTGCAATACACTCGGCTAAGAATTCAGCCTTTCATTCAAGGACCAAGCATACTACCATCAGATATCACTTCATACATTCGTTACTGGAAGATGGATCGATTGCTCTGGAGAAGATTCATACAAGTGAGAATCCTGCGGATATGCTGACCAAGGCAGTCACAAGTAAGAAGTTGAAGCTCTGTTCAGCTTTGATTGGTCTTCAGGCTTGAAGACGGGGAGGTGGTACACTCCGGATGAAGAAGACAAAGGTTTATGGTGATGTGTCTCCAAGTGAGAGATTATTGAGAAGTGGAGCCACATCTGGGGCCGCCCACGACCAGTTAAGGTTGCGCGGATTTCGTGTCGCAAGTCCTTTCGCAACTGGGATGCGAAAGGAGTTTCGCGGATTTCGTGTCGCAAGTCCTTTCGCAACTGGGATGCGAAAGGGAAATTACCAAAACTATAAATTGAGGTCCCTAGGGTTATTATAAGGTTAGGGGTGAATATTAGGGAGCTATTCTAAGGTGTAGGAAAAGGGTTTTCTCTGTATCTCCAAGGGAGAGGTTAGTATATTGCCTTGTAATCTTCGTTCTTCATAGTGGAAGTTTGCATCCGTGATTTTTTACCCTAGATTGGGGTTTTTCCACGTATATCTTGTCTTGTGGTTTGTTGAATGCTTTGATTCTGTTTCTAGTTTATATTTCTTCCTGTTTATCGTTTGCGGGTGAGGCCTGAGATTGGATCTAGGCCCACTGCGTTGTTGGCGCAACACAAACATGATTTCCTTTATCAACATCAACCTCCCCTCTCAAGACAAAGCCTCCTTTTCCAACTTGATAATTTCCTTTCAAATCTAATCACCGCCTCCTTTTCCAACTTGATAATTTCCTTTCAAATCTAACCACCACCTTCTCCCACAATTGCTTGCCAGTTTCCCTACACATAAAGGAAGACCAAAATAGTTCTTCCAACTCATCCTTAGATAGATGGACCTCCAACACCTTTAGTTTAGAAACTGCCTCAAAACATGCCATCTCAATTCTCTCTCTGCCCGGGCATCCGTGCTCTTAGACATCCAGGCGGGGTCTTCAGAGGAATATCCCGAACATGCCATCTCAATTCTCTCTCTGCTTGATTCAAAATTGCCTTTGGTGACACCTTAAGCAATGTAGGGTCCACGGGCAGCTTCAAAACAAACGTCACATCGTGTAACGGTGTCATCAACTCGGGATTCGGTGCATATTGTACCATCACAGAAGTAGCTTCCCGCTGTGACACTGAACCAATCGGACCCGCAAAGGAATTGGGGTGAAACGAGGCTGCAAGTTGTACTTCAAGATCGGCACTGGCTCCTCGACAGGTGCAGTCCGTATATGAAACAGCCCAACTCCAAGGCTGTTGATCCGAGAGCACTGCATCACAACCCTCTTCACCCCAGTTGTACCATTGATTCGGAAAAGAATTCAGTTTCTTTCCTGCTTGATTCCTTTGTTGGCAACGTTTTCAAATACACAATGCCTTGTAATCCAACTCTGGCAAGCAGGGATTGCTGGAATTCTACACTGATCTCTTCGGCAATGTACATTTCTGAGCCCTTCATTACGGGCATTTTCTTTACTAGAAGATTTCAAGTGCGTTAGCTGCACCCTCAGTGGATACAGCTGTCGTAGTCTTCAATGAAATACATCAGGCCGAACTCTTTATCTTTAAAAGGGTAGAAAGAATGATTGAACTTATGGACAATAAAGGAAAGAAAGAAGTTCATACACTTAGTAAAAAATAAAATAAAATTTGATCTTGGAGCAGAAGATGTTGAGGTGGCCAAAGGAAATAAATTCTACCCCTAATGGAATGGATTTAATAAACTTTGGTCCCAAATACTCATAAAATTACATCTGTATAAGTCAGAAAGATCTACCAAGGTGGTAAAATCCCTTTGTAGTTGTTTCATACATGCTATGGTAAATGTGGCCAAGCATAAAGGGGGTAAGGGCAAGTCAACATCCATGAGCAGCGACTCGGCCAGTTGGATATATTCCTTGGTGATTTGCAAGGCACTCACGCATAACAGGAATCGAAAATTCACATTAAAAGGAAAACATAATGTTCTTGTTCATCAATCTCTTCTCGAGATTTGTGTTAGAGTCACGAAGGTGGAATTTGCCTAGTTGGTCTTATCTGGTAGAGTTAAGGGATGAGGAAGTTTCATAGCAAAGCTTGGATAGACATACTCCCTAAAATGTAGAAGGTTGGTAAATGCACATATATCCACGATCGTTGGACCTATGGGGCTGCATCCAAAATGCAATGTATTAGTCAATTGACTTCAAAAAGCCGACGCTATTGCAATGAGGAAGGAGTTAGCTATAGCGTCGGCTTTTTGATGGAGAGTTTGATGTATTCATAGATTCTTGCTTGCTCCCCAGGTGTCACCATGTTTTGTTTCAACGTGAGTGAACCATTCGACCCAGCCATTCATCGGTTTTGGCCATACTCGCTGAGACTTAAACGAATTAGAAGGGTCCAAGAGATTGTCAAATTGGACAAGCAAAACCTTATCAATGCACTTTGGAAAACTGGTCTTAGTTTCATGAAGTTGTTCATAGGTGACTGCAGGATGAAGGCCGAGCTAAGCATTAACAATGCATGTTTGGTTCGATCGGAGTGTTGAATAGAAAATCATTAATCATTCCCTATAACAGACACATCTAGGTCTCTGATGAATGATTTTAATGGTGAGCTCGAATGAAAAGAAGATGTAGCCATGACAAATTAAAAGCAGGAAATTGAAAAAAAAAAAGGTTTATGCAAGAGAGATGGCAGTGACGAGTGAAAGAAGAGGAGCACGGACTTAAAGATATCTATGTATCGGCCATGATACGTGTGCATTAATGAAAAGATAATAATGACTCCGATCATATGATACAATTTTATGCGACATGTCACGTGGACAACCGAGAAGAGTAACATTAAGGATATTTCTTGATACGATGTCGGTTGGGCAAAATCAATAGGAAAATAACATGTGGATCAATCACCGATTGCATTTATTGTATCGAGAAACAGAACAACGGTGCGTTCACCTTTTTTCCAAAGGCGAAACGACATGGGGGCAATGTTGTCCCCTATTTCTAGCCATTTTGGGAAAGCTAATATGAGGGCAACATATGGGACCAAATGAGGAATATAAAATGATGAAAAGATCTTCAAGATACTTGGAGAGATTTTTGTGGTATTATAGCTGGCATAAATCCAATTTTACAAGTCATGGGATGGTCGACGAGTGTTGTGGTTGCGTTACGAGCGAAGAGATAATTGTATTCAAGTTGTTCAGGATACAAAAGGTGACTAAGAAGAATAAAGTCTTGGCTAACATAAGAGGAAACGTAGTGATCAAAAGAAACGTAACAAAAGAATGATTTAGAAAGACTTTTCAACTACTATAAAATGTTGTAATAATGTAAGAAAGATCTAAAAGAACAAACAGTAATAGAACTCTATATCATTTTTTTAAAAAAATTTAAATTTCATCTTATCATAGGAGTAGTGATAAACCAATAGCAACAATTCTTAACAATTCTTATAGTTGCTCTTAATAGCCGATTATGAGTTTTTTCTTTTATCTGATTGCATTGGTATTTTAAAAATTATTTTTTTGAAAAGCACAAAGTAATTCATCTTGAGAGGAAGAACTCCTCCATTTGATTATTGCCTGATCATTATCAAATTCTATGAGTAGTTGAGTAAGTGACTAATCTGAATCTGATCATATTAGTTCATATTAGAGGTATCTGTTTGTTTTAGTGCTTGGGGTCGAAACTTCGGTTTGGATCAAGCTAGCTGCTATATTGAAGTATCAACACACTAGTTTGATAATCATGTATGATCTGTGGCTTTCAAAGGATGATACAACAAAATAAGTCAATGGTCTACATTCGAAGCAAAATTTACACTAATATGAACTGTAGAATCTTTTGAATGGTATAGAATTTATATGGCAGGGTATCCACTGTGGTGCCTACGAGATGATTAGTCCATAGTCACTGGTGTACATATGCGTGTAAGGAATGTAACTCGCGATGAATTAAAACAGGTTTATCAAGAGGAACCGGCGAGTTGTCAGATGTTGGGCAGCGGATTGCGTCCAACCCCGATCGAACAATTATCTGTCTTACTTGGAGCTCCTGTGAGGCTCAACATGATGTATTTTTTATCCATGCTGTCCATCTATTTTCTCAAATCATTCTAACGTATGAGCCCAAAAATGAGGGTAAATACACACTCATGTGGACCACACTAGATAGAAAGCTTGGGTTACATTGAATGGTAAAAGCATTAAACGCGCGCGAGAGTCATCTGTGGTGTGGTCCACTTGAGTATTGGATCTACCTCGATTTTGGGCTCATACATCTAAGAAAAGGGATAGACTACGTAGATAAACAGATACATCACGGTGAAGATGAGGCAGTTTGCCCTATGGATATCATGAAAGTTCCACCCATGTGGCCCTTAGTGTGCGAGACACTCCCTATTTAAGTGATTGAGAGTATGTGTATCAAGTGTGATACGCATCCCGAGTATCAAATAACTCTCCATCCAAATCGAAGTATCATGTCATATTCAAACACTTTCATTTATTATTAGTAAGGTTTGCGAATTCCACAAGTAGAACAATCAAACTCTGCACATGCACTACAGTACAAGCAATAGTAGAATTCAACTAGCCTAAGCATTTGCGTCTAGGTTTGCTTGTAGATAGCCTTCGATGGCCTTGACAATCCCTATAATCCCACCCTTAATCATGTTGACATCAGCATCAATCAAAGACCGACTGTCCATTGTGTTGTACTCTATGGTGAGCTTAGATATGGACCCACTGTCTCCTGCAGGCTCGAAGCAAGTTTCGAATGAGTAAGATTTCAGTTTCAACCCTCCCTCTATGATAGTGTATTTGAAGACATGCTTCTCATCATCCACAACATTGATGCAGTCTTTCAATTGAGTAAAGTCCTTAATAACTGCACAAGGTCACGATAAGTTCATAGTCACTAGCATTATATATACATACAAACATTCATATATGATACAAGTAGAGCTGGGCATCGAGTCGAGTCGAACTGAGTTAGGGCTGACCCGAATCGATCTAGTTTTGAAATAGAACTGACCCGAACTTGACCCGACTCGATACCGAGTCTAGCATGCTTGACCCGATCTAAGTTTGAGTTTGGCCTGGACTAATCCGAACCGAGTCCAACCCGGTCACAAGTACCAAGTCAGGTCGAGTCGGGTCAGGTGCAGCGGTTATCCATGGGCTTAAATCACAACTCAAAACTAGATTCACTTGCCAGAATTGCAACCTCTCCATCAAC
>JAJHSJ010000013.1:8551594-8666133 GCA_021015155.1 Magnolia officinalis
GACAGATCGGGTTACTTGACGAGCTCGGCTAGCTCGAGCGCACAACAAGTTGAACGATATGAAGCGCATAAGCACTTCATGTGGTCAACCACTATTGCCAACCGAAGTACGACTCGGGTTCGTCGAACACATCTCACGTGGCAAATGAATCTCAGCCACGAATTCAATCCCGTTACCGATTGCCTGGACTATAATCATAGCCCCAAACACAATCAATTCATGACCAGAAACATGTAGAGTAAAGCAGAATAAACAAAGTAATTCAAGCATGTTGACAAGCATGTCATAAAACATGTAATAAAGCATAATATAAATAGGAAATACAAACACCTATATTTCATAAGTAAGCGGTTAAATTAAACAAACAACATGGAGGAAATCATATACATCTCTAAGGTAGCTGAGAATCCTATCTCAATACCCTTATACATTACAATTTACTAACTACTACTCATTCAGACATTTCAACAAATACTTTAAATTACATACATCAACATACATGATGCATGGTGATCACATAGGTATAAGGCCAAATCCTTTCACTAGGGAGTTGCCCTAATTATAACACGCGTGCACCCACGACGGATAGTCATGGCAAGCAGGAATCCAAGTTCCATGTTCATTCAGTCATTTCCACAAACACTTGGGCTACACATTTTAGCATAAATAGTGTATATTGGCCGTGGCGTGATTTAGGGCAAATCCTTTCGTCAAAGGGGTATCGCCAATACAACAATCATATATCCATGACAATTAGTCATGGCGAGCACGAATGAGAATTCTATATTCATTCGGTCATTTTCACAAACACTTAGAATACACCCTTTTTACATACATAACGTATACTAGCAAAAACATGTATTAGGGTGAATCCTTTCGCCAAGTGAGTATTATACATATATATAGCATATTCATATAGTAATTAATCATGGCTAACATATTTTCAAAATTTGGACGTATACGGTATTTTCTACAAATACGGAGAATATAGTATATTCAACATAGTTAACGTATAACCGAAAAATGAAACGGACAACACGTTGTACATGTGCAATTGCATGCAGATCATGAATCTATCATTATCCGACATTGAAAGCGTTGAAAACCATAATCTATACACCTAAAGTCGGCACCTTTTGTCGTAGAATCGTAACGAATCCGATAGGTTTGATAAGCTTTCGTATTCGGCAGTTTGGTAACCTATAGAATGAAATAGGTTAGCTATTTCATAACCTACAACTATCAAAACCCCAAAACAGGTTAGGGTTAGGGTTTCTTACCTAGAAATGACGCCGGAATCGCCGGGAAAGCGATTAGAACGAGGTGGTTAAACATGGATAGCAGCAGGGTAGAGCATCAGGGATATCCTCCCACATCTCCCACACTTTCTCTCTCTTTTCTCTCTTTCTCTCCTAGGGTTTTCTCAAATTCGTATGGCTGAATGAGAGAGGGTTTTAAGGTCCTTATATAGCCTAAAACCTCACCGAAATAGACTTCAGGTCAAAGTATACTTAGGTTATATCCAAAGTGAGCCTATTCCAGCTCAACGGAGCACTTCTGGCGGGCCCCCTTGAGCCAAAGGTCGGACTTATGCTCACGGACTCTGGATATAAGTGGAGTTAAGTTTTCGTTTCAGTCGGGATTCTAGATCGCAAATGGCGGACCAGTTTTAGTTCAACGGTCAGTGGATCTTGATCGGAGATTCCGAGCACATGAATATGTTTGGGGAAATATCGCTGATCCGAGGGTGTAATTTGGTCTGATTCTGATGGTCTGGTTGCTTAATACTGACCCGCAAGCGTCACATGTCAGATTTCATAAATCCTTATTTATTTTGGAATTATTTTCGTATTTCTCACACTCCTCGCTCCGGACTCAAGCAAATTGCACTGGGACACTATCTGGATTTGATTTCCGAGATGGTTGCCAAGCCCAGCAAGGTCCTAATTCCTTAACTTCGTGTTAATCGAACTTCCGACGTGCGGTCTACATCTGATACGGAGTTTCGAGATGCTCCCGAGAGCAGCCGGATAATGAGATTGATCCTATATTTTAGGATAATGTAGCATCAACGGTTCTACAAGTTTTGGTCTTGCAGATCGTATTTAAAGTGATTGGTGCTAATTTCACAGGTACTCTAGTTTAACACTGGCTAATTCTCACCTAATTTCTAAAGGATTTAGTCCTGAGTAATTTCTGTCTGAGGTGATACTTGGGCCTCTGTAGTTTATATAAAAGGGATCCAAGTTATAATACTTAGCTAGTTTACGATAGTGTCTAGGGTGAAAGTACTTAGAAAAATTGAAAGAACAAGGTGGTGAAAGGTGAGATTTGTGAAGGAAATGGGTTCAAAAGCGGTTTTAGACTTTGGGATTGAGTTCTGACAAGTTAATAAAGTGTTAGGATCGACCCATTGCCTAAGGACGTCTAATTCCAGGTTGGCAAAAATCTAGGATGCTACATAAGATCAAATGGTCCACACTTGGGATGGCATGATTTTCACTTAATAATGTAAACCACAAATAGTGAAAGGAAATATATGGATGGGGTGGATGGTTTACAAAGGTAAACAAGACACCCTTATAATCATTTACGTTAATACTAAAGATCAACCAATGATTTAATTGAAATGATATTGATGTTCAACGATCCGATATTGAAGATGAATAATCTTTGGACAGTTCATCTTCAGTATTAGACCATATGATCATCATATCAATCCAAATTGTATGGTTAATGTCTAACATCGATCCAATTGGATTGTTCATCTTCAATATAGGTTGAATTTGACCATTGAGTATCAATGTCTACCCAATCGAAGAATTTAAATTAAAGTTCAGTTTAATCTGACCGTTCATCGTTAGCATTATTTGAATCAAACCATTTAACTTCAACATTACTCCAATCAGTATGAGCCCAATGAGACAATTCATCCCCACTTTTGATCTACCTTTCATCTTTAATAATGTATAATCTAACCATTGATCTTCAATTTTATATTAATTGGACTGTTCATCTTTGATATTGATCCAATCAGCCTGTTTATATTTAGTATCTTTTGAATTGGATTATTTGTCTTCGACATGAATTGACCATTTATCTTCAACTTTAGCAAAGTTAAACGGTTGATCTTTAATTTTGAACTAATTAGATATAGGTCAAACCCAACCGTTCATCTTCAATATCATTTAAGTTGCACCATTCGACTTCCACATTAGTCATAGGTCATTGATTTTCGATCGATCACATATGTTAGACTCTTATGTTAGCTTGCCACCATTTTGAAAATGACAGCCACTCATCCTCCTTGCATTTGTTACTGATGTACAGTTATCCAGATTATCAAAAGTGTAGTCCATTGTAGATGGCTCGTATCTCCAGATCACACCAATCGGGCAATCATAACCATCCAATTAGTGGCTATCAATCAGAGGGTAAAAAATAAATTAACACGCAGTCCAAATTCAACGGCAAAGATCAGATGGTTAACAACATATCCATTCACAGTTGGGTCAGCGATTTGGAAACTCTGGATTGCATTAAAACCATACCATGCGCCACCATTTTTTGAATGATGCAGGACTAATATAAGATTGTAGCCATTCAATCAAATTTTAAAATATTTACATAGCAAATATCAGCCACCACAAACCAAGATATTGCAAGGTTGCTGTTCAACTAGTGCATAGGTGTACAGCATCCGACGGTCCAAAATGTTGGCCCTATCACAAAAAAACACCTATGAGAGAATTAGACTGATTCACTCGTAGGTCGGTCAATCCGATCCATAGTATATCTGTGGCCGAAATTTTGACCGTCGATCACATAAACTACCTTGTTTTTTAGTTATATGGTATCAAGCTTATTTATTTTTCGCACTATTCTACATCTTTGAGGAAGAAAAGGGGTCTATGCACAAAAAAAGGAAGGTGCAGATATCAATTCCCTATACGAAATGCTGCTTGAGTGGACAGGAATCATCTATAGCAGTAGCACCCGTTTTACGCAGCGCTTAAAACACTCAAGCTATGTGGGGTCCACCATGTTGTATATGTTAATTCTAATCCGTCCATCATGTGATAATAATTGTTTGGAAAATACCCAAAAAATATAAGACAAATTAAAAAATCCTATGGGCCACACCATTCGGAAAAATGTAAGATTGCTCACCAAACAGCTAATTTAACACGTTTTGCCCTGCCTGAGTTCTCTATCAGGCTGATTCTCCTACTTTCTCTTCATCCTGGCTATTTACACCTGATTAACGGGTTTGATGAAAGGTACGCACTATGGTTGCCCCGCACAAAAACCTACGGTCAGCATCTCATCCCCAAATTTCCATGTGATGTCGCCCAACCGAACGGTGGATGAAGCTGAGTTTTGGTCTTAGAAACTAATATCAAATATAGAACCTGATAGACGGAGTGGATTTTATATATACAACATGATGGGCCCACAGACTTGGATATTTTAGGTGGCATAGATGATTCCAGCCCTCCATGCATTGAAAGGTCCAGGAGCACAGGGATGGAACAATAGCTTTATATATAGGATTCTTCACTGATAAAACATTGCCAGCCATAGTAGTGGAATTCAGTATAAATTCTCTTGTCCATTCAAGCTAAGAATCTTATTCTACTTTCCCACCCTTTCTCAAATTCTCGTTACTCCTTAAGACACCCAAGAATACTATTATTATACTAATTACCATCATTAACTGTCCATATAATCTTAGAGGCAGGCCACAACCAAAAACCCCATCTCATTAACCTACTTATCTCTATGCTATTCTGCATGCATTCGGATTCTCGTCACTGAAAATAGAAGTAATGTTATTCCCATCGCCATTGCTCCGGCCGTGGTAGTCGTCGGCATAGTGTTCTGTCCTACTGTAATGTATGTTTTGTGGTGGTGACTGAGGGTACCCATGATCAGATACATAAGCTGAAATGTGTGGTGATGGTCTGTAGTTGTTGTAGCTGTGAGTAACATATTGTGGAGTTTCGTGGCGGTACACGTGGCCGCTAGGGTATGTGTTCCATGGCCCACCGTATCCATAGTTGTGTGGGTGATGGTGTATTATGTGGACCGCTTCGACGTCCTTAGGCTCCGATGGACCCACCGGTTGTGTTGGAGCTGTATCGGTTGGCGCGGGTGATGGGGTTGCCTCTTGGGGTGGATTTTCCGGTGGAGATGGTTCTTTAGCGGGTTCGGCCGGTGGAGTTTGTTCTGAGGGTAGAGGCTCGATTGGTGGCGGATTGGTGGCATCTGGGGCCGGTGGGTTGCCTTCAGTGGGTGCTGGTGGGGTCTGTGGTTGAGGTTCACTTGCTTCTGTATGGACACAAATGGTGGCAATCTTTCTTGTCTTCTTAATGGCTTTGATGATAATTTCAGGATCGGCCCACCCAACGATTGTCAACTTTTGTTGTGGTAAATCGATAGAGACATCATATATACCTGTGAAAATCAAGTAATCAAATATGTAAGTTATTAATTTGTTCAAGTAATCAAATATGTATGTTATTAATTTGTTCAAGTAATCTTGAAGAATATTAAAACCATTATTTTTGTAGAAGTCATATCTGAATTGATTGTGTTCAGCTACATGAATCTTGTTCTGCCTTGCTACTATTTTTGAAATGTTAAATTGTCAAGATTTATATATGCGAAAAGCTAGCCAAAAGTTCCATGTTCGCAGTTGATATGACACAATCTTCCTTTATTTAGGGTTGGGACTGACGATGAAAATATCACAAAAGTTTTTAAGAAGATTAGAAAAAAGACAAATGTTCATAATCATCAACAATCAATTACCATTAATTCCATGCAATGCCTTCTTGATCTTCTGCACACAGCCATTACAGTCCATCCGGACCTGTATCTCCATGGTTCGCGGCTTCTAAATTTTGATTAAAAAAGAAAAGAAAACACCCAATAATCAAACTAATTAGAAATGGCTACTACATTGTAACATATGTAGAGGGTCGAGCCCGGTGCAATTCCATTAGGACCCAACGATCCCACCATCGATGCGACGGGTTCAACCCCAGCAATCCTTTAAAAAAATCACACATAATAACATTAATAAGAGAATTATATGATGTGTGGGAGACATAGTTAGAAACATACCTCTAATTGATCAGGAACCATGAGGGACCAAAACTCTAGGTTTTAGAAAGGAAGGGTGGTTTTCTATATGGTTTTGGAAACTGGGCAGAGTGTGAATGAAGAATCACAAGGTGCCATTCATTGTACATGAAGGAATGGAATATTAGGAGGTTAAAAGGTGTGGGCCATGCAAGGAATCATGCAATAGAAATGTGAGAGAGAGAGAGAGAGAGAGAGAGAGAGAGAGAGAGAGAGAGAGAGAGAGAGAGAGAGAGAGTCTTGAAAAGAGCTTGCCTCTTTACTTTCCACACAAGTCCTTGTCATATCTCTAAGGGTCGGATGGACAGGAGAAAGGGATAGGCGGGCGATTGGAATATAAAGCCAAAGGGACTTTGCTTGGATGGGCCAACTATAATTGAGGTGTGATTGGAATATCCAAGCCGACCATTGAACTAAAGTGAGCACGATCATGAGTCCTTAGTCAAAAACAACCAAAGTCGCTTTGGGTGAAGGATATCCACTCTATGTGCATCCCCATCGTTAAAAATGTTTGTGGCCCATGCTTTTTTTTTTTTTTCCACATAAAGAAAAGTGATAAGCATCACATCTTATTAAGTTATTAACACCGTTGAGTTATTTATATGAAAGAACCTGTCTTCCTTGTGGCCCAGTGCTTGTGATAGGTGAGCCGTTGATATCCAGACCATCTACCAACTAGATTCTACACATGGGGGACCATATTTGAAAAACACACCTGTAGGGACAATCCTAGCCATTAAATTTACTTGCTGAATTTTCAAAGTTAATGATTGGATGGTTCAGAGAGTCTGATGAGTGTGTTTTTCAATATTGGGCCATCTACAGATAAGACCATCTAGATGGATGGTTTGGATTAATGCACGTTGAGGCAAGACAGTATCCAGTGCGCATGCAACACTTCAGTGGTGCAGTTAGTGCACTTTGGCAATGGATCTGGACAGTGCAGTTAGTGGACCAGCTTTTGGATGAACCATAACACCGAAAGTGAGAACGAGTGGATGTTCATAACTATTCCATACGTCAGGTGTTTGCAACGGTCCAGAAGTTTTGAGCAACGGTCCAGAAAATGTCAATACATTATATGGTTACAAACGTCCAAACGGTGTAAGGTTTTACCACTAGATAATCCATAATGTGGCCTATCACTTGGTCGGTTTGGATCAGTTGAAAAATTCACCAATATTATGAGTTACAGGTTTGTATCATTTATTGAAGGGTACCAGACGCACACACAAACTGGCTGTTGCAAATATCTTGCTCGGAATAGCTATTTCAAGCTCCTCAAAACCGCATGAATTAGACGGTCACCAATCATTATCATATCACTTGGATATAATATCTTTGCAAAATGTGGTGGATTTTGAATCAAGCTAATTGGTAGAAAATAAAATAATTTCATGGATGCATAATTCGAATGTCCTTACATTGTTATTCTAGATTTCATTCATTGAACCAAACACGTATGAATTTTAGTGGCACAGATTAAAATCTAATAACACTCGCAGATAAATCACTTGTGGATATCAGTTTTGCTATATATATTTAGGATATTATAGTCTTTTATCTTTTCTTAAGAAATTTAAGAATTTCTTCCCCACCTAAATATTTTAAATTTGGTTATTAAAATATCGAGTGGAGTTCGATAAAGACCTGGTTGAGTCTTTGAGTTGATCAGACCCAGTTAGACATCGAGTCACCGAGTCTTTTAGCCAGGGTCTCTTCAACAGTGTACATGGCATGGTTGTAAGGTGATCCCGAGCACCCAAATCTCTAACCCAGCTGTGGATGGTTCGGCAGGAAAAAATAGCACTGAGAAGATAATATTAGAAATCTATTTTTTCCACTTACTTTTGGACCACTCTACTTCTAGCCATTCATTTAGCCATCAATATTCTGGTTAGTCTCTTAATCAGTGTGATTTTAGATATATGTGCCATCCACAATGCAATTCACAGAATATTGAATACTGGTCGGATAAGAAACATTTTTTTAAGTGATAGAATGATAGTATTGCTTTACACGTACGGTGTGATAGAACATAAATCAGTTATTACCTTTCCCAAGGGATAATTGTTAAACTAGATCGTGGAATTACAAAGGACTTTGCTATGCATTGAGTATAGGGATCAAATAAATGAGATAAATAACATACGTGATTGGGATGCCATTTCTATTGACTTGATGCCGCATTTTTCCACTCCTTATGGGGATCAAATAAACTAGATAAATGATGTATCTAATTGGGACGCTATTGTTGTAGACTTGATGCCGCAGTCTTCTGCTACTTACATCATTTAGAGAAGCACCAGGATGGAAATAGAAGTATAGTTATATGTAGGTTTGGGGACCAGCCTTGCTTATATAGATTAGAGAGTTGATGAGTTTTAAAACCCATCGAAACTCTTTACCTTAAGCTTCACATGATCAATTTGTCAATACTAATTCAATTAAAATACCGTGCATGGATATAATTGTAGCGCACCATCCTTATACAATTTTAGATGAATCACAACTTTGTGGAATCCATTGATATGCCTAATCATATTATCCAACTTTTAAGGAAATCCAAATCGTTGATCAATAAAGCCCACCTTATAAAATTCTTACAATATTGTCACCTTTTTTCATTTTGGGTGCCGCTAAGCTTTCCAAATGAATTCAATCCAGGTGGTGAGGCCCTTTTTTTTATTTTATTTTATTTTTTTTAAATGACTAACAAGCATGCAAGATTAGAGCATCTTATCCAACCAACTCCACTTTGTGGATGCCATCTGTTCAAATAAGGTGATTTGATAATGGGCTCTCTCTGTGATGTATAGCGGGTCGCGGACAATTTCATAGCCAAGATGGATCAGAAAAGGCCCAGTCCGCGATAGAAGTGATTCGGACCGTCAAAACTTAAAACGGGCCTATCTTGCAAACAGGAATGACTTGTCAAACATGCGTGTTATATATGATTTTGGGGTAGGACGAGCTACTTTAGCCACCCAACCCACTATGCCGGGTTACACACGCTGAATTTGCGAGATTAGCCACCCAACCCGCTATGCTGGGTTGCGCATGCCAAATTTGCGAGATTACACCAGATCGACAGTTAAATTTCCATTTTTACTATTTATAGTAAGTTTTAGTTTGATTATAACTCTTCATCCATTGGGCTTTAGGAGTTGCGTACAACACGAAAAGTGCTTGGAATAATTGGAGAATAGCATAGTTGAGCCAAATATGACACTTACTATTTTTGGCTGAAACCCATGCCCACTAGTAGGAATCACCATCTACTATAAATAGTAAGTTTACTATTTATAGTAAGTCATGATTTTTAAGAGTTTTAGTGATAGCATGATTCTGAAACTTCTTCAAAGGCTTAGTATTCCTATTTAAAGGGTTGTAAACTCGTTTACTTAGATCATTAATCAATTTATGAATTTCTAGAAATTATTTTCTATTTTCTTCTTTTTTTCGTGGATTCAAGGTATCTCCGTGAGGAGTCCAGAGAAGTGCCGTTGATTTAGAACAATTATCCCTGTGAGGAAGACGATGCTCGACCTCTACACGTCCACCCCTGTGCCACTCTATCTCTTTCACCCGATTATGAAAGTGGGCCAGTCTAAGTTAGTTGGAAAATGAGAATCGTTTATAGCCTCTTTGCTCTACTGAGTGCCTTATGTTTTTACGCTTAAAAAGGGTCTTAATTAACTGGTGGAGATTAAAACCGGGAAAGCTATTTTTACTCGAGAAAGATTTTCCTTCTGGATGGACCAATCGTACAAGTATCAAAAAATGCACCCATCGTGCCAAGCGCCAAACCAAGCACCCGCATCCAGCTGTCAAAATTGTGGGTCCCACTGGTAATGGAGTAGAGAGAAAAATCAAACTCTATTAGGTGGCTGCATGTGTACCCTAAATTGGACCACCAACCAATTCCTTTTAAGTATATCTAGAAAATGTACACGGATGGCTTATAAGGTACCACGTCATACATGCAGAATTTCGATGTGCCTGTATACATGAGTCTAGCCCTTAGATATCCTATCCATGAGAATTGATGGGGAGATATTTGATAACCCAATAGACTATGCAAATCAAAGCTTGGCGCCATGGACGGTCGACATCAAAGGTGGGCTCCACGACGTGATGGATGTTCCACATGATAGGTGGACCCCACGATGGACTGTGGTCATCAAAGGCAGCCTGCATGATGGAAGGTCCACATCAAAGTTGGGGCCACATGGAATAGTCCATGTCGAAGTGGGTCCAGTAAGAATCCTAAGGTGAGCCTTATTGATCAAGGGTCTAGATTAACATAAAGGTTGGATGGTGTGATCGGGTGCACTAGTGGACCCCACTAAGTTGTGATAAGTTCAGAAATTCGTGTATGCGTAGTGTTTGGGAAGAACTGGGATTACCAATTCGTGTGGAGCATTGAGAGAGGAGTTTCGATGGGTTTCAAACTCCTCAACCCTCTAACCTATATTAGCAGAGTTGGTCCCCAATCCTACATCGAAAGAAGGTGTAAGGAAAGGTTCATCAATCCTTCATATACAATGCACAACAGATTCTACAGCTATCCGCATCTAGATCTTACAAGTCCGACATGATGGATGGTTCACATCACAGGTAGGCCCAGGATGATGGGTGTTCCACATTGAAGGTGGCTACGAAATGATGCATGGTCCACTTAATTCGAAGGCGGGCCTGCGTCTAATAATCTGGTTGGCAAATTCCCGTATAAGGAATTCATGCTTACGTACGTGTCCAAAGACTCCCAAGTCTTGCAGGCTCCCAAGCTCCATAGGAAGACTCCAGAGAATAATTTCCAGAGGGGGACGTTTGTAATAGGCCTCTGAGCCGTCCAATAGTGGAGGGTTAATCTTCTGAAGAAGCTGTTGTGATCAGGCCTGAGTTCTCTGAGCATTTTCAGGTTAGATCATATCACTGGAAGTAGAGCTTCAAGTGGCTGAAATCTATATTGACATTTGTATTTGTATGTGTTTTCATGTACACGCAGCCACATAGCCCTATTTAAACAATGGTTTCTAACCTTTAAGAATGTTATAAAAAAATAATAATTCTAATGCATACTACAATTTGTATATTTATTGGTTAGTGAAAATTCCTTTGCTATATTAATCATTACATGATAAATCTAAGTTCAACTCAAAATTTCAAGCAAAAGAAAAAGGTGGGACTTCTTAACAGTTTGAAATCTAAGGCACAAAGAGGAATGATATTGTGCAGCCCACTTCATATAAGCTCCATGAAATGTGTTCTCCATCGTAAACAAAAATGGCAAATGTGCAAAACAAATGGTAAGTGTTAATGTAGAGATAACTTTTTTTTTTTTTTTGTAAAACAAACTTTCTTCATTTCTATCAAGAGAAACCCACTTACAACGAATGGTAAGTGTTGTAGAGATAACTAAACTGGCAAGTTGTACGGGAAATACAATTAATCATAGTAAGAATGCCTTTAAGCTGGGCCAATTGGAATATCAAAATAAACTTCCCGAGCTGATAAGGTACCGAAAGAGAAATGAGCCTTGGGTCAACCTTGAACTAAACTATTTAAGGGCAGAACTTAGTGATGGGAATCACCTACCAAGTTGACCAGATGGACCTCGTTCAAAGAAATAGAAGACCCAGAGAGAATTATGCTTCGAATCAAGAAAGGAAAGATTCAGTATGATTCTATTTGAAAATCATGTGACCGAGGCAGACTCAGCAATACTTTTAGAAGTTGATCCCTATCTAAATAAGGACCTTCTAGCAAATCCAGACTATCCCACCAGGATACGAAAGTTTTGAAGCTGCCTAAGCATCCTATAAGTATACCCATAACAATTGGAGAAAAGTAAGCATAAAAAACCTTAATTCAAGTCTCACGTCTACTTTCAGTCCGTCCACCTGACTTACGCATCGGACTGTCCCCAGCCACGATTGACACTCCCGTTGTCCTTTACGTACGATTGTTGCTGGTATCCGCATGTCTACAGACTACTACACCTAACTAGTCGGATTCGAGCAATAACATTTACGAAACAATTATTTGAAAAAAAAAAAAACTTTTCATGAAAATTTTGCTCAAAGATGAAAGGTGACACATGTGCACCGAAGACAAATTATACACATGTGATATATTGGCACATGTGGGGCATTGACACATGTGAAATGCTTGAAAATCGAATGTTGCATGTTGATACATGTGGCTTATGTGGAGTGCATAAAGATGAACGACAACACATGTGGCATTCGTGGCACAATAGCACACGTGGTGCTTTTACACATGTAGGGTGCTTGGAGATGAGGGCGGCACAAGTTGCACATTTGGGCATGTGCCATGTTGACACACTTGATGATTGGCGGTTGTATTATGTTGCACATATGACCTATTGGCACATAAATAATACTTTAATATAGATTGTAACACACATACCATATTGGCACATTTGAGGCACTTGAATGAACAGTTACACATGTGAGGTACTTGGAAGTGGCGGCGGCACATGTGCGTGTGAAATAATTAAAGATGGGCGGCTGCCATGTGGCACATGTGGCTCAATAGCATATGCCACACATGTGGCACATTGAGGCGTATGGCACATGGAAATGTAAGTCAGTAAAGCCCTGTTTGGCAGGCACCTAAAAATGAGCTGATTAATGGATATCACATTATTTCTTAGATGGAATATACCTTGTCATGCCTAATATAAAATATTTCTATTATAAGAATTTGCTTTTAGGGGGACTATATTAGCCATCCACTTCACTTCTTTTTCCAGTCAATTCCAAATTGCAATTTGTGGTCTGAAACTAGAAAGCGACTCAATCCTCGATTCCCTGAAGAGCTTTTATTGGGTGGTGACTATTATTTAATTTTCCAAAGGGCTGCATGGGCACCAATCTCTCTCTTTTTTTTTTTTTTTTTGGGCACCTCTCCTTCTCTACAAGTTGCATGCACTTTAAAACCGAGCTGCCCAAATAGTATAAGACACTACTTTAGATGAATTAGGACCCCAAATTATGGTGAAGGTATATTTGGTTAGAGGCGCTGATGGGTCAGGTCTAAGTCGAGGGGAGTCCTGTCTCGATCCGACCCATTTAATGGTTTAGGCCTATGTTAGCACAAGAGCGAGCCCACTAAAATCTGAATAGGGTCTAGGTCAGTCCAAGTCAAAATAGGCGGATTCATTTATTTAGTGGCTGATGTAGAGTGGGTCGCGGACAGTTTCATGGCCAAGATGGACCAGAAAAGGTCCGATCGGAGACGGAGGTGATCCCGACTGTTAGAAATTAAAATAGACGTATCTTGCAAACCGAAATAAGCTATCGGACGTACCATATATAATTTTGGGGTAGGACGAGCTAGTTTAGCAACCCAACCTATCCAAGCCAGGTTGCCCACGCCAAATTTGTGAAATACCATCAGATCGACAGTTGAATTCTTGTTTTAATTTTGTTTATACTATTTATAATAAGTTTCGGTTTGATTACTTTTCATCGGTTGGGCTTTAGGAGTTGCACCCTACATGAAAAGTGCTTAGAATAGTTAGGAGAACATTATAGTTCGGCCAAATAGGACACTTACTATTTTTAGCAAAAACCATGCGCACTAGTAGGAATCACGACCATTTATAAATAGTTAAGTTTACTATTTATAATAAGTCACGATTTCTAGGAGTTTTAGTTGTAGTTTAATTTCGAAACTTCTTCCATGGCGTATCCCTATTTAAAGGGGTGTAAACTTGTTTATTCAATCATCAATCAATTTATGAACTTTCTATAATATTATTTCTATTTTCTCACTTTTCTTCCCATGGATTCAAGATGTCTACATGAGGAGTTCAGAGAAGCTTCGTGGATTTGAAGTAGTTATCCTTGAGGAAGACTGCGATCAACCTCATCAAGTTCATCCCTGCGTCACTTGCACTCTTGCCAGGAAATAAAAAGCACCTAATGGTCCAAATTCCACTGACTAATTTCTACTGTAGTTGGAATGGTCTATTCCGTGTGACATCAGAGATGTTATGAATAAAATGAAAGTATATAATGTTTAGCAGGCTGTTGTACACACTCCATCTAGCGGCAATGAGGGGATGTGACGGATATTGAAGTGGGACGTGGACTTTATGTGAAATTCCTTCAAAGGGATGCTAGGTGGCGCCACCGTGATGTCTGTGAGAAATTCATTCTGTCTGTCCTTTTTTTTTTTTTTTTTTTTTTTTTTTTAAGATAAGAGACCAAAAATCGGGTGGATCCAAAACTAAAGGCCTGTATACAAGAGGAAGCAGTAAGGATTTAGTGATCCCATTCGAAACGCTTGTATGGTTATGAAAGTTTTGTATTAGGCATTATTATTATTATTATTATTACTATTATTTTGTATTTTCATTTCATCCCAGACCTTATAATAAGTTTAGATGGCACATAAATATAAAGGTAGAGCCCAACTGTAGGCAACTCCCAATTTTTCCTCTCGTATGCCTGCCTTGATTTTGGTCTCATGACCTAAAATAATCGGAAGGAATGGATGGACGGAAGGGATTCCTCACAAATATCACGGTGGGCCCCACCTAAGCATACCAGAGCAGTAATTTCATGCGAAAGCCAGGAAATCCGCGTCCATTCAAATGGGTGAAATCGTTATTTCATGCAGGGAGAGTCATTGCTTCTTGGCCGTCTATAATATGTACACGAGGCACTTTTTCATTGGTGGGTCATCCAGTCCTCTGCTGTATGTAACCTTCGTTGGACTACTGTGATCTTGCTATTCGGGACTCTTACTTGAGTTAAAAGCCACGTGTACGGCAGATGAGCCATTGGGATACCGCACTTTCCCAAAGGAGTAGTTAATTTAAAACCCAAAGGAGAGGTTATGCACGCAACGATATTGAAATGCTTGAGCTGTTTTAGTGCTGATTTGCGTGCAACATTTGCTTACAACTCCTCTTTACCAACATAGATTCTTGGGTTTTCTATACGTTTGGTTTGGAATCTGATTTGCTTGTTTGGGACGTGACTTAGTTCGACCTGGAGTGGGACCCTGACCGTGGGGTCCACCTTAATGTATGCATTGTATATCTATGGCTTCATCCATTTTTCCAACTTACTTTAGGGTATGAGCCCAAAAATGAAGGAGAAATAAATATTAGGTGGACCACACCTCTGGAAACAGTGGTCATTGAACACCCACCGTTAAAAACTTCCTAAGATCCACCCTAATGTTTTTTTGCCATCCAACTTGTTGATAAACCCATACATACCTGGATGAATGGAAAACACAAATTTCAGCTTTATCCCAAACTTTTGTGGCTGACAAAATGTTTTAATAGTCATTTACCAGTGTTTCTTGTGGTGTGGTCCACTTGAGATTTGGATCTGCTTCATTTTTGAGTCCATACCATAAAAATGATTTTGCAAAATGGATGGACGGGGTAGATATATAAAAAATACGTCGATGTGGGTTCCACAGTCAGGATCCCACCAACATGACGTGGGTTCCATCACCACTGTTCCTAGAGAATGGTCCACCTGAGTTTTGGATCTTCTCTACTTTTAAATACAGAATACATACATCAATATGGCCCCACGGAGCGGATGAGGTAGTGTCAATGGGCCGGGCTCAGGCCTAAAAATAGAATTTAGAGTAAGCCTGGCCCGACGGTCTCGGCCCAAAACAGTTCAAAATCGGGCCGAGACCTACCTCAGGCCCGGCCTGTTGACATCCGCAGGGTACATGTACAATGCGGATGTGATAGGCCACCGCTATTTTCAAAGTGAGGTGCGCTCTAGTGCTAATGGAGAGATGTGGGGCCTACGTAATGGATGTATCACATCCAAACCGTCCAACGGATGTGTCCCCTTAGGTTAGTTCCAGGGCCCGAAAATCAGCTCCATTCAAAACTATGGTGGGCCCCTCGTAGGAAACAAGGTGGGAAGCAGGGCATCCACCCTTGATTCTCACTGGGGCCCATCTAGGTTGTACAACATCCTGATCATCCATGGAAGATGAAAGGTTGGGATGGGTTTTAGATTCCATATACACAATCTGATGGGCCCCATTTAACTCAACGGTGGGAATTCCCTCTCAATTTATCCTTTTTCTGTTTGGGCTGACCTGTGGGCCCTACTTCTGCTTCTACCACAGTGCACCTCTTTTTCTACTGTGGTATCTCAGCCATCGTGTATGTATGGCATCATAAAGATCAATCCAGACCGTCTAAATAGAAGATCCATTATTAATGGTGGATTCACAAAAATTACACTAACCAACCAATCCCAGCCGTCCTATTGGCGTTTTTGGAACGGATGGTAAATTTATAAGATCCAATTCAACGAGTGAAATCAGATCAGATCCATCGATCATAGGTTCCATCCATGACGCAGCCTATTATTTGGATGGTCTATATTGACATGCATGTATACCATGCGTGTGGTAGATGTACAATCGAATATGCTTTTCTGACACGTGGGATTCTACACATGTGGGCACCTTGGTCAGGGCCGAGACAACGATTAATGGGCCTGACCTGGAACAAGCATGGCCATTTGTAGGGGTGTGTACATCGAGTCGAACCAAGTGGAGCTGGCCTCAGCTTGACTCGGCTCAGCCATTGGCTGACCTCAGCTCGAACTCAGCTCGGCTCAGTCCTAGAGTCTGACTAGCTAGCTTGGCTCAGTTCGGTCAGCCGTTCGGGCTGGATCGGGATCGAGCCGAGTTCGCCATTGAGGAATTTCCACAAACACTTGGATTGCCACTTCAAAATCTCACCTTTTTATAAACAAAGGCAATAGTTTCACGAGTATTTTATCAAACACATTATAAGAAACATAAAAACCAAGAAAAACAAAGAAAAAAATAGTATTTGTTTCATATACATACCTTCCTTACTACCGGCCACATTTCGTTGAGTCATTTTATCAAACAGTTGGTGAACAACATCAATGGCAAAGTAACCGAGTCACTGAACTGGTTCGATCCGAGTTGAATTCGATCCGAGTCGAGTCGAGTTGGGGCCAGCTCAAACTTGGCTCGAACTCATTTTCGAGTTAAAAAAATCAGCTTAATTCAGCTCAAACTTAGCTTCGAACCGAGTCATATCAAGCTTTTTTGAGCCGAGTCGAGCGAGTTAACCGAGCTAGCTTGGTTCGTGTACACCCCTAGCCATTTGTGTCGTAGTCTTAGACCAAGTCCATGGGGCTGTAATCTAGGTCCAGGTCTGGCCCATGACGAGCTAAAACCAGAAGTCCAACAGGCCAGCCCAGCCCAGCCCATTACTCTCAAGTTATTGATCCAAATTTATATAGTTTAATTTGGGCAGATTTTAATAAATGGCATAATCCCATGCAAGTTGATTAGTGCATTTTTATACTAGAATAATCAGAAAAGTCCAAACACTGTAATTGATACCATTTCCTGAGGAATCATCAGGTTGCATGCATCAAAAAACAAATGGTGTCCTATGTGCCGGCCTGTACAAATGGGCCCCTTGTTAGGTGATCCAAGACCATTATAACATGGGTGATTCCCATAACCTTTCTAGACTGGAAGTTCTTGACATTTGGAACAGTGGGCTAAAGATTAAATATTTCACATTAAAACAAAAGCAACCGTCTGACTTGAAGATTTGAATATAGAAGAGTTTTGAGGCATCATCACGGAAGGTGTGGCCCATAAGATGAACAGTCCAGATCAACGAAACATGGGCACTATTATTCATAATGGGTGCATCAGCAGGACTTAAACCAGCTGTGCTGGATCGGCCATATCTCATTCTGAGGCCAGATCCACTACAACCCAATGTGTGGAACCCGCCGTGGTGTGTGCATCGCATCCAATCCGTGCATGATGTGGACCCCATCATGTTCTCATTGTCACCCAAAATCAAGCTGATCTGAAACATCACTGTGGCCTTATGAACGGATTGGATGGCATACAATAGGAAGATTTCAACTGTGGTCGTCTTTATCTTTATCCTGACTGTTTTCTGTGGTGTGGTCCACTTGAGCTTTGGATCTCGCTCATGCCCTAAAATGAACGGTCAAAATGGATGGAACGGTGGACCCCACAGCTTAGGGCTGCAGGCAAACCTCATACGAGATACTTGTTTGTGGAAAAAGTCAGAGGAGCATACGACAACTCGCCGGTTCCTCTCGATAAACCAGTCTTGGTTCATCGCGAGTCACATTCCCTGCATGCAGATGTATATTTAGTGACTATGAATTAATCATCCCTTAGGCACCACAGTGGATTCCCCATATATATTCCGTACCGATGAAAATATTCTACGGTTCAGATTAGCGAAATTTTTGCTTCGAATGTGGACCACTGACTTCTTTTGTTGTATCGTCCTTTGAAGGACACAGATCAGATGGCCAGGATTATCCAACTGGTATGGCATTTCTTCCGTGTTCCATCTACAGTAGGGCATATGAAATGGATGGTCACGACTAATCAAACTCACGGACGTATATGTTGATCTGAGTTGCAATTAACTTACATTGGTTAGTCTCAGCGGATTCATGTCAGTCCTGGCTCCCTTCAACCGTATATCGTGAAAATTTTCTTTTGACGGACGGATATTGTTCAACTCGAGTGTGCGTCTAATATTATTTAGAAAAATGGTAGACATGTACATTTGATCATTAGTGCACTTTGATGATGGGACCACCTTTCTGGAAGAGGTACATCCACCATTTTTTTTTTTTCTTTGACAGCTTCAAGACTATCTGATTCATCACCAATTTTTGGACGGTCAAGATACGTTTAGATAAATGGTCCAATCTTATCAATTATCCAGTTGATGCCATTTCCTGAGAGAAATTATCCTTCTTGATTATTAAAAAAGAATGGTGTCCTCCGTGCCGGCCTGTACGAACGGGCGTGGTATATGGTGATCCAGGCCATTGATAACATGGGCCCCGCCACGGATGGGCGATTCCCCGCAAGTTCTAAATTGGAACTTAAATGTTATTTTGATCAGTGGATCATTATTGAAGGTGTGGTCCATCAGATCAACAGTTTATAAATAGTTGCACATTAAAACAAATCAATAAATATTTGGATCTATGAGACTTTTGAGGGATCATTATTGAAGGTGTGGTCCATCAGATCAACAGTTTGGATCAATGAAACATGGACACATTAATTTCCAGGTTCTTCATCAGGACTTAACAATGCCTCTTTACTAAACAGTAACAGACGCACACTGGATCGGCCATATTTGCCTTTGGTCCGAGGCCGGCTACGTAGGTGAAGCTTAACCAACAATCCAATGAGTGGGGGCCACAATGATACGTGCATGACATCCAATCCGTACATCATGTGCACCCTTCTCGTGTTCTCGTCTTCTCCCAAAAACCAGGCTGATGTAAAATTACGTGGTGTGGCCCACCTGAGTTTTGGAATGGCCTGATTTTTTGGGCACTCAATCATCCTGATTAGTTGCATCTTCTGAATGTATTGGATGCCATTAAAAAAAAACCAGTGAGCCCCAAAAAATCTAGAAGGCCTTTAACCTGGGTGTCCCTATCTCAAATGTTTTCTGTGTTGTGGTCCACCTAATTTTTGGATTGTCCTGATTTTTATATGTCTAGGATAAAAATAGAAGGCACACAAGATGTACCGATTGGATTTAATGGAAGAAACACAGTGGATCCCACACATCACGTATCCCAAAAATAGATTACTAGCAGGTAAGATTTTAGTTTATTCACACTTTTTATGCCGTCTCTTTTGACATTATTCTCGCATTGCCTACAAGAAACCAACAAACACTACAACCTAAACATATATTTTTAAATTGGATGATATATGAATTTCAAATTTTCATACATGTAGTCGACCATTCTATAAATACCCATGTCCTCCCACAAACAAGTCCCATCATCATCATCATCATCATCATCATCATCATATCATCATCATCATCATCAATCAATCAATCTTCATTATCTCGTGACAACATGATTGTGGGTAGCTTCACTGTGGAGCAAGTCTCGGTATTCCCTCCGGCAAGGCTGTGGGAGACGCCCACAACCTAATTCCTAAGGTCTTGCCAGAGCTCATCGGAGCATCACGATCATTGAAGGAGACGGTACTGGGGCTGGCAGCATCAGACAAATGAAATGCACCGAAGGTTTTGACCACACGATCATACTCTTCTCCTCTATCTGAAAATACACCGCACATGCATGCACATATAAATGTATTTATTTATACATATCAGTATGTGAGAATGCAGGTATAATTTGGCTACACAAATGCACACTTGGTATAATGATTTGGCATGGAGTTCTTATGATCCTACGACCCTATTCGGGACCAGGGAAAAGAAAAACATGAATTTATATTAAATTGAAACGGGTATATCCAAAGTCCATTGTTTGGGAATCAAATCATAAATTCACGGATGACTGTTTGGAAAATATTTATTTATTTATTTTATGATCGATCATTTTGTGGATTTACCAAGTTTTTTAATTTTTACAGAGATTTGAATATCCTACAACTTTATTCGAGATTAGAAAATTGAAAATTATAAATTTATATTAAATTGAAATTGGTAAATCTAAAGTCCATAGTTGGGGAATCAAGTTATAAATTTATAAATGACCATTTGAGGAATGTGTTTTTTTTTTTTTTCTTGTATCAATGGTCATTTTGTAGATTTGTCGAGTTTTTAAATATTTTTAGATATTTTAATATCACAAATTTATAAACTAATGAAAATTTAATAATGTACAAATTTAACAAATTGCTACCTAAAGACATAGAGAATATTTGAAATATGTGGACTTTTAAAATCACGACTTCAAAAATCCCTTCGTGAATCTCTCAAACTAGTATTTAGAATTGGGCATGGGATGACTTGACTCGACAAACTCGACTTGACTTGATTTGAATCGGGTGGATGAGTCAATCTGAATCGAGTTGACTTCATCCAATTCGAACTCAAACTGAGTCGAGTTTGGGTCACCCAGTAACTCAACTTGACTTACATTTTACATTTGAGATACCATGTAGCTGATGGAGAGGCTGCAATTATGGCAAGTGAATCTAGTTTTGGGTTGTGATTTCAGCCTGTGGATATGACGCAGGGGAGGATGTGAGGTCGAGCACCGTCTTCCTCAAGAGGATAACTATTCCGAATCCACGGAACTTCTCTGGACTCCTCACAGAGACTTCTCGAATCCACGAGAAAAGAGAGTAGAAAATAGAAATAAATTCTAAATAAATTCGAAATAGCTTAATTAATAATTGATAAAAACGAGTTTACAACCCTTTAAATAAGGGTACTAAGCAATGAGAAAGAAATCAGAATCCAACTACAACTAGGACTCCTAGAATTCGCGACTTATTATAAATAGTAAACTTACTATTTATAGACGGTCGTGATGTCTACTAGTGCGCAAGGTTTTCGGCCAAAAATAGTAAGTGTCCTATTTGGCTTCACCAACTCGTTCTCCTAATTATTCTAAGCTTTTTTCACGTTGGGCGCAACTCCTAAAGCCCGACGGATGAAGAGTTATAAGCAAACTAAAACTTACTATTTACAGTAAAAATGAAATTGAAACAGGGAAACGACTGTGAAATCAGGGGTTTCTCGCAATTCCGAGTGTCGCAACCCGTCGTAGTGGGTTGGTTGGCTAAAGTAGCTCGTTCTACCCGAAAATCATATATTTTTCGTCGGCTAACTCATCCCGGATTGTGAGATACGCCTGATTTAAGGTCTGATGGTCCAGATCACTTCTGTCGTCGACCAAGCCTTTTCTGATCCATCTTTGCCATGTAATTGTTCGCGACCCGCTCTACATCAGGATACCCGCTGCACCTGTCCTAACTCGGTTCCGACTCGACCCGACTTGGTACTTGTGATCGGGTTGGACTCGGTATCGAGTTCGGGTCGGGCCCATTTCAAAACCAAATCAAGTCAGGTCAACCCTAACTTGGTCTGACTTGAGTCGATGCCCAACTTTACTTGTATCATATATGAATGTTTGTATGTATAATGTTGGTGACTATGAACTTATCGTGACTTTGTGCAGCTATTAAGGATTTTACTCAATTGAAGGACTGCATCAATGTTGTGGATAATGAGAAGCATGTCTTCAAATACACCATCATAGAGGGAGGGTTCATCGGGTTAAAACTGAAATCTTACTCATTTGAAACTTGCTTCGAGCCTGCGGGAGACAATGGGTCCATATCCAAGCTCACTGTAGAGTATGACACAATGGACGGTCAGTCTTTGACTGATGCTGATGTCAACATGATCAAGGGTGGGATTATAGGGATGGCCAAGGCCATCGAAGGCTATCTACAAGCAAACCCAGATGCATATGCTTAGGCTAGTTGAATTCTACTATTGCTTGTACTGTAGTGCATGTTTGGAGTTTGATTGTTCTACTTGGGAAATTTGCAAACCTTGCTAATGATAAATGAAAGTGTTTGAATATAACATAATTCTTCAATTTGGATGGTGAGTTATTTGATACTCCAGATGTGTATGACACTAGCTACACATACTCTCAATAAGTTAAATATGGAGTATCTTGCACACTAAGAAAGGCCACACGGGTGGAACTTTCATGATATCCTTAGGGCGAACTGCCTCATCTTCACTGTGATGTATCTGTTTATCTACGCTGTCTATCCCTTTTCTCATATGCATGAGCCAAAAAACGAGGTAGATCTAATTCTCAAGTAGACCACACCACAGATGACTCTCTCATTTAATGCTTTTAACATTCAATGCAACCCAAGCTTATTCTCTGGTGTGATCCACATGAGCCTTGTATTTTGCCTCATTTTGAGGCTCATACATTAGAATGATTTGAGAAAATGGATGGATGACATGGATAAACAGATACATCACGTTGAGCCTCACAGGAGCCCCAGGTAAGACGGATAATTGTCCAGTTGGGGTAGGACGCAATCCGCGGCCCAACATCCGATTACTCGTTGGTTCCTCTCAATAAACATGTCTTGATTCATCGCAAGTCACATTTCCTACACGCATATGTATGGTCAATGACTATGAACTAATCATTTCATAGGCACCACAGTGGATACCCCACCATATAAATTCTGTACCGATCAAAAGATTCTATGATTCAAATTAGCGTAAATTTTTATTCAAATGTGGACCACTGACTTATTTTGTTGTATCATCCTTTGAAGGCCATGGATCAAACATGATTATCAAATTGGTGTTGACACTTCAATATAGCAGCTTGATCCAAACCGAAGTTTGGACCCCAAGCACCAAAATAAACAAATACCTTTAATATGAACTAATATAATCAAATTCAGATCAATCGCTTAATCAACAACTCGCAGAATTTGATAATGATCAGCCAATAATCAAATGGAGGAGTTCTTGCTCTCAAGATGAGTTACTTTGTGCTTTTCAAAAAAGAACATTTAAAATACTAGTGCAATCATATAAAAGAAAAAACTCACAATTTGCCATTAAGAGCAACTGTAAGAATTGTTGCTACTGGTTTATCGCTACTCCTATGATAAGATGAGATTTTTTTTTTTGTTGGTTGGATTCCTCTATCATTATAGAGTTCTATTTTAATTTGTTCTTTTAAATCTTTCTTGCATTACTACAATATGTTAATTATAGTAGTCAAAAACTCTTTGTAAATCATTCTCTTATTTAGAATTTTTATTTTTTATTTTTTATTTTTTATTTATTTTATTTTTTTTGATGTTTCTTTTCACGATTGTTCCTCTTCTATTGGTCAAGATTTTATTCTTCTTGGTCACCTTTTGTATCATGAACAACTTGTCCACATTTCTCTCTTCGCTCATAACTCAACCGCAACACTCCATTGACTATCCCATGATACGTAAAATTGGATTTATGCCATCTATAATCTCACAAAAAGCTCTTCAAGTATCTTGAAGATATTTTCATCACTTCATACGTTGCCACATGTTGCCCTCCTATTGGCTTTTCTAAAATGGCCCGAACTAGGGTACAACATTGCCCCATGTCGTTTCGCCTTTGGAAAAAAGGTGAAAGCAATGTTGTTTTGTTGCTCGACACAATAAATGTAATCGGTCATTGATCCACATGTTATTTTCCTATTGATTTTGCCCGACCGATCGACATCATATCGAGAAATATCCTTAGTGTTACTTTTTTAGGTTGTCCACTTGACATGTCACATAGAACTGTATTATATGATGAGTCATTATTATCATTTCATTAATGCACACGTATCTTGGCCGATACACAAATGCCTTTAAGTCCGTGCTCCTCTTCTTTTGCTTCTCACTACTTCTCTCTTGCATAAACCTTTTTTTATTTTTTATTTTTTATTTTTTATTTTTTTATTATAAGTTTCCCGCTTTCGATCTGTTATGGCTACATCTTCTTCTTCTTCCATTCGAGCTCACCATTAGAATCATTCATCAGAGACCTATATGTCCTGTTATTGGGAAAGATTAATGATCTTCTATTGATCAACACTCCAATCGAACCAGACATGCATTGTTAATGCTTAGTTCAGCCTTCACCCTGCAGTCACCTACAAACAACTTTATGAAATTGAGCCCACTTTTCAGAAGTGCATTGATGAAGTTTTTCTTGTCCAATTTGACAATCTCCCGGATCCTTCCAATGCGTTTAAGTCTTCGCGAGCATGACTGAAACCGATGAATGGTCGGGCCGAATGGTTCACTTACATTGAAACACAACATAGTGACATGTAGAGGCAAGCAGAAATCTATCAATACATCAAACTCTCCATCCATGAATATCCAACTAACTCCTTCCTCATTGCAGTAGCATCGGTTTTTTGGAGTCAATTGACTAATACATTACATTTTAGATGCGGCCCCAAGGGTTTAACGATCGTGGATATATGTGCATTCACCAACCTTTTACATTTTAGGGAGTATGTCTATCCAGGCTTTGCTATGAAACATCCTCATGTCTTAACCCTATCGGACAAGATCAACAAGGCATATTCCACTTTCGTGGCTCTACAACACAAATCTCGGAAAGAGGTTGATGAACAAGAACACGTTACTTTCTATTTAATGTGAATTTGTCGATTCTTGTTATGCGTGAGTGCCTTACAAATCACCAAGGAATATATCCATCTGTCCGAGACACTCGCTCACGGATGTCAACTTGCCCTTACCCCCTTTGTATTTGGTCGCCTTTACCGTAGCATGTATGAAACAACTACAAATGGATATTACCACCCCAGTGGACCTTTCTGACTTGTCCAGATGTAAATAATTTTATGATTATTTTGGAGCAAATTTATTAAATCTATTCCATCAGGGATAGAATTTGCTTCCTTTAGCCACCGCAACATCCTCTGTCCCAAAATTAATTATTCTTTAATTTGCTCGGCGTATGAACTTCTTTCTTTCTTTTACTGTTGATAAGTTTAATCATTCTTTTTTCCCTTTTAAAGATAAAGAGTTTGACCCGATGTGTTTCACTAAAGATTACGAGTAGACTGACATCAAGATGGCAAGCTTCAGATATACAGCTTAGAAAAGCTATCTAATTTGTAGATACCTATTATACGACGTCACTATAGATACAAGTGTTAATGCCAAAGTTGTCATTGAACAATACTGCTTCAATCTTCTTGCTTGTTAATTTGGTTTGGCTCGAGATATTAATTTTCCTTTCATTCACCGAACTTGCAATCAACCTCCGACTCATCGACCAGTCGTAGACTCGGTCATCACCTTTTAAATTCTCCATAGAGGATTTAATTCTGTAAACTCTTCTTTCATGCTCCCTCTCTTCGCTAACTGCATGTAACAATCAGAATCATTTCACTCTTAGTGGAAAAACTACTACTGGACCCTGATCAACAAGTTTCATGAATTGATTATTGGCTGGCTTTCTTTTCCATCAAAGATAGAAAAACCTATGATTAAAAAAAAGAAAACAAATTATAAAGAGCTCACCAAGGAGTCGATTACTCCTCAGATGTTCATTTCTCCGATCCGGAGGAAGACATGACTAAGAAAAATGACCTTGAGCACATCTACCGTCCGAGCCCCAACATCGATAAAAACAATTGAACCTTCCATCTCGTTAATAAAAATGCTCAAGTCAATTCAACCTAAATTGAAGGGTAAGAAAACATATATAGGGGCATGAAAACAATCATTATTGAATTGGTACCATTAAATCCTTCATGGGGGCCACTGAAATGTTTATTTCCAACTTGTTGATAAGGTCAAAAGAACATAGATGAAGCGACCACTCAAATATCGGCTTAATCCAAAGCTTTCACGGCCCCAACAAGCTTTTAATGGTTGATCACCACTGCTTCTTGTACTATGGTCCACCTGAGGTTTAGATTTGTTTTATTTTTTGGACGGTGACCTAAAGTGAGTTTTCAAAATGGTTGGACCGCGTGGATGAAAGGAAAGTACATCTAGGTGGGCCCCACTGGCGAATTAGACAGGAGCCGCCCCTAATCCATTCCCTGTCTATCTCTCAGCTATTGCAGCTGTGATGTGACATTTGAATGTCATAGATCCAGGGCTTACCGTTATGTTTGGAAGACATCCATACCGTTCATCCGTTTTGGCAAATTATGTTAAGCCACAAGACAAAAAATTAGAGAGATCTGAAAATCGATTGGGCCACACAAGTGGCAACAATGAAAATGGGCTGTTCACCGTGGGCTCAATCTTAATATTTATATACCATCCAAGCTGTTTATAAAGTGGCTCAACTGTTTATAAGTTCCTTACCAATGTCATAAATCGAAAGATTAAAAATATTAACCTGATCCAAAGCTTCTGCAACCCCAGAAAAACATGTGAACGGGTTTGATTTCTCACAAACACTATGGTGGCCCCACCTACTTTGGGATTCAAGAACATTGCTCACCGGCTCCTGCTGCTGCATTACGTGATAAGCGTGTAAGTGACACTAGGCAATTAAACCGATAAGGTGTTAGTGAGTGCATCTTTATTGTTTCTGCAAGGCCTATCCACATTAGGTTAGGACACTTCCCATGATATATGTGTGTGCCACGTGTCTAGAGATCAAGCCATTGAGGACTATAACATTGACATTAAACCAAAAAAAATAAAATGAAAGCCTTGGTATTCTCAAAGGACTCGTTCCAAGGAGCCAATAGACCAATAGAGCTCATGCAGACGCCACACATGTGGCAGATTGCTATCATGGAACATGGGTGCGAGATCCAATCCATCTATCAGGTTGGTACGATCATCTATATGCTTTCCAAAAAAATAAAATCTGGCCCACTCAACGCATAATCCCAATATTTGAAACAGGTTGATGGGTATCAGCCAAGTTCTTCAGAACCGTTCATTTCTTTCGCTAATTTTGGCCTACCTGACTCTTGGGATAGGGAATCCATATAGTGGTTTCTTGCCATGCTGGCACATGTGTGGGGTATTGCACACGCGTGTGGGCTTAGCAAAGCTCGTATTATCCGATGCTTTGCTAGAGACAAGGTACAACAGTGTTCGGGTTTTCATTATGTACAAGTAGGGCCCATTGTTCAGTGATCCAAACCGTTGATATTATGGTACCCACTGTAAATAAAAATAAAATAAAATTCCATCGTAGATGGTGGTGGTGTTCTTGGCAGATGGACCATCCATGGTAAGTGATCTTTGATCTACGGACAGCACTTGCACAAACAGAAAACCCGAACATAGTAGGACCAAGCATTGGATACCAATGTTTATTTGGTTTTATAAGGAAGAAATGGTCTTAATGCAGTATCCCAAATAAAGATTTCAATTTTCTATTCAATGAGGCAGCTCCCCCCTTTGTCAATGGTACTAAATTAATAATCCTGCTATGGAATTTTGATACTCCGGCAGAGTAGGATGGATGATACACGGGCATTAAGAAATTGCGTATGTGGTGTAAATGTAATTCAAACTAAATCGTTCAAATGATGGGTCCCCTTTTATATGTATTACCAACCAAAAATTAGGCTCATTTGATTATCTGACTGTTGTTTTAGTGGGCATTTATTAAGAATAAAAAGTATATAATGGCCCACAAATCATATGTGAGGATTGTTCAACCAATCTGATTTTAGGATTTTAGGACTCTGATGCAGAGACAGCGGGTTCCCAATTTAGCTCGGTTTGGGTTATCGTGTACCACATGTTCTGCATACCTGCACATCAAGTGTCATATTTTGGTAGAGTATCAGATAACTACCCTTTAAAAAATTTATTATTATAATTGCATATAATTGCAAATTTCTTCAACAACTCATTACCCTTAATAAATAAATCAGTCAAATGAATAAAATTACAAACATCAATTCAGATAAACAAGACTCTCAGTAGGCCCAACTTGGTCAACCAAGCCCGTTATTTGTTGGGCCCACTTGGGGGGCTAGGCCCAGTACACTGGCCTTAAAGTCAGGCTCCATGCTTATCAGAAAATGTTGTTGGACATGAGCCCTAACGGGCCCATGTATTTTAAGACATAAAATTCAAGCACTGACTCAATCCACAGGCTGTAAGTGGGCCCCATTTCATCTAATCAATACTCCTAGATAAAAAAAAAAAAATCACTATCATGTAAATTCATTAAGAAGAGTAGGTAAACACAACATCATTTGTGCACTTGGGTGAGTCTATAAATACCATCTTCCCTCTCTCTCTCAACAAGCCTCCATCATCTATATTCTCTACTTCTCTTTGTTCTTTTACTAGCTGCTTAGTAGATACTAATCATGGTCAGGGGCACCATTACCGATGAGTTTGTTTCTCCGGTTCCACCGGCAAGGTTATGGAAGGCAGGCTTTCGGGATGTACATGTCTTGGCACCAAAGCTCATGCCTGAAGTTATAGTTAGCATTGACATTCTTGAAGGAGATGGTGGTGTAGGTACAATCAAGAAATTCAACTTCACTGAAGGTATGTATATCCATGCAACCTAAGAGTAAAAAATAATCAATGTTTTTTTTAAAATTAAATTACCTAAATTTTGGTTAATTCAACTTATATATGTATGCATTCTTTTTATTAAATCAAATTTCGGAACATCCCATTGTACATGTGGCACTTGTGCATGGTGATCAACGACATTGATTTAAGCGGTCCACATGTATGTGGGCCACTATAAATCTGATCATTAGTCCGGAGTGGACCACTTGGAAGTTGACCACATTTCAGGGGGCTCTTTGTGCTTTATGCATGGCTCATTGTCTTTAAAATGATACTGATGAGAGATGCATCCATCTCATGCAATTTCCAGTTATCAAGGATTACAGATTTGTGACGGATCGTGTGGAAGTGATGGATGATGAGAAGCATGTCCTCAAATACGTGGTGATTGAAGGTGGGCACCTAGGCACAAAGATAAACTCCATGTCTTGTGAATTCAAGATCGACCCCTCAAGCGATGGAGGCTGTGTAACCAAGTTGAAAATCATCTACGACTCAGATGAAGATGGCCCCACAGCTGAGGCGTGTGCTGCGGAGACTAAGGAAGGACTCATGGGGATGGCGAAGGCAGTTTCTGCCTATTTGCAGGCTAACCCTGATGCTTATGCGTAGTAGCTAGAATGGATGGGTGGGCCATGCATACCTTATGATAGACGGTGGATGTTTCAGTTTGATCTACGTTATTGTTGCATGATATGATAATAAAATGCTTTGTCCGTTTTCACTAGTCACATGTGAGCTTGACTTTCTTGCATTCTTTTATAAGGGAAAAGGAACCATGGGCTCCACCTATCCCAGCTTAGATATGCTGGGTCTTCATATGACTTGGACCATCCATATAACAGCCATGATGAAAATATTCACAGTGCGAATGATGGTGTGTTGTCCAATGGATATTTAAAAGTGCAATGGCCGGCCCACAATCAACTAAAAGAACTCTACTTGACTCAATCGTTAGGATCTGGCCAGGGCTAGCTTGCAATTGGAAAATGTGCGTGTGTCGATGTAGCCGTCATGATACATTTATAAGGAGAATCAGGAGGCGTTGTACACTGCTGTTTGGCTGGATGGATATGAAATCTCCATCTAGTGGTCCTACGTTATATGGCCCTGGCCCTAAAGCGACTGTCTTTGTACAACCATGGTTAAAAGACCTGGCAACTCCAATTGACTCGTTTTGTCTCTTGATGTTGCCCATTAAATAGCACCGTTTTTTAATCCATGTTTTTAAATTTAAGATTTCCACTCTTTTTTATCCGTTTCTTGTATGCTGTGATGTTGCTCATTAAATAGTGGTGCAAAGAGGGACGTGATGTGGTCGACCATCATCTTCGATCGTTAAGGAATAAATACTCCGAATCCACAAAGCTCTTTGGACTACTCCTCATAGGGTTTCCTTGAATCCATGGGTAAAAAATAGAAATAATTTTTAATAAATTTATTAATGATAAAACAAAATAATAATCCTTTAAATAATAAGCTCAAGCTTAATTAGAACTTTGTTTTAAATTCAAATTCTAATTCAAATACCCTAAAAACGTGACTTACTATGAATACTAAATTTACTATTTATATATATATGGTCTCCATTCCTATTAGACTTCATTGTTTTCAGCCAAAAATAGTAAGTGTCCAGTTTGGCCAAACTACGTTGTTCTCCTAACTTTTCTAAGGTATTTTAATGTTGGGCATGACTTCTCAAAGAATCAGAAGTTATACTCAAATTAAAACTTACTATTTATGTAAAAACGAAACTAATTAATGGGACTTTTCATTGTCAATCCGATGAATCTCACAAATTCGGCATGGGCAACTTGGCATAGTGGGTTGGTTGACTTACATAGGTTCTCCTACCCCAAAATCATATATAATATGTCAAAAAACTCATCTTTGTTTGCAAGAGATACGACTGATTTACGGTTTTGATGGTCTGGATCGTTTCTGCCTCTATTTGGGCCTTCTCTAGTCCATCTTTGCCATAAAAGTGTCTGCGACCAACTCTACATCAAATATGACCATTTCCGCTGAGAAACAAATCCTTTAATAACAACCAGAAACTCCTGACCATTTCATTTTTAAGATCATGATAAAACGCTTACATCTTAGGTTTATGAAAAAGGGTGTTTCCTGGTTTCTTGGTCCTGAGCTCACAGCAATAGAAGCACTTAAGGGTGTACATGAACTGAGCTAGCTCGGTTATCTCGCTCGACTCAACTTGAAAAAGCTCGATTCGACTCGGTTCGAAGCTGAGTTTAAGTCGAGTTGAGCTGATTTTTTGAGCTCGAAAATGAGTTCGAGCCGAGTTCGAGCAGGCCCCAACTCGACTCAACTCAGATCGAATCTAGCTCAAATCGAACTCAAATAGAACTAGTTTGGTGACTTGGTTACTTTACCATTGATATTGCTCACTAACTGTTTGATAAAATGACTCAACGAAATGTGGCTGGTGGCAAGGTAGGTTTGGCTAGTGGCCGGAGCCATCTTAACAGTTTTATACTATTGGGGCAGCAAGAAGATATTTCAGCTAGAGTGCGAAACTGAGAACATTTGGAAAGGCTCTATGCTGGTCCAGATTACTCTAACATGTTACAATGTCAATGGGAAGAGATCAATTGGTATGTTCCTTCATAGGGATGCACTTGTCACCACACCTGCTGTCTCACAAGTAACAAATAGATGAACTGAGTGTCTTTCAGCTTTCTCCCATTCGTAGACTAGAGTCTTTAAGTTATTAAGCGATACTCTTGCCCAAGTCTAACAATCTGGAATCTAGAGTCTTTAAGTTACTAAGCGATAATCAACGAAATGTGGCTGGTGGCAAGGTAGGTATGTACATTAAACAAATACCTTTTTTTTTTTGGTTTTTATGTTACTTAGAATGTGTTTGATAAAACACCTAGAAAACTATTGCCTCTGTTTGTAAAACATTGGGTTTTTTAAGTTGCAGTTCAGGTGTTTGTGGAAATGCCTCAATGGTGAACTCGACTCGATCTTGGCTCAAACGCGGCCCGAGCTGGCCTGAGTTGTTGACTGGACCTAGCCGAGCTGGCCAGTTAGGCTCGAGGACCGAACTGAGCTGAGTTCAAGCTAAGGTCAGCCAGTGTTCGTTCGAGCCGAGTCGAACTGAAGCCAGCTCGACTCGATGTACACCCATACAAGCACTCAACTCAAAAAAAAAAAAAAAAAAAAAAAAAAAAAAAAAAAAAAAAGAGCTGCTTTTGGGTGTATGAAACATTTTTTGCTTCTTTCTTTTTACTGAGCATACAAAGGTACTGTTAGGTGTTAGGTTCATTCCCAGCTTATGCACGTCAGAAATAACCATGCCGGGTATTATATTCCCCGAGGTAGTACATCGAAGAGCCTACTACACCTATTCATTGTACCTATTCAATTGACCAAGGGAAGTGAAATATCTCAAAGAAAACGAATGGGTCTATGCCTCATCTTAGCTAAAAATATTAAATTCTACTTTTTTCTTAGCAAGTGATCTAAATGAGTGTGAAGTTCATAATTTACTTTTTTGTTTAAAGTTTATTTTTCGAATTATTCCAAAGTTATTTGGTAGACGCTTAAAACTAAGTTCATCTGACTTTAGGTATAAGTAAGTATGTAGTTTTTTTTTTTTCTTCATATAGGTTTAGATAATCTGCAACAAAAACAAAGAGAGGATATTTCATCTGACTTGGTATAAGTAAGTATGTAGTTTTTTTTTTTTCTTCATATAGATTTAGATAATCTGCAACAAAAACAAAAAGAGGATATTTGAACTCCGGCCACCTCATAAGTAGCTCGACAGATTTTTCAAGGCTGATGACGCAGGGATGGACGTGATGAGGTAGAGCACTGTCTTCCGCAGGGGATAACTATTCCAAATCCACATAATTACCCTAGACTCCTCACAGAGATACCTTTGAAAGTGCCCTGGTTTGTTAAGATACGTGAATGGTAGGTCAGACTGTCTACAGAGCTCGATAGGAAGAACAATTCAACCGTCTACCTCAATCGGATGTGTGGAAGCTCACCATAGGTAAATCAAAGCTTCACATCCCATGACCCAAAACACCAGGTAAAGAAAAACCCTTAAAAACAAGTTAGAAATCATAGGGTTTTAGGGTGAGAAAACTTTTTGCAAAATAGGAAAATCTCTAAGTTTTTCTCGCCTTGTCGATTTTATCGAAGCACCCTCGATATGATCGACCTGCTCTGTCGATGTCCTCGATACCTTAAATGATAGTATCGATGTGAGGACCAAAATGTCCAGCAACTAAATATTCATCTAGACGGATTTATCGATGTATCGATACACCTATCGATATCATCAATATAAGCACTAAATATGTCCAGCAACTTCACAACATATCTGGACGAATTATCGATGTATCGATACATATATCGATATCATCGATATTCAAATCTCGAGTCCATCGAGAGTGGCTCGATAAGATCGACAGGTAGATTTTCGGCGCCCCTGTTTTTTAATGAAAATCTCAAATTTGTTTGATATATCGATGACCGTCCAATATGATCTGAATTCAAATATCGATAAGATCGGAGGTCCATCGATGATATCGATCGTGGGCGTGCATTTCTTACAACAGATATTTCAGGTTGTTTTTAACTATGATTGGGGGCCCTTCGATAGAATCGATATTCAAATATCGATGATATCGACACCAGATCGATTGCATCGAACAAGGTCATAAACTGTCCAACAAGCTCAAAGATAAATCCGCTGGATTTATCGATACATCGACTCTGATCTCGATATCATCGACATTCAAATTCTGATGATCTCGACGATTCCCTGATCATTCATGAAAACCTAAAATATCTCAAAGTCAAGTTTCTCTCATTTTTCAAGTGTCGATTGATCGAACCTGTCATCGATGGAATCAGAGTTTGAAATCCGATGACATCGACAATAGTTTCGATTCGTTGACCAATTGGCAAATAGTTTCAAAAGCGTATGACATTGAGTCCAAGTCATCGAGCAGACCATCGATGCTATCGAGAGTATACGCTCGATGATATCGAACTCTATCATAAATGTGACCATTTTATATCCGTTAGAACTTTTGCCTATATATAGAGGACTTGTCTTTTGTTGCTGTGAGAGAAAGAAGAGAGAGCTTTGAGTGTTTCAACTTATATCTTATATCTAAAGCCCTTTCTCTCAAGGGAGTTCATCCTCCAATCCACCCTCACCATTGATATTTAATAGAGTGGATTGGGGAATGAACTTCCGCATTCAAGGATCCTCCAGCTACTACCTTAATGGCAAATCATTAAGCTGTGATGCCTTGAATGCATAAGATTGGAACTACTTTATCTTCCTTATAGGAAAATCTTTAGAGAGTAGGATTCCATCTTCACCTTGACCCAACCCGAAGCCTAGTATAGGTATATTATCTTGTATTACGGATCAAGGGAGCAGAAGACTCTTCGTCAACAAGGAGGAGGAGATCTTCGGCATTATACTTAACGGGACTCATCAGCTTATCTGTAACTATTCAGAGTCCAAGATGACACTTGTGATCATTCCTTTCTAGGATTAGGTCTTAAGTTGTTCTCACCCTTTGAAGTCCTCAAGGAGGCCTCCAGTGGGAGTGTACGTTGTGGGTGCATTGTGTGGACCCTTGCTCTGTGGAGATCATAAACATTCGGGTGCATTGTGTGGACCTTTGCTCTATGAAGAGAATAAACATCTGGTTAGGAGTGAACCAGTAAAACTCTAGGGTTAGAGGTGAACCGAGTAGAAACCTCTGTGTAAAGGTTGAAGGTGAACCTGATTTAAAACCTTAAGTTTGAGATGAACCCTGGGAAACCTCCTTAGTGAAATTCGGTACACTCAAGGGGGTTGAGTGCGGCAGCCGGGAGTGGAGTAGACTTATCGTCGAACCACTATAAAAATGACTGTGTTTGAGATTGTTATTTTGATTGAGTAATTTACATTAATATTTCCATATCTGATCACTTCTCACACACCTACACAGTCATATCCATCATGAACTAGACTTTATATTGTTTACTCCTTAAGCAGTTTGTGATTGGATCCTTTACCAGGCTTGGAAGCCAGTAGAGTTAATTTTGAGTAATCCTAATTTGTACATGTTATTAGGATTAGTGTAATAGGAATTGTTAATAAATCTTAAATATTTAAAAAGTCCTATTCACCCCCCTCTAGGAGATATTGGCATATTCCGACTTCAACTCAAGCGGTCTTCACCGCTTTTTCAACCTCGAATCCACGAGGAAAATAAGAAAATAGAGCCTAAAAATTCATAATAAATTGATTGATTATGAAAATCGAGCTTACAACCTCTTAAATAATAACATAAACCCTAGGAAGAAGTATCAGAAGCTTACTATAACTAAAACTACTAGAAATCATGACTTTCTATAAATAGTAAGGGCCTGTTTGGGCGGTGGGATTAGAAGGGATTAGGTGGGATGGGATTCATTTGGTCCTGTGCCAATTCCACTCCATGTTTGGGAAGAATGAAAAAACTTGGAATTGTATTAAATGGAATTGCATTGGGTCCCGTGCCAATTTCACTCAATGTTAGCAAGTTGTGTAGGTCCCACCATGATGTGTGGGCTATATCCACACCATCGACCCATTTATCTAGATTATTTTAGAGCATGGGCCAAAAATAAGGTAAATCTAAAGCTCAAGTGGACCGCACCATAGAAAGCAACGGGGATTGAATACTTACCATTGAAAACTTCTTTGGGGCCACATAAGTTTTGGATCTACCTCATTTTTAAGCTCATGCCATAAAATGAGGTTACAAAACAAATGAATGGTTTAGATATAACACATGTATGTTATTCTTGGTAATTTCAAATGATGGTGGGTATATCCATTCAATGTACCACCGTATTATCAACAAAGCATGACATTAATCTTATCCCATGGTAACAGGGGACAATCCCTGCCATGGGTAATAATTATATTTTTTGAATGCCATCCCTCCTAATCCCTTCTAATCCCACTGCTCAAACAGGCCTTAAACTTACTCTTTATAGACCGTCATGATTCTTACTAGATCATAGTTTTTGGCCAAAGATAGTGTCTTATTTGACTTAACCATGCTACTCTCCTAAGTTTTCTAATTAAGCAATTTTCCTGTTGGGCGCAACTTCTAAAGCCCAATGGATGAAGAGTTATAATCAAACTAAAACTTACTATAAATAGTAAAAATGAAATTAAAACGAAAATTCGACCGTCGATCTGATGGAATCTCACAAATTTGGCATGAAAAACCCAGCATAGCAGGGTTTAGGTGGCTAAAGTAGCTTCTCCTACCCCAAAATCATATATGGCATGTCGGATAACTCATTCTAGTTTGCGAGATACGCTCGTTTTAAGCTTCTGATGGTTCGGATCACTTCTGCCTCCAATCGGGCCTTTTCTGGTCCATCTTGGCCATGAAATTGTATACGACATACTCTACATCAGTCCCCTCCACTTCAAAAGAACTAGTCCTGCTTTCGTTCATGATACTCGGTCAAGTCCGCGATGTTAAAAGTGCACGAGATCTCCATGTCATTCGGAATTTCAACAACGTGAGCATTATCATTAATCTTTTGGAGGATTGGTACCTATTTAATATTCTTGTTTTAAAACTTGTTATATGTCCCAGTCGAAAATCTTTCCTTACGTAAATAGATTATAACTTGGTCTCCCACCTCAAACAATACTTTTTGTCGTCGATGCTTGTCAGTTTGCTCCTTATATTTGTTATTCGAGGCACGTAGCTTGGCTTGTACCTACGCGTGAATGCTCATAGTTTTGTTTGCAATATTTTTTGCTACAACGCTCATGCCTGGGAGCTTGGACAAAGGGACCAGGTCAAGTGTGTGGCAATACACTTGACCGTAAATAATCTGGAACGAAAATTTTCTTGTCGAGTGGTTCATCATGTTATTAAATGTAAACTATGCTTAAGACAAGGCCATGTCTCATTGCTTCGTCTTCTCATCTGAAATACATCGAAGGAAGTTCCCCAACGTGTGATTTATAACTTTAGTTTGCCCATCGGTCTGTGGGTGGTAGGCACTACTGAAATAAAGTTGTGTACCGAACCGATTACACAAAGTCTGCCAGAAGTGGCTAATGAACTTTGTATGATGGTCAGAAGTGATGGTCTTGGGAACCCCGTGTAGCCGCTTGACCTCTATGAAAAAGAGATTCACCACACGTGTCACATCGAGGGTCTTCTTGCATGGAATAAAGTGTACCATCTTCGAGAAACGATCTACTATCATAAACATTGAATCCATGCCATGCTATGTTCATGGGAGAGCCAGTACGAAGTCCATACATAGGTCCTCCCAAGTGCAGTCAGGTACATGTAATAGGGTGTAGAGACCCATGTTCTGAGACTGTCCTCTGGAGGTTTAGTAAACATAACAATGCTGCACTGCCCTACTCACGTTATTACTAACTATGGCTAACAGTAGTGCTCTTCAACAAGAGCTCACGGTTGATCTCGTCCAAAGTGTCCATTAAGGCCACCTCCATATAGCTCTTAGATGATCTTCTTCCTCAGTGAGCTTTTAGGGATGCACAGTTAATTCCCTTTGAAAAGAAAACTGTCTTGCATATGTAGGTCACTGGGGTGACCTTCTTGGCATTTAATCCACGCGTCCTTGAAGTTGTCGTCATCAACATATGTCTTTAAGGCACTCGAACCCGACAACCTCATTGCTCATGCCGACGAACAAAGTTGCACAGCGGTTAAGTGCATAAGTCACTTTGTTCTGCTTTCCTGACTTATGTTTTAGCATAAACGTGAATTCTTGCAAGAATGAAATCCACCTAGCATACACATGATTCACGTTAATTTAGCTATTAATGAATTTAAGTACTTGATAGTCTGTGTAAATGATGAACTTCGTCTGAATTAGGTAATGACACCAATGTCGCAATGCTTGGACCACTACCTAAATCACTGCGTACAATTTAAGCTCATAAGTTGACCACTTTTGTGTGCATCACTACGGTTTTCAATGTAGAAGGCTACAGGCCTGCCTTCTTGAGACAAAACTCTCTCAATTCCGATGTAAGAAGCATCACATTCAACTTCAAACAATTTGTCGAAGCTAGGAAGTGATAGAACTAGGGTGGTGGACAATCTGTGCTTAATTTCAATAAAGATCTTGTCGGCTTCATCAATGTAACGCTCATAATTTTTTAAAATACAAAATTTTCCTCGTATCTCGTAGTTTTCCAACAAACCTTCTTTCTTAAAAAGGGAACGTAACAGAACGAGAGTTCTATCAAAACTGAAAGAACCAAAGAAAAACTCGTAGAAAAAAACACGAAAGGGAAAGTGGGAAGGATGATTTTTGAAATTTATTTATTTAGGTTAGTATTTTTTTAATTTAATTTTATTTTATTTATGAATAGTTAATTTGGCATGATCTATACATTAGATGGATTAGATCAATCAAACATCCGTTGTATAGGTTTAATTCATTCATGTAAAAAGGTATGTGCATGACTTTAAGGCTAAAGTATAGAACGTGAAGATTTTAAGGTATGCGCATGGCTTTAAGCCTAATGTGTAAAATATGATATTTTTTTCATGATGGACAGCGATTAGTATGATTCGTATTGTTCATGGGTGTTATAGGACTTAATTATGTAATATTTTTAAGAATCAGACCAATTCGACACCTTAATGGACCGTACTGATAATATATCTACCAATTTTATTCCTTAATGTAATAAAATTAAATAAAAAATAGAAAAGTAATTCTTTGCGCAAGATACAATTTTGCATAGAGAATTATATGACATAATTTGAAATGTGAGATTAAATCATTACCATTCATTAGTTCCTTAAGATTAAAATAAATTAAAATATTAAATTTTAGACCGATCAAACCATTGAATGAGCAATATCGATCTGAATAAATGATAGATAATAAATCATACATTTTATTCATTATATGTAATCGTAAGATTAAAGAAAATTCTTATTTATGTAATTTTAGGAAGTCCTAGTTTAATTCAAATTGTTGGTTCACAGAATCATCTCCACCACATATAGGTGAGTGATCCCGTTGTGTTTCTCATCCATCAAGTTAAAATAGATGTATTATTTAATGAGTTGTATTATTACCCTGATTTAATTCTCATGTACTCTTAGTTGATTTAGATGACTGTGTGATTTTTATATTAATATAATAATAATGATATGATTTGATTAATGTGTTAGATTATATTGATTCAAATGTGATAATCAAATTAATCTATGCAATACATGATTCATTATTAATTAGTGCATCTATCAATTGCATACACAACACGTGCTAGATTCTTGTGAGACCTCCTTTGATGGTATATCCTAGTAGAATCGTTATTAGAAGCCCACTATACTAATGGAAGCCTTCTCAAGGAATAGATGTGAGTCTTACCTATGCCTACCAAATGGTAGAAGCCTGCTAAGGTGTAGATGCGGGTTGACAGGTTTTCAACTCGAGCAAGTGGATGGATTCTCACTTGATGCATTACATTTGTATTTTTTTAAAAAAAAAAAATTATATTGTGTATGATTAGTGACATTCTATTATAATTTGAGGTAAAGAACCATGTCGGGAATTCTCACTAGACCTGGCCAGCTTATCCTTTATTGATGTAAAACCGTACAGATATAAATGAGGGTGAGTCGGGGACTCAAGAACAGGAATACGTGGCCGAGTCGGAAGTGGATTTAAGAAACACGTGGACCTACTCAGTAGAAGAAGAAGTTGCTGCCCTAGAGTAGCCATGATTTTTTTCTTACTTTAATTATATTTGATTTTCTTAAATTGTTAATTAATTATTTCAAGTTGTTGGAAATGTTTATTTCATTTCATAAGACTCTGAATGGGATGGTCCTTAACTATGTTTATGATTAATTATTGGAATAAATGGTCGTTTGTTATTTATGAGATGTTGTTGAGTATGAATGAAATGTAAATCTATAGTAGTAGAGCTACTAGGTATATGAAATTTTTTGTAAGCAATTTAACAGTTTAAGTATACTTAGTGTACAAGTCATGACATGGATCTCGGGTCCAAAGTATATGACAGGTACCCAAAATCTAGGTCGTGACAATCAATCCATTGAAACTGTCCCTTCTTCATGCAATTTGTAATTGGTGACAAAATAGTGTTAAAATTCTTCACGAACTAATGATAGAATATCACACAATCTGTGAAAACTCCATATTTCGTGGATGTTTGTTAGAATCAGCTATTCTCTAATGACTTTAACCTTTTCGTCGTCTACCTGAATGCCTGTAGATGTCATAACAAAGCCCAAAAACAACATGCTATCGGTAAAAAAAAAAACTGCATTTTTAAAAATTGAGATACAACTTGTTTTCGGTGAGCACTTGAAGGACCTGTCTGAGGTGTTCCATATGGCTCGCTTCGTCTTGACTATATATCAAGATGTCATTAAAGTAGACAATAACGAACCGCCCAATGAATGACTTTAGAACTTGTTTCATCAACCTCATGAATGTACTAGGCGCTTTCGAAAGACAGAATGACATGACCATCCATTCATATAACCCTTCCTTAGTCTTAAAAGTTGTCTTCCGCTCATCACCCAGTCGTACTCGAATTTGATGGTAGCCGCTCCTTAGATCTAATTTAGAAAATAATTTTACACCCTTAAGCGTGTCCAACATATCGTCCAGTCATGGTATGAAAAATCTGTATTTTATAGTAATTAATCTTATTGATCACTCTGCGGTCGACATACATGAGCCAACTCTCATCTTTTTTAAGAGTTAATAGAGCAGGTACGACACATGAGCTCATGCTTTCTCGGATAAGACTCATACGAATCAGTTCCTCCACTTGCCCTTGCATAATATCACACTTTTTTGGACTTATCTGATAGTGAGAACAATTGGGTAAGCTGGACTTAGGGACAACATTAATATGGTGCTGAATATCTTGCATGGGAGGCAATCTATTGGGAAGGTCATTGAGCCAAATTTCCTTAAATTCAAGCAGCAAGGCTTTTGTTTCTCAGTAATAATGGTGGGATCAAGTTCTTTTCCCTTTACAATTAATGCATAAGACTGTCCTGTTTCATTGGATTACTCCATGAAGTCCCATATGGTTAAGAGAAAACGACCCTCGTCTAGCTCCATAGGGGCTAATATGATTTTTCAGCCGTCCTTGACGAAAGTATACACATTATCTCATCCTTTATGAGTGGTGTCACGGTCGGATTGCTATTGTCGACCGAGTAATATGTGACATGTCTCCATGTCAACTACATTGCATACTACTTTGTCTTTATAATGTTTGCCAATTGAAAAAGATATAGTACAGTGTTCAGTTACCATCATCTCGCTGACCTTCTTAATCCAACAGATCATATATGGGGAGAAATGATGCCCCATTTTTAATTGTAAATTTTTCACCATGACCTGGAGATGATGTTCTTGTTTCTCCCACTGTCGACGATCACATCATAGACTTTTTGATTCACCGTACACCTAATTTAGAAGATGTTATGTTGTTGCGGGTGTACCTCTTTCCTTGTCGCATACAATAGTAGCTTCACGACGAACGACTGACCATGATCCAATGGAACCCAACCTGTCTCATCCACCTCGTCCTCTGTGGAGTGCTCTAGTTCCTCAACATCTGGGTCTTCATTGGCGTTTTCAACACTACTATCATTGATGGCAAGGTTCATCACTCGTCGCTGGGGACAAGTATTTGATAGGTGACCTGGTTGACCACAATGATAGCAATGGTCAGGTCTTGGCCAACCATAAAGGTTTAGGATCCTGCTCGTACTAACAGCAGTTGATACACCCCTCTGAGCCTAGCTTACCCACTTTCCTGATCTTGGTTCAGGAGTGTAAGAGGTTAAGTGGGCGCTTCTACATGTTCTTTTCCTCTGAGTTGTGGGGATCCCTGGGACGAACCTGTCGCAATGACTCTAGTGGTAGGATAGGTCTGTGTGTTGGGATGTTTAAGTTGTATTTTCGCTCTTGTAGCTAACTTGATTGCATCGTTCATCGTCCAAACGGACTACATCTGAACTCGATCCTGGATCGTCATATGCAATTTACCATTGAATTAGGTGACTTGTTGCAATTTGGTCTTGACCAAATTGTTACACGTCGCTAAGCGGTAGAATTCTTCCGTGTAATCTTTCACCGACGGACTTCCCTGCTAACAATTTCGATATTGTTGGAATAGTACCTAAACATATTTTCTATGGAGGAATCGTGCGCGTAACAGCTACTTCATCCGCTGCTATATGTGGATTGGTGTTTTCGTCTGCCTCGTCTGTGCGAGTTGCAGTTGCTCGCACCAATTTGAAGCTCTGCCCTTCAACTTATATGCTATGAGCTTGACCTTCTTCACTTCAGGGATATCCATATAGTCGAAGAATCGCTCAAGTTCAGAAAGCCAATCAAGGAAATCCTCAATGTGAAGTTGTCCATTAAAGTTAGGAATATTAACCCTCATCTTGAACTATCGATCTGTCCGATATGCTCGATCATCGCCTTGTTCGGGATATTCGAGGACCATGTTGTCGACCTCCTCGTCGTTGGATCCCCCTTCCTCAGGAATGATCTTTCGGTTCACCGCCGACACCATCTTGCAATCAAAGCGATTACGAGTTCCAGCACCTGTTGGTGGCAGATCACTGTCGTGAACACAGAGTTTTCCTATGGCCTTCGTCATGCGATCGATGTCAGCCTGCAGCCCTTGTATGACTTGCTGATTCTCTCGTTGTGCTACTTCGAAAACCATCGCGATTAAAAGATGATTCCATGGAGCACTGTCCATGAGATGGTTGCCCGACTCATCATTAGAAGTCATAGATTCGAGGAGAAAACTTCACTCTGATACTAAACTAATGTAGGGATGGACGTGATGAGGTCGAGAACCGTCTTCCTCAGGGGGATAATTATTCCAAATACACGGAATTACTATGGAATCTTCATAGAGATACCTCGAATCCACGAGGAAAATAAGAACATAAAAATAATTCTAGAAATTTGTAATAAATTGATTGATGATGAAAAATGAGCTTGCAACATCTTATATAATAACATAAATGATAGAAGAAGTCTCAGAAGCATACTATAACTAAAACTATTTAGAAATCGTGACTTACTATAAATAGTAAACTTACTATATGTAGATGATTATGATTCCTACTAGATGTCTGGGTTTCAGCCAAAAATAGTGTCCTATTTGGCTTAACCATGCTACTTTCCTAAGTTTTATAAGAACTTTTGCTGTTGTGCTGATGTGCGCAGCTTCTTAAGCCCGACATACGAAGAGTTATAATCAAAATAAAATTTATTATAAATAGTAAAAATGAAATTAAAATGGAAATTTGATCCTAGATATGATAGAATGTCGTAATTTAGTGTGGGCAACCCGACACAGTAGGGATGGGTGGATAAAGTAGCTTCTCCAACCCTAAAATCATATATGGTACATTGGATAACTCATTCCAATTTTACGAGATACGCCCGTTTTAAGCTTTCAATGGTCCGGATCACTTCTGCCTTCAATCGGGCCTTTTCTGGTCCGTCTTGGCTTGTACGCGACCCGCTCTACATCTGTTGATGGGCCCACCTAATGAGGTTCCTGGATCTTGCACACGTAGTACTTCAACACGTGGGGAGTTTCTATGTTTGGCCCTTGCATATTTGTCTCCGCAAATAGCATTCTGAAAGTTGTAAATGGGGCTGCTAGTGGGCTAGCCGGGCCAAGATTTTGAACTGGTTGGCCTGGGCCCATTTATATCCTTTTTCACGCAGGGATGATATTTGTGGAAAGAGACTGATGGCCAACCAATCCACCATGTCTCCCTTGTTAGCGCGGGCTGGCTCATATGGCTTCTGGGTCTGGCTCTTTATTAATTGGGCCAGCTAGGGCTGCCTCTAAGAGCCCATCAGCCCGGACTATTGAGGATTTCAACGGCAGTTTTGTCATATTGCATGAACGATGGAGCACACGTAACAAACGGCTAGATGTTGCATAAAAGTTGGTGGCTGGACTTGGGCTCGTGCTCGGCAAAGTTCAAGCTTTGGCTATGCACAATCAATGGTCAGGATCATTCAACGAAACTGCATTTTTTATGGTAATACACATCCGCGGTCTGTGGCTGTTTGATTGATTTGCACTGTTTGATTTGAGCCCATGTGTGCCACGTGTACAATTTCTGAGTGGTTGCGTGTCAACCATCATACTCGGCCAGAGAGATGTTCCAACATTAGCCAAGAAAAATATTCCAAGTTTGATGGTCCACCATCACCTTTTTTTATGGTAATACACATCTGCGGTCTGTGGCATGCACAGGTCAATCCAGACCACCCGAATTTCATGACCATTATTCACCTGCTAAGTGTATTATTCACGGACATCTTACCAACATTTTTTAAACGTCCATTTAAATGGCTATACTTTAGACAATTTAGATCATTCTTTTGGTGAGATTTTAGTGATGTAGTTAATATTTGTTTTGTTTTAGAGTATCATTAATGCGACACATGTATGTTAGACATTTACATAGCGGTTGTTTACATGTGCAACTCTCTAGAGAAGCTTAAAAAGACATTTCATCCTCATTTACCTCCTAATCCTCTTATGGATTTTTATTTTTTATTATTTATTATTTATTATTATTTTATTTTATTTTTTAAACACACACCACCACACACTCACGCCTTAGTGGGATTTCATCACCTATGGGTGGTCGAACCCTTGATTGGGTGTTGAAACTCCTGAGAGTTTACCACTGGAGCAGGAGAAAGGACCCTAGAGAGGATTTCATTTTACTCTCTTTCATTTAATTTACATGCATCCAAATACACCTAAAATACCATTTACTCCCAATTCTACCAATTTATCTCTATTTACTCCCATTCAAACGGCCATAGACATGGTGGAGATTATGGACTATCATCTTACCTTCTTTAGTCAATTTTGAAATACCTTTTGACTAAAGAAGGTAAGATGATTCATCGGCGATTTTGAAATACCTTTTGATTAAAGAAGGTAAGATGATTATGGTTCTTTAGTCAATTTTGAAATACCTTTTGACTATCATCTATTTTTTTAATTTTTATTTTCCTTTGACCTAATACCACTTGGATGGTTCATAGGCAAAAACCATATTGACCATACAGTTGTGACTAAAAGTTGAACGCCGATCCTGTGAACGGTCACAATTGGATCCACTAATCAGACATTAGCATGATCTAAATCGTTCACAAGCTAAACCTCTGGACAGGGATGATGCAACCTTAAAATGGCACTTATTAGATGAACAAAATCGTCAACCATTGGTTTGAAAACTGGTGACATGTCACCATCTAAATCGTCCATTTAAACGATTAAACAGAAAGTCAGGTGCAACTGATCAGATCATGGAAACATCTGAAGATTAACAACTCAAACCCTTTACTGATGGCAATTCGGTGCCAAACGGCTATTCAATTAATGCACAATTCGACTTTTAACATCTACGGTGGGGAGAATTCAACAAATTGCTCATTTTCACACATTACCAATTCACTTCGTTCTTTGTAAATTGATTCTGCTTTGAATATGGTGAATCTAATTACCATATTCTCAGCACTAATTCACTCTAGGGGCACATGTATGTAGAAGGATCAATGGGCTGGGTTTGGGCCTGCTAAAATCAGACTTTTGAATAGGCTCAGCCCGAGACCAACCCAGGCCCATCCCTTTGACAGCCCTATGTGCATGCCTCTTGTAATGTGGGGGAGTGATGACTGGACGTCATTTAGGAAATAGTGGGGATTACAGACTGTGTCATCTTTCCTTCTTTCGTCATTTCCGAAATACTTTTATTCCTTGACCTAATACCGTACAAATGGCACAAGTTTAGGGGATCTAGTCCGTTCACCCTGCGAACCCCAACGTGGATGGTTGATCGGCAAAAATCATATTGACGGGACAATCGTTACTGAAAGTTGTATGCCGATCTTGTGAACGGTCATAATTGGATCCATCGATCAGACTTCGGCAGGATTGAATCGTTCACAAGCTAAAACCCTCCAATCATCGTCAACCATCACCTTGAAAACTGGTAACATGTAAATATCCAGATACACCGATCAGACATCGGTATGATCTGAATTGTTCAAGAGCCAAAACCTTTCGATCATCAACCATCGCCTTGAAAACTGGTAACATGTCAACATCCAAATCCTCCAATCAAGCTTTCCCAGTGTCTAACAAGCCCTTTCATTGATGAACGGTCCAAATTGTGTTGGACCCGACCATAGAATGCCTAATGAGTTTACCCTAGAATACAATGCTGCAACTGATATGACGCAGGGGAGGACGTGAGGTCGAGCACCGTCTTCCTCAAGAGGATAACTATTCCGAATCCACGGAACTTCTCTGGACTCCTTATAGAGACTTCTCGAATCCACGAGAAAAGAGAGCAGAAAATAGAATAAATTCTAAATAAATTTGAAATAGATTAATGAATGAATAAAAACGAGTTCACAACCCTTTAAATAAGGGTACTAAGCAATGGGAAAGAAATCAGAATCAAACTACAACTAGGACTCCTAGAATTCGCGACTTACTATAAATAGTAAACTTACTATTTATAGACGGTCGTGATGTCTACTAGTGCGCAAGGTTTTCGGCCAAAAATAGTAAGTGTCCTATTTGGCTTCAGCAACCAGTTCTCCTAATTATTCTAAGCTCTTTTCACGTTGGGCGCAACTCCTAAAGCCCGACGGATGAAGAGTTATAAGCAAACTAAAACTTACTATTTATAGTAAAAATGAAATTGAAACAGGGAAACGACCGTCAAATCAGGGGTTTCTTGCAATTTCGAGTGTCGCAACCCCGCATAGCTGGGTTGGTTGGCTAAAGTAGCTCGTTCTACCCCAAAATCATATATTTTTCGTCGGCTAACTCATCCCGGATTGCGAGATACGCCTGATTTAAAGTCTGATGGTCCAGATCACTTCTATCGCCGACCGGGCCTTTTCTGATCTATCTTTGCCATGTAATTGTCCGCGACCCGCTCTACATCATGATACATTGGAACAGAAAGAACCAAAAACTGCGGTGGAGCTATCTATCCAAAGCACAATACGTGGCAGGTGTTAATCAAGTCTACATCGTCTATCCATTTTTCTAGTTCATTTGCATGAGTCAAAAAATGAGCAGATGCAGAGCTAAAGTGGACCACACCTACAAGAAACATCAGGGATTGAACGCCTGCAGTTGGAGGCTTCTCAGGGCCCATTGTTTATTTGCCATCCAACCTGTTCATAAAGTAAGATGAACCCGGATGAAGAGAACACAAACATCAGCTATGAACGCCCTTCAGCGCAGATGCAGAAGATACTTTGTTAGGCATTTTGCTCCACTTTGTTGGTCATGCTATGGTTGAGTTAGAATGTGGAATTAGCTTAGATATAAAAATATATTTAATTTGGAGTCACTATTAGTCAAATGCAGCTTCAGTATACATGGCCGACTAAAAACCGTAGAATTGCTTAAAGTTCGATAATTGTAAGATTCCTCGAATTGAGTGACTCCTACAGTTAGTCCGCACTATAAATTCTGAATAAAGGCCTATTATGGAAAATGAAAGGGTATCTTTTTGTGCTCGTGTAATACATGGTCTCTACTTTATAGGATTTTACTATTTTTTTTCTTGGAATTAAAATAAATTTCAATATCATTGTATTACGCCATACTTTGTAAGATATCAAAACCCTGGATAGGCAAAGCAAAGAAAGATAAAAGTAGTAGAAAATAAAAGTGAAGACGTGCGTGTGTGGATGTCAGATATTCTTAGAATATGAGTAGAATATAGTCTGATTCGATATGTGAGAAGGAAAATGGGAAACAAGAAGTAATTTTCAATTAAATAAATAAGTGGAGATGTCTCTAGTTTCAACCCTACTCTTTGACTTCAGTATACTCTTAACTTTGGATGATTCGTGCTTTAATTAGATAGGGTGACAGTGTAACCAGGCTTCTTTTGTGATAGTAGGGAGTCAACACAACTATTACACGTGGGGCTTTAAGTAATGTCTTCGCACTAGGGGTCTGGTTAGGCTCAAGATGACTTGTAGCCGACTCTAGAGGAATTTCTACAACAACGCTTCCTTCTTATGGTTCTCTCTTGTTTGTCCCTATGGCTTGCAGATGCATGCAGCCTTTAAATGGGCTAAATAGGCCAAATAACGGTCCTTCATGGGCCTTTTTAGCCCATTGCTTTGCTTTACACGTGATCCTATAAGATAGTCTTTACAAAAGGAGATAAAATTCATAATTACTTTTTATAAACGACCCATCAAGGGCCATTTCTTGGAAAGTACCTTTTTTGGGACAAACCTTCACGCACCAGTGCTTCTGCGTTCCTCGAAGCCATGGTGTTCATCTTAGTCCTGTCGTTCGCCTGTTTCGATGCTGGCTGATTTGATCTGGTGGTTATTTTCGAGAGGTACCGGGGATCTTTCTAGGTAGATTTTTCTAAGTTGTTGGTACCGTCGGAGTTGGGGAAATATGTTTTACTGACTTGTGACTTATTGATATGGAGAATGACAAAGATCACGTTTAACGGGCCACAATTTTGTTTAACTGTCACGTTGATCGTTTCTGGGTTGTGTCGACGGCTTTCACAAGCTTTTCCTTTGAGATTTTCAGAGCCTTGCGGGCAATCTAGGAGCAGCTCTTATTAGAATCTTGCACATTTGACCACTCCAAAGACCCTGGAGATCGTGAAAGGAAACGGATCGATAGGTCCTCTGATGGGATAATGATCTGACCCATTGGTTGTCTCCGAAACTCCCCATATGTTGTACCCTGCCTAACTTGTATGACCGTATCATGAGTGTCGAGCCGTACACACATTTTCAATCAAAGTTGAAATTAAAGTCCAATGGTAGTTTTGATCTGGTTTAGGGTAAGGTGTCTATAGATGCCCATCTTTGATAAAGGTTAGGTGCAACCAAATGTCAAAGTAAGTGGACACCTCACCTCTGGATTAGAAAGACGTGATTCGATCTATTTCTTGCTAAAGTGTCATTGTCAAAATGCTAGTTTAGTTAAAGCCCAACTCGGACATTTCATAAGAGTTGAGAAAAATGTTGCAGCTTGTCCCTATGCTTTTTGGGCTTTATGGGGCGTTAAATTGCAACTCTTTAACACTGCAATCAACACGGGTTCATTGAAGGAGTTTGTGAGTCTAGATTGTGGGTTTATTTGGACTTTTTATTCTTGAAAATTAGGCTTTAGAAGGGTTTAATAGAATTAGGACTTTTATTAGGGTTAGAATTTTGCTATTTTTGGTAATTACAAATTAGGATTTATTTTTATTTATTAGCAGTGTAATTGAGAATTTAGATAGATTTCATAATTCTTCAATAAAAATATTTAAGTTTTACCTCATTTTTCTTCTGGATCTAAGAAACTATCTTGTGGATTCAAGGTTTTAATCACTTGAGGAAGACAATGATCTTCCCATTATCTCTTCACATCCTTTCTCGCATCAGTTGATATCAAAGCGAGTCTTTTCCTCGGTTCGGTAGCTTCTAATAATGGTTAAAGCATGTAACAGCCCGAATTTTTTCCAACCTGGAATTACACGTCCTTAGGCGATGGGTCAATCCTAACATCGGTTTAACTTCTCAAACACTCAATTAAAGCCTCAAATCCCTTTTCAAACCATTTTCTTCACAAATCTCACCTTTCACTACCTCGTTCCTTAAATCCTTCTAAGTACTTTCACATTAGACACTATTTTAAAGTTTAGGTGATAAAGAACAATACTTAAACTAAACATTGCTACAAAGGTCTAAGTACCACCTCAGACCAAAATCACTGAGGACTAAGTCCTTTAGAAATTAGGCGAGATTTAGCTAGTGTTAAACTAGAGTGCCTGTGAAATTAGCACCAATCACTTTAAATACGATCTGCAAGACCCAAAACTTGTAGAATCATTGACGCTAGGTTACCCTAAAATCTAGGATCAATCTCATTACCCGGCTGCTCTTGGGAGCATCTCGAAACTCCGTATCAGATATGGACCGCACGTCGGAAGTCCGATTAACATGAAGTTAAGGAATTAGGACCGCCTTGCTGGGCTTGACAACCATCTCAGAAATCAAATCCAGATAGTGTCCCAGCGCTATTCGCTTGAGCTCGGAGTGAAGAGTGTGAGAAATGTAAAATTAATTCAAATTAAAATATCTCAAATAGTAATCTGGCACCTCTTGCTTGCAGATCAGTTTTAAGCAACCAGACCGTCAGAATCAGACCAAATTACACCCTCGGATCACGGAAAATTTCATACACATATCCATGTACTCGAAATCTCCGATCGAGATCCGCTGACCGTTGAATTGAAACTGGTCCGCTATGCATGATCTGGGAATCCCACTGAAATGAAAACTTAGCTCCACCTAGATCCAAAGTTGATGAGCTTAAGTCCGACCTTTGGCTTAAGGAGGCCCGCCAGAAGTCCTCCGTTGAGCTGAAACTGACCCGCTTTGGTTATAACCTAAATATACTTTGACCTGGAGTCTATTTCGGTGAGTTTTTACACTATATAAGGACCTTAAACCCTCTCTCATTGCAGCCATACGAATTTGAGAGAAACCCTAGAGAGAGAAGAGAGAAAAGAGAGAGAAAGTGAGAGAGAAGTGGGAGATTCTCCCTGCCACTCTTCCCTGCTGCTATCCATGCCCAACCACTCCGTTCTAATCGCTTTTCCGGCGATTCCAGATCCGTTTCTAGGTAAGAAACCCTAAACCTAAACTGATTTGGGGTTTTGATAGTTGTAGGTTATGAAATAGTTAACCTATTTCATTCTCTAGGTTACCAAACTGCCGAATACGAAAGCTTAGCAAACCTATTGGATTCGTTACGATTCTACGATAAAAGGTTCGGACTTTAGGTGTATAGGTTATGGTTTTCAACGCTTTCAATGTCAGATAATGATAGATTCATGATCTACATGCAATTGCACATGTACAAAGTGCTGTCTGTTTTCTGTTTCGATTAAAGATGAAGAATATGGAATTTTACATACTCTAGGTATTTGTAGAAAGTACCGTATACGTATAAATTTTGGAAATGTGTTTGCCATGATTATTTGATGTATTAATATATTATATATAGATAAAATACTTGTTTGGCGAAGGGACTCGCCCTAATACATGTTTTTGCTAATATACATTATGTATGTTAAAATAGCGTATTCTAAGTGTCTATGAAAATGACTGAATGAGTATAGGATTCTCATTCGTGCTCGCCATGACTAATTGTCATGGATATATGATTGTTGTATTGGCGATACCCCTTTGACGAAAGGATTTGCCCTGAATCACGCCACGGCTACTATACGCTATATATGTTGAAATGGGTAGCCCAAGTGTTTGTGAAAATGTTCAAATGAATATGGAACTTGGATTCCTACTTTCCATGACTATCCGTCATGGGTGTACGCGTGTTATGATTAGGGCAACTCCCTAGTGAAAGGATTTGGCCTAATGCATATGTGATCAACATATGTCATGTATGTTGATGTATGTCTTTTAAAGTGTTTGTTGAAATGTCTGAATGAGTAGTAGTTAGCAAATTGTAATGTATAAGGGTGTTGAGATATGATTCTCAACTTCTTTTAACTATGTGTATGTTTTTCTTGGATAGTTGTGTGATTAGGAATTGAATATGTACAAACTCATGCTTGTGTTGTGCTTCATAACATGCTCAACTGCTTTTATGATTTTATCTATGTAATGCATATGTTTAAATTCATATTTACGTTGTATGATCCGTCATGGGTGATGGAGGAGTGGAGCAACGAATGCATGCAATAGCCCTGGCAGCCCTAAACGGATAATATCAGACTTTGGTTGTATGATTTGAATCTTGATTCATTACTGCTTTAACTATCTGCAATTGAATGTGATTGGGGCTATGATTATAGTCCAGACAATCGGTAACGAAAATGAATGCGTGGCTGAGTTTCATTTGCCACGTGAGATGTGTTCGACGAACCAGAGTCGTACTTTGGTTGGCGATAGTGGTTGGCCACATGAAGTGCTTATGCGCTTCATATCGTTCAACTTGTTGTGCGCTCGAGCTAGCCGAGTTCGTCAAGTAACCCGATCTGTTTAATATATGTTCACCATGTTTGGATGCTACTGCTTGAACCTAGGGTACCAAACTTACCAGTGAAATTCCTTTTAACCATGGTACCTCAATCCGCTAAGACTCATGAGCCGGGCATGGTGGTATGGGACACCGTGATCAAGCTGTCGGCCTACACTGGGGCCACGTGCCTCCCCGTAGTGACTAGTGAGCAACCAGACTCGTGAGCCGATTATGGTGGTATGAGACACTATATTCGAGCTGTCGACACCTACGGCAAGAGCCGAATACGGTGAGACCTGTATTCGTGCTAACGAGCGACGAGCCCTCCGTAGTGTCTTCGAGTATACTCTAAGGTCTGTGATTGGCGATGAGCCCTTCACAGCAACTAGAGCATGAGTTGAGCCGAGTACGGTGAGACCTGTATTCGAGCTGACGGTCAGCGATTGAGCCGAGTACGGTGAGATCTGTATTCGAGCTGGCGGCCAGCAATTGAGCCGCATACGGTGAGATCTGTATCCGTGCTGACGGGTGACGAGCCCTTTGTGATGCCTTCGCTACGCCTCTCAAACCATAATATCGTATGAGATTAACTAGGACTGACGACCCTAGAATGGATCATGTTTGGGAATGATATAAGGGAGGTACCTTAGTTTCTCAATACTGCTATTTGAAATGGACTAATAATTACTCGATAATCATGCTCATCATCGCACTGCATGTGCCTGGTAGATGTGGAGCACTGAGGGATGAACGCATTCGCGAATGTAAGATGGTATCGCATGAGGGTGGTTTGGCAAGGGCATACATCATGTCATTTCATACTTGTATTAAATAAGAGTAGTTAAAATTGTTTGATTGTACTGCTTTATAATTACTGCTTGACTGAATTGATAACATGTTAACCTATGCTTTATTGTTCCACTGAGTTGATCACTCACTCCCACGTTATGGGACGGTGTTCCAAACACCCACCAGACTTTGTCTGATTGCAGATGGTGACGCTACTCCTGAGGCGGAGCCGGACTTTTGTGACGACGAGGATGCTTTCTCGTATGTGCGGTTTTCGAGCGGCTTCATATGAGCCGTGCCTTGATCGACGGGGTTACAGGGATGTTGACTAGATGACACTACACATTTGGTATTATTTGAATTGTACTTGTAATCCTTTAACCTGGTAACCTTATCACACTCTGGAGACTTACCATAGTTTGTATATTTTATATATCTATCATAGTCTTCCGCTTGCAAATTTAACTGTCTCTGGAGTATGATATGCTGTTTTGGCTTAATCTAACTCATGTTCAATGCACTAATACAGACAACGTTCAATCATCATTCATTTTGCTACATAAGTGATGCGTTGGAACTCGAGAGTTGAGTTTATGCTCGACCCCCGATTTTCAGGGTGTTACAAAGCAATAAACCGATGGATGGTGCTCTAGGTAACAATCCTATCATAGTAGTGGCATTTGTAGTCTAATGGGAGAATCTACGAGTTATGCATGAACACTAGGCTGCAATCAACCGTTTAAAGAAAGCTTTAGGAAAAACCAGTGTTCAAAAAAATGAACAACATGGATCAAAGATGGAGTATGCGGTCATCATGTTCATGGTGTGACAATGGTGATGAATTGAAGGCCACTACCTGATAATGGTAAATCACAGGTCACCAATATGATCGTGGAGAAGCTGTTGTACACGCCAAAGAAAGAAATAGATCTACAGCAACATAACATCTTTTGAACAAGATGTACAATGAAGCAAAGGGTCCAGATCTGATCATATATGGTAGGAGCAGTGAGAATTTTATTTTGAAAACTATATTGAAAAGGTTGTAACTAAAGACAAAAAAACACCCCTCTCCATACATGGTTGGATGGATCAAGGAAGTTAGCAAAATAAAGGTAATTAAATAATGTTGCATTGCCTTCTCTATTGGTAAATACTAAAAGGACGAAGTAATGTGTGACGTATTCGACATGGAAGCTTGTCACATGTTACTTGGCCAACTATGATAGTATCATGTTGATGTTAAACACAGAGATCGGGATGCATATTATATTAATGGTAGTAGAAAGATTATTCACACCCCAATGAGAATAGAAAACCAACACAAGACCTCTAAAGTGGACGAGCGGTCTCTCGTAATCGTACAAAATTTAAGGAGACGGGGGAAATCAGTGTATTAGTTGTAAAGAAAAAAGAAGTAGAACCCATGGACATTCCAGAAAACTTAAAACCAGTACTGTAAGAGTCTGATGGAATTATACCCGATGAACTTTCTGACATGTTGCCTCATATGGGGGTATTGCATTTGCTCAGACGGGAGTTCACCTTCAACAATATGCAGAATCGTTCCACCTATAAGTCCCAATTTGAGGCTGTGTATGATCATGTTCTCAAACATACACTCAGTTTAATCCCTTTGCCGAAATTACCAGTTATGTGTGTTGCGACAGAAAGCATGGCTGACGCAGGGGAGGACGTGAGGTCTAGCACCATCTTCCTCAAGAGGATAAGTATTCTGAATCCACGGAACTTCTCTGGACTCCTCACAAAGACTTCTCAAATCCATGAGGAAAGAAAGCATAAAATATAAATAAATTCTAATAAATTCAAAATAGATTAATGAGTGAATAAAAACGAGTTCACAACCCTTTAAATAGGGGTACCAAGCAATGGGAAAGAAATCAGAATCAAACTACAACTAAAACTCCTAGAAATCGCGACTTACTATAAATAGTAAACTTACTATTTATAGACGGTCGTGATGTCTACTAGTGCGCAAGGTTTTCGGCCAAAAATAGTAAGTGTCCTATTTGGCTTCACCAAACTGTTCTCCTAATTATTCTAAGCTCTTTTCACGTTGGGCGCAACTCCTAAAGCCTGACGGATGAAGAGTTATAATCAAACTAAAACTTACTATTTATAGTAAAAACGAAATTAAAACAGGGAACGACTGTTGATCCAGGGGTTTTTCGCAATTCTGGGCATCGCAACCCGGCATAGCTAGGTTGGTTGGCTAAAGTAGCTCGTTCTACCCCAAAATCATATAATTTACGTCAGGTAACTCATTCCAGATTGTGAGATACGCCCGATTTAAGGTCCAATGGTCTGGATCACTTCTGTCGCCGACCGGGCCTTTTCTGATCCATCTTGGCCATGAAACTGTCTGCGACCCGCTCTACATCAATGGCGGATCAAATAACGATAGTACATGCCAATGTCCAAAAAAGGTTACAGGAGTCTGACATCAAATACAATGAAGTGACTGATAAGCATCAACGCTAGAAGATGTTTGAAGTGGATAACATGCATGGTAGTTTACTTGTGTAATGAGAGGTTTCTGACTGGGATATATAACAAGCTAAAAAAATAAGAAGATAGGTAATGTTTTGATCATTAGGAAAATCAGTGATAACATTTATGTTGTTGATTTTTTCTGAAGGTACGAAGATCTTACGGACTTTCAATGTGGCGGACCAATATGATCATCATGAGCCAAGTCTATAGGATAACTCGAGGACGAGTTCTTTCTGAGTGGAGGGGGCTGATGTCGGATGTGGCATAAGTACATTCCTAGCATGGTTGGACCAAAAGAAGACCAAATAGAAGTAGAAGTAATCCGTTAAATTAAGGCCCAGTCTTACGTAAGGCGTAATTAGGCCTTAGGCGTGTCCGGTTTAAAGAAATTAAATCTGAATAAGGAGAAAATATCATTTGAAGTATGAACTGTAAATCGGCCATGACTTTTGATTCGAGTTTCGTTTCAAGACACAAATTATGAATTTTGACTAGAACATGTCATTTGGGGTCAACGGACCCACTTAGTGGATCCAGTCTATTTGTTTTGCGAGAAAACGCACGCTTTCAATTTAAAAATGGGATTTTTTAAAATTTTACTATTTTTAGTAATTCCAATTTTAAGAAAATTTACTATTTTTAGTTATTCCGATTTTTGTCATATTTTCTTATTTCTAGAGTTTTAGATTTCTATTTTTTTTTTAGAAATTACTTGTAATTATACTAAGACTTTTCTAGTAAAATTTATTTGGACCTTTTATTTTTGAAAATAGACTTTAGAAGAGTTTTACTAGAATTAGGACTTTTATTAGGAATAGAATTTTGCCTATTTTTATAATTATGAATTAGGGTTTATTTTCCTTTATTAATAGTGTAATTGAGAAATGAGACAAATTACACCATTATTCGATCGTCAAGGGTGTTATTATTATTATTATTTTTAATACTTAATTTAAAAAACTACTTTATGAATTCAAGATTTTAATTACTTGAAAAAGATGGTGATCTTCTCTTTTTCTATTTGCGCGCTCTTCGCCTAACACAGATGGTTAATGCCTCATACTCCTCTAAAAACACACCTATTAGACTATCCTGTCCACACATGCACCCACATGTTGAATTACTGAACCTACCCTGAAATGTATGCCGGGTGATGTGGGATCCAACTCATGCATGACTCGGTGGTAGATAGAGTGCAGTTCGATGCTAAGGCCGTGGGTTCGAATGCTCGGTAGTGTGTGTATATATATGTGTGTGTGCATGGTGATGTAAACCACGTCACCAGAGAGGAAAAACATTCAAATGGTTGCTTTAATCCTCGAATCTTAAGAATGGCCACAAAAATAATAAAACCACGTCAGCAGAGAGGAAAATCTTCGAATGGATTGATAGAGATTTTTCTCCTCATTGTTGGTATCGAAGAAATCGAATAGGTTTCGATATCATCGATAATTGTAGGAGTTTTCACTGCTGGTTGCTGGACAGTTTTTTGTCCTGTCGATATCATCGAGAGACTTTCAGATGATATCGAGGCTGTCATCGAGAGTGGCTCGATGGCATCGACGAGTTCCGCAGATTTTACAGATTTTGTTTCCTATTTGGATTCTACCTCTTTCTATACTTATATAAAGTGGTGTATGCGGGATTGGGGTGTATTCCAAGGTATTCTAAGTTTCCTAAAGGTTTTCTAGGAGGGCTTAGGGCTATCAAAAGGTGAGAGAGAGAGAAAGAGAGAGAGGAAGCTTGTGGAAGGGAGATTCTGCTCGTAGAGGTGATCTGCTTTGCAGTCCACGTGTCAGCGCTTCTACGTCCTCGTGATCGGTGAAATCTCTCAGTTTTTCTTTGTTTCTCTTATTATTTATCCACTCCTGCGTGAGTGAAGAAGGTTTGATCCAAGCGGTGTGTGCCTGTGATCGGTTGTAACGTTCTGCTTTATAGTGGATTGTTGATCTGGACGAGGTCCTGTGGTTTTTACCTCTTTGAGGGTTTTCCACGTAAAAATCCCTGGTGTGGTGTGGTTTATGTTTTGATTTTGGTTTGTTCGGGAGGCTAGATCCTAAGGTTTTGTGCAAGGCCCCCAATAAAGTGGTATCAAAGCTAAGTTCATTGAACGGGTAGGATCGATTTTGAATTATGGAAGGTGGCTCATCAAGGATGATCAGCCTCAATGGTTCTAACTAGACCATATGGAAGGCTAAGATGGAGGACTTGCTTTATTGCAAGGACCTATATTCTCCAATTTTAGGCATATCAGCAAAATCCAAGGATATGACTGATGATGATTGGAAGAAGATGGATCGGAAGGTGGTGGGTTTATTAGACAATGGTTGGATGATTCCGTGTTTCACCATGTGTCTATAGAGACCTCAGCTGCTAGCCTATGACTGAAATTACAAGGGCTATATGAGATGAAGACAACCGGTAATAAAATTTTTCTGATAAGGCGACTTGTGAATCTCAAGTTCAAGGATGGTGGTTCTGTGGCCGAACACATGAATGAGGTCAGCAATATAGTGAACCAACTCTCCTCTATGAAGATGGTCCTAGATGATGAATTGCAGGCTTTACTTTTGTTTAGTTCATTGCCTGACAGTTGGAAGACATTGATTGTGTCTCTAAGTAACTCTGCACCAGACGGAAAGATATCCATGAAACAGGTAACTAGCTGTCTCTTCAATGAAGAGACAAGGAGGAAGTCTCAGGGGTCTACTCAGCAAGAGGCTCTTGTGACACAGGAACGGGGGAGAGGAAAAAACAGGAAAGGCGGGAAGGCCCGAAATAAATCAAGAGGCAAGTCGAGTAACAGAAACGATGTTAATTGCTGGAATTGTGGCAAGAAGGGCCATTACAAGCATGGATGTCGTGGTAAGAAGAACGACAAGAAAGGAAAAGGGAAGGAAGATTAATCAGATTCCACTGCGGTCGCTTCAGATGGCGACGTTGTAGTTATTCTTTCTGCAGATCATGATGTATGTCTCACGGCTACGAGTCAGGACATCGACTGGGTGATAGACTCGGGAGCTTCTTTTCATGCGACTCCACGCAGGAACTTCTTCACAAGCTACAAGTCAAGTGACTATGGGACTGTGAAGATGGAAAATTCTGACGTATCAAAAATCGTGGGAGTCGGTGATATTTACGTGAAGATCGATGTGGGCTGCACATTGGTTCTCAGGGATGTGAGGCATATCCCAAACCTTCGCCTCAACTTAATGTCGACGGGAAGGTTGGATGATGATGGCTATGAAAGCCGGTTTGCTGGTGGGCGATAGAAGCTCATCAAGAGTTCGTTGATCATGGCCAGAGGAAAGAAGTTTTGCACCTTTACAAGGCAAGTGTTAGTATGCGCAAAGGTGGGTTGAACGCAGCGAAAGATTCAGCAATTGATATGTGGCACAGGCGTCTAGGCCACATGAGTGAAAAAGGGCTTCAGGTATTAGCAAAGAAGCGGCTCCTTCCATACGTGACAGGTACACCTCTCAAAACCTGTCTTAATTGTTTATCAGGGAAACAGCATAGAGTTTTATTCGTTAAAACTGCTTCTCATGTTAATAAAGTGCATGCATTAGATTTGGTTTATTCTGATGTTTGTGGTCCTATGAGGACAAAAACCTTGGGTGGGGCATTGTATTTTATCACTTTTATAGATGATGCATCTAGGAGGGTTTGGGTTTATGCTTTGAAATCCAAGGATGAGGTCTTTGGTGTGTTTAAATTGTTTCATGCTATGGTCGAGAGAGAGATAGGTAAATCATTGAAGTGCATCCGCACTGACAATGGTGGTGAATACATTGGCAACTTTCATGAGTACTACAGTCCCTGGGTATACGGCATGAACAGACGGTTCCCAAGGCCCCCCAGCATAATGGTGTAGCTGAGCGAATGAATCGCACCATTATAGAGAGAATCAGATGCATGTTATCCCATGCGAAGTTGCCCAAGACGTTCTGTGGAGAAGCAATGCACACGGCTGTGTATTTGATAAACAGGTCTCTATCAACCCCATTGAATGGAGAAGTACCTGAGAAGGTATGGACTGGACAGGATCCATCGTACAGTCATCTCAGGGTGTTTGGATGCAGGGCATCTGTTCACGTACCAAAGGACGAGAGGTCTAAGCTCGATATGAAGATCAGGCAGTATGTGTTCTTAAGGTATGGTGATGAAAAATTCGATTACAGATTGTGGGATCCGACCGAGAGGAAGCTCTTCAGGAGCAGAGATGTAGTTTTTTGAAGATCAGTGTCTAGAAGACATTAGTAAGCCAGAGAAGAAATAACCTAGTTCAGGTGAGTTAGAGGACATGGATCCGATTATTCCTCCCATGATGCCTGATGACGGGGGAAGTAAGCAAGGTATAAAGGACGAGGGAGTTCCTACAGAAGATGGACCGGGGGAGCAGCCCCCACTTGATCCACCTGTTGAGCCACAGGTGAGGAGGTCATATAGGGATAGACAATCTCCAAGAGGTACTCGTCGCATGAGTACATAATGTTAACCGATGGAGGAGAGCCAGAAGAATATTCTGAGGCCCTAGCCGACGAGCATAAGGTGGAGTGGTTGAAAGCTATGCAAGAGGAGATGAGATCCTTGCATAAGAACCACACCTATGATATGGTGAAATGGATACTGCGGTGTCTAAGAGGCTCATCCAGGTTGAGCCTATGCTATGGTGACAGAAAACCTGTGTTAGAGGGCTACACATATGTAAATATGGCAGGCGACATAGACTCCAGGAAGTATACATCGGGGTGGTTTGTTCACGTTTGCAGGGGGAGCAGTTTCTTGGCAGAGCAAGCTACAGAAGGTCGTAACATTGTCGACGAAAGAGGCCGAGTACATTGTAGTCACAAAGGCATGTAAAGGATGCTTTGGATGAAGAGGTTCCTACAAGAACTTAGCTTGAAGCAGGAGCAGCACGTGGTCTATTGCGATAGTCAAAGTACTATACACTTGAGCAAGAATCCAAGTCAGCACTCCAAGTCGAAGCACATAGAGGTTCGGTATCACTGGATCAGGGATATTTTGGAACAGAAGGTGTTATAGTTTGAGAAGGTCCACACGGAAGATAATGGGTCAGACATGATGACCAAGGCTTTGCTCAAGGGCAAGTTTAAGGTTTATATAAACTAGGCTGGCAAGGTGAACTCCTCCTGAGCTTAAAAGGGGGACATTTGATTGGAATTTTCTCCTCATTGTTGGTATCGAAGAAATCGAATAGGTTTCGACATCATCGATAATTGCAGGATTTTTCACTGCTGATTGCTGAACAGTTTTTTGTCTTATCGATATCATCGAGAGACTTTTAGATGATATCGAGGCTGTCATCGAGAGTGGCTCGATGACATCGATAATTGTTGGAATTTTCACCCCTGGTCATTGGACAGTTTTTTTCCCGTCTTAATATCATCGAGAGACCTTCAGATGATATCGAAGCTGTTATCGAGAGACCTTTGATATCATCGACGAGTTCCGTAGATGCAATTGCGAAAACGCAGATTTTGCAGATTTTGTTCCTATTTGGATTCTACCTCTTTTTATACTTATATAAAGTGGTGTATGCGGGATTGGGGTATATTTCAGGGCATTCTAAGTTTCCTAAAGGTTTTCTAGGAGGGCTTAGGGCTATTAAAAGGTGAGAGAGAGAGAGAGAGAGAGAAAGAGAGAAAGGAAGCTTGTGGAAGGGAGATAATGCTCGTAGAGGTGATCTACTTCGCAGTCCACGTGTCAGCGCTTCTACGTCCTCGTGATCGGTGAGATCACTCCGTTTTTCTTTTGTTTCTTTTATTATTTATCCACTCCTCTGTGAGTGAAGAAGGTTTGATCCAAGCGGTGTGTGTTTGTAATCGGTTATAACATTTTGCTTTATAGTAGATTGTTGATCTGGATGAGGTCCCGTGGTTTTTACCTCTTTGAGGGTTTTCCACGTAAAAATCCCTGGTGTGGTGTGGTGTGGTTTATGTTTTGATTTAGTTAATTGCATTATTATTCCATATTTCTGATTTGTTTCAGGAGGTGTTCACTCCCCAACTATAGGGTTGTGATGTAGTAATAAACTCAGTGAGACCGAGGTCGAATCCCAAAGGACTAAGACCTGTACGTAGTCTGAAACTAAGTAGAACTAGAACTAGACTAAGATGAGATCTAAATCGAATGAAATTTAGGGAATAATGGTGAAATAATTATCTAAAATTTATACAAATCAGAGGTAGGAAACTAGGGATTCAGAGGATTCACTTGTAGAGATCAGAGAGATCTTATGCCTGCTTCAAGAATTCAACTAGACTTAGAGTCCCATCTTCATCCAGTTAAGGGTGTAACCATGAAAATCAAACTGAACTTCCTTTGATATAGTTTTCAAGAGATGAAAGGTATATGAATTATAATGGATTTCATCACCAAACCATGCCTAGGAGACAAAGTAAACAACAAAATTAAACTAATTACCAACCAATCAACAATGTATGAAGGTTAGGAAGGGTACCGTCATCCAACCATGCCCAGGAGACGATGGTGAACAACAGGGCTTCCTGACGTCATACACATAAAAAGGAAAGGAACATGCTCAAAGATATCGCAGACCTATTGTAATTTTAGTCACAACAGACCATTAAAACTAAAAACATTCCCTTAATTAAACCAAAATCAACATCAGTTCAATATAAACAAAAGCCATAAGCTAAAAGTCTCCCATCACGCTATAAGCTTTACATCTTAGCCCTAGCTAAGAGGTTTAGCCTGACATGGTGGTGATGAGGCTAAAATCCCTTAGAAAAAGAAAGCATAAAAGCAAGACAAAAATTAACAAAGAAAAGAAACACCGTGAACACGTTCTCCACCCTCTCTCTCTTGTGCAGACAGTCCCTGGAAAGTTGAATCCCCTGCCCCTGACTCTTCTCCTCTTTTTTATAGCAGTGGGAATGGAGGCTAAGTCGGTCTCCGACCTTGTTTACGCTGAGAAAGAGGCGGCAACTCTTACGCACCCCCTGTTACGCAGCCACGCTCGCAGTTTCTCGTGAAAGGCTGACAAACTGCTTCCACTGGACCTCCTAGCATCCTTCAAAGGTTGATACAACAGTGTCCCTTTGGACGGTTTTAGACGTACGTCACGATGGACGGTCTGGATCATCAGTCCGATCCTAACTCTGATCGGCAAACGGCCCACAGCGACCGCGTTTCACGGACACAGAACGTGCTGCATAAATCAGATGGCGCTGATGCTTGGTGGGACCCTTGATTGAAGTCAGTAGAGAAATCCACGCTGTCCACCGAATTCCTCTTGGAATTTCAGTCAGAAAAGTATGGTTTTAGATCGCCCTTGATGCGGCCCACTTGGTTGATCTTGCGGCAACGATTCTGCCGTTGGAATGGTTGGGACACCGTTCTTGCTATCTTCTTAAAGTTTTGACACGTAGGTGCTAGTAATAGGGACCCTGGGATTCTAACTGACGGTTCGGATTGGACTTCCGAACTGTGATGATGGCCCACAAGTGATGACCGCAAGTTCCTGTTCTTGATTTCGCAGCAAAGAGCCGCTGTCGCGTGAAGAGCTCGGTCAATGAACATTGACTGCGATTTGCTGGTGCGGTACACTCCAGGTGCACACTTGCAGTGTACAACATCATCATGATGTGAGGCCCACCTTGATTTTTTGAGAAATCCGTTCCGTCCATCTGTTCTATCATGTCATTTTAGGCGTTGATTCCAAAATTGAGGCAAATCCAGAGATCAGGTGGGCCCAAAATCGATGGTTGATGGGCTGATCCGTCCGTTGGACCATTGTCATAGGGATCCAAGAGTTGAAATTTTACGTGTATGGTTAATTTATGGTCCTCGGGCCATGTATGAAGTTTCGAGCTGAACGGATGGTGGGAACCCTGAGATCTTACATTCTGGACGAATTTCGGGCCACTTTAGCCTGAAATACTGGATTTTCTTGAATCTTAGGCTTGTAAATTCTTCGATCTCGGTCCTATGGAGTCCATTCCTTGCCTTAGTGACTTCGGAGCGTTAATTTCATGCTTTTAGTACCCTTTTTTAGTACAAGCTCCTAAATTCACCTTGCAGCACAAACACATTAAAACATGGCGTTAAACGGCATCATGTTCGTAAATCCAGGCAATAACTGGGGTTTAACATGCAATATTTGACCCTCAACATAACCCCCAACCAGCATCTTGCTAGTCCCGAGCAAAGTATGTGAAAAATAAGTTGAGAATTACAGGACAATTTCTATAAACTCGGGTGATTTTTGAAAAACAATCCAGATCCTAGAGTTCTAAGATTCATGAATGTTGGGCATTATTTTCTCCTGGACTCAAGCACACGGTAAGCTTCACCGTCAAGTTCAAAATATTAATCCATCAATCAGAAAAATTTTAAACATTGAGTTCCATGGGTATATAGTGTAATCTCGGCTTACCATCATTAAGAGATCCAATTGTCAATTTCCATGATACATTGATGATCGAATGAGCATTCAGGACAACCAAAACCTAGACTAAAATGTGTGTCACAGATTATCCTTTTTCTTTCTTCCAGCTTTTGATTTTTTCCATTAAAAGTAATGTCGAGGAGGGGAATCAAATCCTCACCTATAGGGAGCAAACCTATGGTGAAGACCGTACACCCAACCCTTTTCACATATCATCCATGAGGAATTAAATCTACACCTACAGGGAGCAAACCTATGGTAAAGATTATTCGCCCAACCATTTCCAAAGGTATCTCTTTTTTATTTTATTTTATTATTATTATTATTATTTTAGCTGGGTATTTTCTTTTTCTTCAATTGATCATGACAGACAAATTTTCCAGGTTGATTCCTTACATGCTTAGTAATTACCAAGTTAACGCTTCAATATTAAACTAAAACCTTAATGTGTAAGCGAGATGTGACATGTGAAATCATGACTCAATCGATATTACAACTTCTAATTCTGGATTAACAATTCAAACTTAAATGTGAAATCTAATAGATAACTGAATCCAAGAGTCATAAATCCAACATTACGTATCTTATAATTCTGAATCAAAGATGGCCCATCAAAAACACTTCGAGTTCACAAGAATTTTTGAAAAATTTTTTGAAAATTTTCACAAATTTTTGCTCAAGACCAAGAAAACACTGATTAGAAAACCTAATCTCCCACCCCCAACCTAAAGTCTACATTGTCCTCAATGTAAAAGATGTAAGCATGTAATGCACATGGGACAACGAAAGTAAATGAGAAGTGATGGGAAGATAATACCTGGGTAACGAATCAGAAACTTTTTCCAAAGATATCAGCGTAAGGGCGGGTCAGCACAAGAGAGAAACCAACAAAAGCAAACTATCCTAAACCAATGTATAAAGCAAACTAACCTAATGACATAAAACTGACTAACCTAAAATAGCATAAAGAAAACTACCCTAGTCCTATGAAAGCATTAAATTTTAATCCTCAACTGTGGAAGCACGGAAAATCTACTCAATCATGCATCCAGGTTCTTCCGTCGGCCAGTATCTTGGTAAATTTCTCAGAAGGTTTTTCAACAAGATTATCCAAAAGCCCGTTTTGCAGTAAGCTTGGATGTCCTGGAGCGTGAATGTCCAAAGAAATTGAGGGACCTCAGCATAAAGTTTTCTTTTAATCGCCTGAAGTGTCCAAAGTATATATGATTCACCTGTGACAGATAAAATTTCGAAGTTAGTACACCATGATGAATCAGAGACTACAAGTAGATGAAATTCAGAAAAATTTGTAGTAGATGGTGTAGTCTCAACACATGCCAAAGTTTCACTCTTTAGTTCAATTTTCAGTTCCTCCTTTAATGGTAAACATTTAGGATCTGGGGGAGGAGGTACTTCAAAATAAGGGTTCTCTCGGTCTGTAACAACTACCGAGGTATTGTCTTGCGAGGCATCCACCATTTCTTGTATCATGAGATCATTTGAATCTGCAAAGTGTGCCAAGCCATCATCTAAAGAGTCGAAACATTCAATTGAAAGGAGTTCATTCATCCTATCAAGATCTGTAATGATATGTCCAATAACTCTTTTATCTTCTTCGAGAGTAGAAATGAGCATACTCTCTTGTTTGTTCTCAAGGTGAGATGAAATCATCATTGGGTATGTCTCTTCTTGACCTAAATGAACATATTCGAAATTAGAGGGTAAAGGTTTTTGGTCAAGCTTCGGTGGCTTGAGGTTAAACGATAGAGGCACGACATCAGTTTGGAGCAATTCTTCAAATTGTGGCCTCCACTGGTTAACTTCAAGTACTAGCGCAGTATTAAGCAAGGCACACCTCTCCCTAATCATGTCATCGTCCAAGTCATGGGAGTGTGTTAGGCATGTCTTTAGAGGGTCAAAGGATAAGGTCAGAGGCGTTCTATCTTCCACGAAAGAATCAATCATGTTAATGTCGTGGGAATCGTCATCATCCTCTGAGTTTCTACCGCTATTAAAAAGGATGTTTGACTTCAATGTCATGTTCCCAAAAGACATGGTCATGACATTATTCCTGCAATTGATAATTGCGTTTGAAGTGGTAAGGAATGGTCGACCAAGAATGACAGGAATCTGAGTGCTCATGTTATTGATGGGTTTGGTGTCTAGGATGATAAAGTCTACAGGGTAGTAAAATCTATCAACCTGAATCAACACATCCTCAATTATCCCTCTTGGTACACGAATAGAGCGATCAACAAGTTGTAGTGTAGTTAGGGTGGGTTTTAATTCACCTAAACCTAACCGTTTGTATACTGAGTAAGGAATAAGATTAACGCTCGCTCCCAAGTCAAGAAGTGCGTGATCAATTCGATAATTCCCAATTACACATGATATAGTTGAGCTACCGGGATCTTTGAATTTCTGCGGCACGTCTTGCTTCAGGATGACACTCACTTTCTCATTCAAGAAGATCTTCTTTTGAATACTTTGCCGTCTTTTGGTCGTGCATAGGTCTTTCAGGAATTTGGCATATGAAGGTATTTGTTTTACGGCATCAAGTAGAGGAATATTGACTTTCACTTGTTTCAATACATCTAGAATATCCTGAGAGTTAGAGAGAGGTTTTGGTGCAACCAACCATTGGGGAAATGGGGCAACTGGCTTGTCTTGAAGTTCTGGTTCTAATTCTTGTGGAGCAATGTTAGGTTTATCATTGTTATCCTCTTCTGGGTCCTTGGGCTTTTCAGCCCTAACCGGAATAGTTTTGTCAATGGTCTTCCCACTCCTAAGAGTGGTGATAGATTTAGCCTGCTTCATCTTATCAAAAGAGCTTGGATCACTTATCTCATATTGCGGTTTGGGATTGGGGAGAGGTTGAGGTGGAAGCATCCCATTTCCCCCACTCATTATGTGTGACTCTATCCTTTGAATGGATGATGTAAGTGATCTTATTGCTAATCTGATATCTTGGTTGAATAGCTCTTGGTCTTGAATGTGTTTTAGAACTGGATCCTCTTGAGGTTTCTCTTGATTTGGAATTTGATTTAAGAAACCTTGAGGGGTAGCAGTTTGTTCATTCCTCCAACTGAAGTTTAGATGATTCTCCAACTAGGATTGTATGTATTAGAGGTGGTTCCATTGAAAGGCCTTTGGTAATTATTTACAGCATTGGATTGCTCAGCCAGTACTTCGTGAAAGGCAGATATAGTTAGACAATTTTCAGTTGTGTGATTGTTACAACCACAAATACTGCAAACAACTTCCTTACCCTTGTCCTTCCTTGATTCCATGGCCTTGAATTTCTTTATGAGATTAGCCACTTTAGAATTGAGATCATCATCCTCTTCCAGAAGGTATACTCCGCCCATTTCCTTTGATTGAGTGGGCCTAGAAGTGATATTTGATTTTGGGTATATGTCCCATGCTTGTGTGTTTTCAACAAGTCTATCTAAGTAATCCTACAAATCATCGACATTTTTATTCATAAATTCTCCATTACACATTGTCTCGACCAATTGGCGCATGGAAGATGTCAGTCCATCATAGAAAAAGTGTGTAATGTGTCACGTTTCAAATCCGTGTTGTGGGCATGAGCTGACAAGATCCTTGAACCGCTCCCAACATTGAAAGAATGTTTCATCCTTCTTTTGGGCGAAGTTCATGATTGATTTTCTAAGGGTGTTCGTTTTATGATATGGAAAAAATTTCTTTATGAACTCCCTTGCATATCATTCCATGTGCTAATAGATCTATGACGTAGTGAATGTAACCATGTCTTAGCTTTCTCTTTCAAAGAAAAGGGAAAGAGTTTTAGCCTGACTATGTCCTCAGACACGTTTGGAAAATATAAAGTGGTTATAATCTCATCAAACTCTTTCAAGTGTAGATATGGTTCTTGAGATTCAAGCCCATGAAATTTAGGAAGGAGTTGGATCACCCCTGCTTAATATTCATGTGTCCCATATTTTCTGGAAAAACCATGCATGAGGGCGTGCTCACCCCCACCGGTTGTAAATAATCTCGTAAAGTACGAGGCGGGGGTGCTTGATGCACTTCATTCTCATCATGGACTTCTTCAATCCCAGGTGGAGGTAGTACTTGAGGTTGATTTGCGCCATAACCTCAATTCAGATTCTAAACTTAGACCTAAAAGAGAGAAATGAAATAAAAATCTAGAAAGAAAGAGAGGATTTGGAAAGAAGTTATCAGATCGGAGTCCCTAAGTTAAAAACCGAATTAGAAGTTTCTATTTTAAAAGCCTACAAAACAAGAAGGTTAGTTTCTAAAAAAGTCTTCAAATAGAAAATTTCTAAAAATAAAATAGGAAACAAAGTTAGATTCTAAAAGAGTTAGAATTAGAAACTTGTTAAAAAGGAAAACAAATCCTAATCTAGAAATAACAAGGAAGAAATTACCAATTTAGAAGTTTCTATCTCAAAATCCTACAAAACAGGAAAAATAGATTAGTTTCTAAAAATTAGGAAAACCTAAACCTAAAATCTAAGGTTAGAAAAATCCTAATCATAAACTAATCCCAAAACTAATTAAGCTCAGAAAAACGCAACCGTCAGTCCCCGGCAACGGCGCCAAAAACTTATTCACTCCCCAAGTATAGGGTTGTGATGTAGTAATAAACTCGGTGAGACCGAGGTCGAATCCCAAAAGACAGAGACCTGTACGTAGTCTGAAACTAAGTAGAACTAGAACTAGACTAAGATGAGATCTAAATCGAATGAAATTTAGGGAATAATGGTGAAATAATTATCTAAAATTTATACAAATCAGAGGTAGGAAACTAGGGATTCAGAGGATTCACTTGTAGAGATCAGGGAGATCTTATGTCTGCTTCAAGAATTCAACTAGACTTAGAGTCCCATCTTCATCTAGTTAAGGGTGTAACCATGAAAATCAAACTGAACTTCCTTTGATATAGTTTTCAAGAGATGAAAGGTATATGAATTGGAATGGATTTCATCACCAAATCATGCCTAGGAGACAAAGTAAACAACAAAATTAAACTAATTACCAACCAATTAACAATGTATGAAGGTTATGAAGGGTACCGTCATCCGACCATGCCCAGGAGACGATGGTGAACAATAGGGCTTCCTGACGTCATACACATAAAAAGGAAAGGAACATGCTCAAAGATATCGCAGACCCATTGTAATTTTAGTCACAACAGACCATTAAAACTAAAAACATTCCCTTAATTAAACCAAAATCAACATCAGTTCAGTATAAACAAAAGGCATAAGCTAAAAGTCTTCCATCACGCTACAAGCTTTACCTCTTAGCCCTAGCTAAGAGGTTTAGCCTGACATGGTAGTGATGAGGCTAAAATCCCTTAGAAAAAGAAAGCATAAAAGCAAGACAAAAATTAACAAAGAAAAGAAACACCGTGAACACATTCTCCACCCTCTCTCTCTTGTGCAGATCGACAGTCCCTGGAAAGTTGAATCCCCTGCCCCTGACTCTTCTCCTCTTTTTTATAGCAGTGGGAATGGAGGCTAAGTCAGTCTCCGACCTTGTTTACGCTGAGAAAGAGGTGGCAACTCTTACTCACCCCCTGTTACGCAGCCACGCTCGCAGTTTCGCGTGAAAGGCTGACAAACTGCTTCCACTGGACCTCCTAGCATCCTTCAAAGGTTGATACAATAGTGTCCCTTTGGACGGTTTTGGACGTATGTCACGATGGACGGTCCGGATCATCAGTCTGATCCTAACCCTGATCGGCAAACGGCCCACAGCGACCGCGTTTCACAGACACAGAACGTGCTATGTAAATCAGATGGCGCTGTTGCTTGGTAGGACCCGTGATTGAAGTCGGTAGAGAAATCCACGCTGTCCACCGAATTCCTCTCAGAATTTCAGTCATAAAAGTATGGTTTTGGATCACCCTTGATGCGGCCCACTTGGTTGATCTTGCAGCAACAATTCTGTCGTTGGAATGGTTGGGACACCGTTCTTGCTATCTTCTTAAAGTTTCGACACCTAGGTGCTAGTAATAGGGACCCTGGGATTCTAACTGACGGTTCGGATTGGACTTTCGAACTGTGATGATGGCCCACAAGTGAGGACCGCAGGTCCCTGTTCTTGATTTCGCAGCGAAGAGCTCGGTCAGCGAACATTGACTGCGATTTGCTGGTGCGGTACACTCCAGGTGCACACCTACAGTGTACACCTTCATCATGACGTGAGGCCCACCTTAATTTTTTGAGAAATCCGTTCCGTCCATCTGTTCTATCATGTCATTTTAGGCGTTGATTCCAAAATTGAGGCAAATTCAAAGATCAGGTGGACCCAAAATCGATGGTTGATGGACTGATCCGTCCGTTGGGACATTTTCCTAGGGATCCAAGAGTTGAAATTTTACGTGTATGGTTAATTTATGGTCCTCGGACCATTTATGAAGTTTCGAGCTGAACGGATGGTGAGAACCCTGGGATCTTTCATTCTGAACTAATTTCGGGCCACTTTAGCCTGAAATACTGGATTTTCTTGAATTTTAGGCTTGTAAATTCTTCGATCTCGGTCCTATGGAGTCCGTTCCTTGCCTTGGTGACTTCGGAGCGTTAATTTCATGCTTTTAGTACCCTTTTTTAGTACAAGCTCCTAATTCACCTTGTAGCACAAACACAATTAAAACAGGGCGTTAAACGACATCATGTTCGTAAATTCAGGCAATAACTGGGATCAACATGCAATATTTGACCCTCAACAGGAGGCCAGATCCTAAGGTTTTGTGTAAGGCCCCCAACATGGATGCTTTAGACCTCGAATCTTAAAGCATGGCGACGAATATAATAAAACCGCTTTACGAGAGGGAAATCTACAAATGGCCGAAATTCTTCAAATGGATGCTTTAGACCTCAATTTTCTAAGCATGATGACAAAAATAAAATGGTATCATTACGTCGACCGTGTCATCCAGTTGGTCTGAAAACCTAATTAGCATGGCCACGAAATCAATAAAGTAATGATACCGTACAATCTTCTCTTTTTTTCTTTTTCTTTTTTTACTTTTTTTTCCAATGATAGTGGACAAGAAGCGATCTTGCTTTTTCTCACATTGCATAGAGCACGGACTTGTTCAAACCGACTCATGCTTTGTCTCACATTGCACCACATATTTCTCCATTCCTACCAGATAAATACTACCCAAAAGTATTAGCCAGGTAACACCTAATCCGCTGCCCTATAAAAAATATACATATTAGACAATCCCGTCCACACATGCACGGTAATGTACATCACGAAATCTAGGTTGAAAATATTCAAATGGAAGCTTGAATCCATGTCATACAGGTGCGCGAGCAAGGTGAAAATAATAAAGTAACGTTGCCGTAAATTTTTATATATTTTTTAATGGTTCTGGCCACTAAGTAATGATACAAGTCCCCACTCAAAACATCTATAAAAAGCCACTGGCACCAACTAAACTGCCCAAAAGTCCTTCAATCCCTTCTTCCTTAGATCTTCTTCCGTTCTCTCACAGAAAGAAAACAATGGGTGTTACCAGCTTCAGCTTCGAGTTGGTGTGCTCGGTCTCAGCGAGTCGAATGTTCAAGGCCTCTGTCCTAGACGCGCACAACCTGGCACCAAAGATCATGGCCCAAGTCATATCAGGTGCTGGGCTTATTGAAAGAGATGGTGGCGTCAGAAGTGGCGTCCGAAGTGTCAAGCAGTGCACGTTCACCGAAGGTTAGCTTTTTTTTTTTTCCAGTAACTTTTTAACTGGAATGTGCGAGTCAAGGAATCATGGATCAAATGAGTCCACCACATGAAATTTTGGTTTGCATTGATGTCATGGCTGTCCATTCTCGATTTCCATTTCCAGGTGCTACGTTGATGGTGGTCAAACAATCAACCATCTGATCTGAGATTGGACAGTTTTTTTTTTTTTTTTTTTTTTTTTTTTTTTTTTTTTTTTTATTGGTTTAACCTTGCTGAAATTCATTAACAGAAACAAGGGATTTACAACCCTTCGGGCAGGGCCCAACCCGAACAAGGAGCCCGCCAATCATATCAACAAAAGAAAAAAACCAGCCCGGAGAAAAACTGCCGGCGGGAACCCCAGCAGCACTACGGCAAAAAGAAAAACCCCAGCCTGGCGCCCAACTTGAAGGGACTCACGCTAGGCTCCCCTATACAAAACCAAAAGAACAAAACTAGAAGGCCCATTAGGCAGGCACCGGGACGACCCGCGTGGTTCCCAGGCCAATCCTATCAAGGAACACCAAACCTCTAACAAGCCCAGAAAGATCACACACCTAGTTGAAAACAAGAGAAGTTTGCCTGCCACTACCCTTTTGGGCCAGCCGACCATTGCATTCTCTTGGAATGAGCGCCCAGAAAGATCACACACCTAGTTGAAAACAAGAGAAGTTTGGCCTTTTGGCCCAGCCGACCATTGCATTTTCTTGGAATGAGCCTGACCATAACCAAGCCGCCTCTCATAAGGGAATTAATCCTGGATACCCAATTACTCCAATACCACGAGTAAGACGATTGCCCCGAGATTACATGCACCACGAACTTGGTGTCTGACTCTATCTCAACGCGGTTGTACCCCTTACTTAACTCAAGACTGAGCCCATCATGGACAGCCCTCATCTCCACCTTGTTGTTGGAGGTAGACCCGTATCCCGACACAAAAGCAAACAGAGAATCTGAGATTTGACAGTTGTAGTGTCCACTCACACCGAAATTTCGTTGTGTTCTGACTCATCCATGTAAATATTTCTCCAGTTTATATATGCCGCATATCCATGAAATTTACTTTGGTACATGTCATTAATATGGCCCACTTCTCATCATCATCCGATCTCAATCAGATGGTGATGATCAGTTCGATGTGCATGGACACTGGATCACTTTTCCTTATATATACAACATTTTGAAGGTGATAATGCAGTCAAACCTCCATCTTGTGCTGCAGCTGTTCCCTTCAGCCACATAAACGAATGGGTCATTGTGCTCGACAAAGACAACCTTGAGTACAAGTCCATCGTAACTGAGGGCGCAGACGTGGGGACAAAACCCATATCGGCCCTCTGTCATGTGAAGTTTGTGCCTTCCAACAATGGAGGCTGTGTGGTCAAGGCAACCACCGAATTCACACCGGATGCCTGGGTCCAGTACACGGAGGAGGAAACGACCATTGCAAAGGAAGGAGCGATGGAGATGTTCCAGGCTGTGCGGGAGCACCTCTTCCGGGCTGTGGAGGCCCACCTCGTAGAGAACCCTGATGCCTATGCTTGAAAGCATGGAGACTTTCAGTCTCCTTATTATCAGAACTCATTAAGATATTATTAGGGTTTTTACTTGTTTGTTGAAGTCTCCTTATTATCAGAACTCATGAAGATATTATTAGGGTTTTTACTTGTTTGTTTGCTTTCCCAGGGGCCATTGCTTGCTACATGTTTAGTGCAATAAAGGATGTGGTATTGTGGTAGAGATGAGAATTTTTATAAATAAGTTTGTATCAGTGAAATATGGACGTATGTATGATGTTGATGACAATGAACTTGTTACAACCTTGCACAACTACTAAGGAGTTTACTCACATGAAGACTGCATGAATATCATGGATGATGAGAGGCATATGTTTAATTAATACACCGTCATTGAAGGAGGGTTGATTGGGTTGAAACTGAAATCTTGCTCATTTGAAACTTCCTTCGAGCGCACACGGGACTGGGTCCATATCCAAACTCACCATAGACCACGACGCAATAGACAGTCAGTCTCTGACCGATGTTTATGTCAAGAAGATCAATGGTAAAATTATAGGGATTTCCAAGGCCATCAAAGACTATCTACGGCAAACCCAGATCTAGACGCATATGCTTAGGCTAGTTGAATTCTACTTGCTTCTTCTTGTACTGTCATGTATGGAGGTTGATTGCTCTACTCGTGGAATTGATCACAAACCTTGCTGACGACATAATACTACGGTTTGATGGATAGTTATTTGACACCCTGGACGCATATGACGATTTATGCACATACCCTCAAAATTACACGTGGAATACACTAACTGAGAGAGAGAGAGAGAGAGAGAGAGAGAGAGAGAGAGAGAGAGAGAGAGAGAGAGAGAGAGAGCACCCAAACAAGGATGCGTGAGATAGAAAGAGAGAGCACCAAAACAAGATTGAGAGAGAACCAAAACAAAGTTCATTTTATGGTAGAGAACAAACTTATGTGGTTGACTTTGAACGTAACAAGGTTCCAAGAGCCAAAGTAACCTAAAAAGGCCAATTCTACTCTACAACATTTTCAGTTTTCAACAAAGACAATTCAGCGGAGAAGACAAAAGAAACGCTCCCACCTTTAAAATAAATAAATAAGAAGAAGAAGAAGAAGCAGCTTAGACACGCAGTTGTTCACGCTCAACCAAAGAAGGGCCAGATATCTAAGATCATCCAATTTGTTAGTTTTTTGTTACGTTGATCATCCATAGCGCTTATCACATGGAAGGTCAGTGGACATAGCCTTTTTTTTTTTTTTTTTTACACACGCGCACACACCCTCGCACACTCACACCATAGTGGGATTTCACCACCTATGAATGCTTGAACCCTTGACCGGGTGTTGAAACTCCTGAGAGTCTACCACCCGAGCAAGAGTAAGGATCCAGTTAGTGTACAATTTGCATGGTGCTTGTCTGAGAGAGAGAGAGAGAGAGAGAAAGAGAGAGAGGACATAGGCTCCACTTGTACAATCTAAACCCAAACATATCGTACAAACGCACCTCCTCGGACATATTGCCTGTAAAAATACAATTTGCATGGTGCTTGTCTGAGCAACTTTACACTATGGGCCCAACTATAATGAGATCTGAGACATTCAACTGATGGAACTTGTGATGATCCATGTTTGAATCTATTCCTCATTAGGTGATTTTCACCATCTGATTGGTGCGTGCCTTTACAAATAGGCATTGATACCCAACTGTCCAGTAAAAATATGCCTCGATGCTCAACTTAGGATCATCCATGTGAAGGGAGTTTATATTTGATGCTCGGGTAAGACGCTTGATACACAGGTCCTCAGAAGTTGGACATGTAGCATATGTTAACTTAAATTAAACTGATTAAACTGTATAACCCACAGTCACTAAGTCATAGTTTAGATTAATTGATTGAGTAATACGAACCTGTGATTCGTGGACTACTGTTTGTTTAAACGATCGAGATATTTTTTCCATTTTAATAAATGCAACTAATGGAATAGAATGGAAGTTCCTCCGAAAAGTTCTGTAAAATAAGCTTATTTTACGGGTGCTGGATGTGGGGTCCATCATGTTTTCCTCTGGCATTTGGCATCCACAGGATGCATTATGTGATACCATTATGAAAGTTGAGTGTATCAAAAATTTAATTAGTCCAACCATTGAGTGGGCTCACCACATGTTGTGTATCTTCCATCCAACTCATGCATTATATGACCTTGCAATGATGATAAATTCTTGCTTATACCATCGTTTAGATGGGCATGCTACATGAAACAATGGACAATCATTAAAATAAAAATAAATAAATAAATAAAAATAAAAATCCAAATTCATGGGGTGGCCCACGTGATAGTTCACTCAACATGATACTTGGAGCATCCAATTTTCAAGGCAGGTTGATCTTGAAAGATAGGTGGGATGTCATACAGAAACTTTGGTGGGCTAGCTACACCCACAGACCTTAAAAAATAAGGACATGTAAAGGAACCAGCCTCATCTAAATCAAATAAGGGTATCTTGACAAATAACAGAGGATCTGATTCTTCATCTTCGGATCAAGAAAGAAGTGACACTTCAGAATATTTTAAAAGATAAGAAAGCTGACATATACATCTAAGGTCTTAATTGTTAATAAAAAAACATGGCCCTAAACTAGTAACCTGAATGAAACCGAAACAAAATAAGTTAAAAAAGAAAGTCAAATCAAAGACAGAGAATTTTAAAAAATGGTAACCAAGACAAATCATCCAGTTGCTATATGTATGTAGCAAGCCAGACCACTTTGCAAAAGAATATTATAAGCAGAATAAAAAGTTACATTTATTTGATTACTAACTATTAGTCTGGTGAGCATTCATTAAGAATAAAACATATCTAACGGTCCATGATTCAGAGTTGAGCATTGTCCAACCAATCTGATTTTGGGCATGTAACGTAGCAATAGTCGGTTCCACAACTTAATTCGATTTGAGTTAATGGATACCACATGTACAATTTCTAAATACCTGCTTATCAATCGTTATATTTTGCCAGAATATCAAATAACTCACCTCTAAAAAGAAAAGAAAAGGAAAAAAAAAAAACACCTTACTATAATCAAATATATTCACAATTTTCTCCGTACACCTCATTACTTTAATAAATAAATCAGTCAAAAGGAATAAAACAAGGGAGATCCTAACATTGAAATGATGGTAGAAATTGTCCAATTACCATTATTTTGGGGGGATGGCTCATGATATGCTATGCACATTTGACATTTTGATGGCAGTGACCACATTTCATGGAGCTTCCATGAAGTGGGCTGCATGATAGCATTCCTCTTAATTTGTTCCTTGAGCATGGCTCATTATCTTTAAAATAATATTGATAAGAGATGTGTGCATATCATGCTATTTCCAGTCATCAAGGATTACAGATCTGCGACTAATCACGTGGAAGTGATGGGCAATGAGAAGCATGTGCTCCAAATACTTGCATGATTGAAGGTATTTGGAGCACATCTGTAATACTTGACTGTGTAACCAAGTTGAAAATCATCTACTAAGTACCACTCAGATGAAGATGACCCCACAGCTGAGGCGTGCGCAAGCTAAGGAAAGAGTCATGGGATGGTGAAGGCGCGCGGTTGCTTTGATCTAAGTTGTTGTTGCATGATGATAATAATAATAAAATGGCCTGTTAGTCGCAAGGAGTGTTCGTTTTCACTAGTTTCTTGCACTCTTAATAAGTAGGGGAAAAGGAACCATGCGATCCACCCATCCTGGCATGTGACTTGGACCATCCATATATAACAGCCATGATGAAAATATTCACAGTTCAACGATGGTGTGTTGTCCAATGGATATTTTAAAGGGAAACGGCCAACAATCAACCACAAGAAGTCTAACTGATCGACTTGATGGTTAGGATCTGGCTAGGGCTGGCCTGCAAGTGGCAAATGCGCGTATGTAGATGTTGCCATCAGAGGTATTGTACACTGTTGTTTGGTTGGATATCTGAAATCTCCATCTGGTGGTCCTATACCTTATATGGCTCTGGCCCTAAAGCGATTGGCTTCGACCACGGTTAAAAGACTAGGCGATTCCAACTGACTCGTTGTCTCTCTCGAGTCTAGTCAGGACTCACACAAGTCTCGAATCTAATCACGACTCACCCAAGGTGGTGGTGAATCGGTTCAAACTTTTTTTTTTTTTTTTTTTAAACACACACACCCTCACACCCACACGCTACATGGGTACTCAACTTGCCCGAGTTGGTGGTGAATCAGCCCAACTTGTCTATATTGAGGGTGTATTTTCTATGCGACTGTTGAACTCGATTGGGTCTGACTGAATCCGACTCGCACAAGAGTCACTGGAGGCATGACTCATTGTTGTGGCCCACCTTTTGCATGGCTCATTGTTAATTTTACAGATTTGACAAGTTGGCGGAAAAGATGAGCCTACATGAAAGTTCAAGGCTTATGTGATCATTTCTCATAATTATAATGAGATGGTTCCTCTCCTATACCGTGACATAGGGCCACGTCCAAATCGTCTGTGTGCCTCTCCGAGTTCACATAGTGTGCCGAAATTCAGGGCGATCAAAACGCTGGTGAGTCACATTCAAACTTTTCTCTCTTCTTTAAAAAAAAAAAATTAATTTATTAATGGAAAGATAAGAATAGTCCATATTTCCTCCAAAACGACAATGGTGAAAAGAATACATAAGGGCCCACACATGAGCCGGGGAGAAAAAGAAAAGTATAGGATTTAATAACTTATTTCCAAGTGGTGAGAGGGACGGGTTTTCAAACGGAAACACCTTGTCTTTAGCTTATGATGCGCCTCATTCCGGACTAGGTATTTCCAGAAAATTAAAAAGGAAAAAGAAATAAGATAAGATAAGAAAAAATAAGATTAAAATAAAATAAAAAAACCTCCCCTATTAAAAGATCTAAAACATTTTATTATTCGAAGGTTAACTAGACCATATGTTGACGTGTGTTTTATGGAGCGCCTTCCCCCAAGCTCGTCACCTGCACAAGAGAGAAACAAAACGAAGACCCTGGTTCTGACCCGAGGAACCTCCGATGCTTAAGTCAGTTTTGCAGATTTAAAGAGAAGGCATTTTTGGGATTTTGAGTTCCGTACCCTTCAGTGAAATGGAGGTCCTTTATTTATAGATACGGGAGGATCCTATCGTGCAAGGATTCTCTTCCTGGTATCGTAGAGATTTGATTTTGGCCCGCTTTTAGTCTTCATCCGATCCCGAGATCTTCGGGATCGGAGATCCTTTTGCGAGATACTTGGGATGGTGTTTCATTTACATCGTCTTTCCTTCATTCGGCTCGGCTGATTCCGACTCAATCAGGTGAGTCTCAGATGGCTTTATGGAGATGGGACTTTTGAACCTTAGTTGGCACATACTAACGTTGCTAGCTTGTCACCCGAGCTAACTTGATTCGTCTAATTCTCCATTTTATAACCTTCTCTCGTACTCAACGTATGCCTCGGAGATCCGAGGCATTGTCAGTAGGATTGGTTTACTGCATATCCGAGTCTCCGAACTTGGCGTAATTTTTCCCCAACACCATACATACTCCAAATAAAATAGCCAAATGATGGATTGAAATATCCAAATCGAAGTGAATTTAGTTTGGATCATTTAAAGATGACCCCATATCTAAAAGCTGAAGTCACGATATGTATATATGGTTGGATATTGTTGTTAATCTCTCAGGGGCCTCGTCCTATAGCATTTGGTGAAAGTAAGAATCTAATAAATGCATAAGCAGCTTGTTAAATTGATGGATTTGCATTGCATTGAATTAATAATAAGAAGTTCATCTTTAACTACGTTTTCATAATGACATTGTATAATGGAAAGTGTAAAATAATATGGTAATTATATGTAGCTTCTCTTGATCCCATGCATAAGGCGACAAAGCTTCTAGCTTTACTCAGTTCATAATTGTCAAATGTCTATAAAATTCATCAATGTAAAGTAGATGATGACGGATTTACTCCTTAAATGCCGTTCTGTCATGCTACTTATGAGGCATATCTTATATGGGAATTGTCAACCTCAAGAAAGTACTGTAATAGTGGGACATTTAGTTTAATCTGAATCACGCATAGAGATTTAGAGATCTTATTCATTTCGACGATTCTATTATACTCTTCATTTTCACTTCTAATTCATTGTGCACATTTTGTTACAGGTAAGTGGAATTTAATGTCTCATTGGAGGCATAAAGCTCTTGCCTGTAGTTATAGTTAGCATTGACATTCTTGAAGGAAATGGTGTAGGAATAATCAAGAAATTCAGCTTCACTGAAGGTTTGGATGTCCATGCAACCCAACTTGCTTTTAGTGTCAAAATAATCAATGTTTGTTAATTAGATTTATCTTGATTTTGCTTAATTCAACTTAAGTATGCATTTTTTTTAATTAAATACTATTGTGACATGCCTGTTCGAACATCCCATTGTACATGTGGCACTCCGGCATGGTGATCAGGTATGTTGATTTGAGTGGGCCGCTATCAATCTGATCATTGGTCTAGAGTGGACCATAGGGGAAATACTAACATTGAAAAGATGGTAGAGATTGTCCAATTATACCATTATATTTCAGGAGCCTCCATGAAGTGGGCATCATCATAGCATTGCCCTTTGTGCCTTGTGCATGGCTTACTGATGAGAGATGTATCCATCTCATGCAATTTCAAGTCATCATGGATTACAGATTTGTGACCGATCGTGTGGAAGTGATGGATGATAAGAAGCATGTGCTCAAATATGTGGTGATTGACGGCGGCCGGGCACCTCAGCACAAAGATAAACTCCCATGTCTTGTGAATTCAATCTACACTCCTCCAGCGATGGAGGCTCCATAACTAAGTTGAAAATCATCTACTACTTAGATGAAGATGGCCCGACAGCTGAGGCGTGTGGCGCGGAGGCTAAGGAGTCATGGAGATGGTGAAGGCAGTTTCTGCCTATTTACAGGTTAACCCTGCTGCTTATGCGTAGCCAGAATGGATGGATGGGCCATGCGTACTAGGGTCAAAAGTGTGTGTTGCTCTCTCCGTTGTGATAGACGGTGATGTGTTTTGCTTTGATGTACGATATTGTTCTATAATGATTAATATAAAATGGGCTGTGAGTACCAATGAGCGTTCGTTTTCATTAGTCACCTGAGGTCTTTGACTTTTCTTCACCCTTTTATAACTTAGGGGAAAAGGAACCATGCACTCTACCCATCCTAGCTTAGATACAGTGGCCGGTGGGTCGTCATGTGACTTGGACCATCCATACAACGGGAGCAGATTAGGTGCGGTCCGGCCTCACCCAAGATGATGAGGCTCTTACGGTGAGGCCCACCTTCATGTACATATTCTATGTCCACGCCGGCCATTTGTTTTAATAGATCATTTGAGGGCATAAGCCCAAAAAACGAAGCAGATCCGAATCTCAGGTGGATTAGCATAGGAAACAGATATGATTGACCATTACAAACTACTTGTGGGCCATTCAATCACCACTATTTCCTATAGTATGGTCCACCTGAGATTTGGATCAGCTTCAAATTTGGGCTCATATGCCCTAAAATGATCTGAAAAAACAGATGGACGGTGTGGATGTATAATACATACATCACGGTGGGTCTCCCATATAACCGCCATGATGAAAAATATTCATAGCACGAATGATGGTGTGTTGTCCAATGGACATTTAAAAGGGAAATCACCCACAAGCAACCACAAGAAGTCAACTAACTCGGTGGTTAGGATCTGGCCAACGATGCTGGCCTACAATTGGCAAATACGTATGTGCATATGTAGTTATCATGGGAGCGGATTAGGTGCGGCCCGGCTTCACCCTAGACAGCGCGGCTTTTACCGTGGGGTCAGTTTGGGCGCGGATTAGATGTTGCCATCAGAGGTATTGTACACTGTTGTTTGGTTGGATATCTGAAATCGCCTTTCAGATCTTTATGTATGTATTCTATATCTAAGGACGTCCATCTGTTTTTTCCAGATCGTTGTATGGCATGAACTCAAAACTGAAGAAGATTCGAATCTCTAGGAAACAAAGGTGATTGAACGCTCTACCAGTAGAAACTCCTGGTGCCCACCGTAAGGTTTTCAAAATATTTATTTTCCATCCAACCTGTTAATAAGGTCACATAAAACTAGATGAAGGGATAAAACAAATATCAGATTGATATAAAACTTTTATGGCCCATTAATGCTCAATCACCACTGTTTAATTTGGTATGGTCCACCTAAGAATTGAATCTGCTTTAATTTTAGTTCAATATCCTAAAATGATTTGAAAAAAATGGATGGAGTGGATATATTACATATACATCAAGGTGGCCCACGGTAATTAAAGGCCACACCGTCTTGGGTGAGGCCGGGGCCGCACCTAATCGGCTCCCCGTCAACCATGGTACATTTATAAAGAGAACTAGGAGGTGTGTACGTACAGTGTTGTTTGGTTGGATGATCTGAAATCTCCATCTAGTGGTCCTACCTTATATGGCCCTAACCCTAAAGCGACTGGCTTTGTCCAATCTCGGTTAAAAGACTAGGGCGGCTCCAACCAACTTGTTGTGTCCCGAGTCTAGTCAGACTCGCCCATGTTGGTGGTAAATCAGTTGCCTTAGTGGTGAATTGACCCAACTTGCCTGAGTCCGCGCAACTTGTCGAACTCGATCAGGTCTGAATGAATCCAGATTATGCAAGACTCGCCCGAGCCTTAAAACAATGGGTGCAACTAGGTTGGCCCAACCCCAAACTGACTGACCCAATAGGTTGGGTTGTCCCTCGAGCCGGTTGGGCAATGGTTGAGTCCTTGGGCTAGTAAAGCAGCGAAAACCCTACCCAACTCATATTAACCCAACCCAACCCATGTTGTGCAGTATTCAGTAAGTCACGTGGGGGCTGAAGTTAGTGGTTCGGGTCAGCTCTCAGATTGGCTCGAGAGTAGGATTGACTGCCCTTGAGGTTGGGTTGGGTTGGGTTGGGTTGGTTTGGGTTGGGCTTGGCTTAACCCTCCCTTTGAATGTGGACCATGGCCAATTGTAATCATACTTTTGATGGTCGCGTCATCTGAATGATTTCTGATAGGCCTGTTGGCTTGGGTCTGGATTTTGAACTGTTCTGGCTAGGCTTATTTAAATTTTTTATTTTAACTGGCCTGAGCCCAGCCCATTGACAGCCTAGTTTCTGACCAGCTTGCCACTGTTAGGTCCCAATGGACAGGTGGTCAGAAACATCCATCTGTGCAGGTTCATGAGCCCCACTAGGGGAACCCTCGAATGGGCGGTTCAGAGAACACAGTGGGAAATGATCTCTTAGGGCACGTTTGGTTGCATCAAATATCATGAATCGACACAACATTTTGCTCCACTTAAGCTGCCTTTGGTTGCAACGATCGAATATCATGAAATTCATGGTATCATGCCAAGTGCTTTGCCCTAGTAGAGACTATCAGTGACCCGGGTTGGAGTCCCGTGAGATTGGCCTAAGATATAGCTTCCTCCTGTTTTTCTTTCTCTTTTCCTGTTTTACTTATGATAGGCTTCGCCCAGCTCTTTTTTTCTCCTGGGGAAGCTCGAAAGTACCTTGCGATGTAAATTTTGTTCCATGATATGAAATGCAGGAGAGTTTTTTTTTTTTTTTTTTTTTAAAAAAAAAAAAAAAAACAAACAAACTAGAATTCATGCTAACAACATTGAGAAATTAGACTAAAATAAAATTAAATGAGGGACGAAGATATATAGCATAGTCTTGGATTTAGTCGTGTTGGCAACTGGTCTTTCTTTTGAAAAAAAAAAGGAAAAAGGAAAAAATTGCCAAGTGCTTTGCTAAGACTGCATGCGTGTCCCATAAGGCTCATGTACATGCCACCACATCTGCCAGCTAGCATGGCAAGCTCTCTCAATATCTAAGCCATCCATTAGTTGGATCTGACTCTGTAGATATCCTCACGCAAAAGTGGATCCGGTCCAATAAATGGATGGATGACAATATAAGAAACATGACCCAGGAGAAAACTTTAGGAAGGTTTTTCTATGCCTTGCTTTATATTTTCAACTATGGCTTACCTGACTTGTCCATATTGTCGTTAAATCCCGACACATGGCTTCACATGTTACAAACGGCCTAAATTTAGCCAACCATGTGCAATTAAAAAATAGGTTGAGCATACCAAAGTCATACTCGACTCAAATTTAGTAACTATTTGTAACCTCAAGCACTGATTAAACTAGTCATACTATGATCAAACATGTAAAGATTAATCTAAATATGTCGCCCCCAATTGTTGCAGTGGTCCCTCTATTTAAAAATAAAAATAAAAAAAAGAGAGAGAGGGTTAATCTTTTAAGATCATTTTGCCTTTAGGTAAGGAATTTTCTTTCAACATTGATAGCATATTAAGTTTCTCAATTAATAATAATAAATGGGGCAAATGTAAAAATAAGTTGATTATTGTTTTTATTGATTTAAAAATATAAACATTACAATCAATAAAAAAGAAAAATAAACTAAGCAAAAAAGAAAATAAATACCTGCTACGGCTACTTGTGTTAGCAAATTAAAACGGTCGTGAAAAATATTCCAAACAGTCGTGATGTGTGGCTGGCGACGTATCTAGTAAGGAGTTTATGATTAGGAGATCCAAAGATGGTGTTCATGGATATTTAATCTACTCTTAAAGTATACTGTAGCGATAACACTTAAAAGTAACAGATCTAAATTGGACTAATGAAATCCAGACATCTTACAGTATAATAGACAGAAGTGGAATATCTAAGCTAATACTCTAAGGGCCTGTTTGATTTTCACCATTTCACTGGGAAATGGTAAATCCCCTGCAAATGGGCTATTTTTACCGTTTCACATGTTTGGATATTGGTGAGGAATTTTATTTCTTGGAAACCTGTTCAAAAGTTTGGGTAGTCATTTTAGGACCTAATCTTGATGTATACGATATATCTGTTCCGTCCAACCATTTTATCACAACATTTTGAGACATGAGAAGAAAAATGAGTTAGATCCAACACTCAATTGGTCCAAACCAAACGAAATAATGGCCCAAGAAGTTTTTAATGGTAAGTATTTAATTCACATTTTTCTATGGTGTGGCCCACTTGAGCTTTGGATAAGCCTCATTTTTTAGTGTATATCATAAATTCATATGACATAATGGGTGAACGGTGCAGATATATGATATGCATCATAGTGGGACCCACAAATATTTTTCATTTTTACGTTAAAAAAAGTAAGCCGCCCAATCGGCTATTGGAAAACGTGCAGCGCTTCACTGCAGTTCCCTGGGAAGTAATAAATGCCAGGGGAATACGCATTTCCAGCGAATTCGCTGAAACAAACAGGCCCTAAACTAATGATAAACATCATTGCATTGTAAAGAGATTGATTGTATGTGACAGCCCACGCTTTTCTTAGGTTGCTGAATTTATAGGCTTGGAAAAGTAATGGTCACGATGTAATTTACTTATATGAATATCTGATTGTGCATTTGGCCATATCGATAATAAATCTGACGTTAAAACAAAAGCAACTGTCGGGCTAGAAGATTTGAATATAGAAGAGTTTTGCCCCATCAGATGAACAGACGGGATCAATGAACCATGGGCACAATTATTCGTAATGGGTGCATCAGCAGGAGTACTTAAACCAGCTGCTTACACTGGATCGGCCATATCTTATTCTGAGGCCCTGATCCACTACAACCCAATGTGTGGAACCTGCCGTGGTGTGTGCATGGCATCCAATCCGTGCATGATGTGGACCCATCATGTTCTCATTGTCACCCAAAATCAAGCTGATCTGAAACATGCATCACCGCGTGGGGTAATATGAACGGATTGGATGGCATACGAACATCGCGGTGGCCGCTAAAATGAGCAGGCAAAATGGATGGAACGGTGGACCCCACAGGCCACATCTTAGGGCTGCAGCCTGCAGGCAAACCACATCGGAGGAGAAACTGCGGAGCATCCGACAACTAACCGGTTCCTCTCGATAAACCTAAGTTGGCTCATCGTGAGTTACATTCGCTACATGCATGCAGATGTATATCTAGTGGCTATGAACAGTGAATACCCCCATATAAATTCCCTACTGATGAAAATATTCTACAGTTCAGATTAACGAATTTTTTTTCTTGGAATGTAGAGCAGGGATTTCTTTTGTTGTATCGTCCTTTGAAGGACACAGATCAGTCGGCCAGGATTATCCAACTGGTGTAGGGCATATGAAATGGTTGGTTACGGCTAACCAACTGTACGGACGCATATGTTGAGCTGAGTTGCAATTAACCTAGATTGGTTAGTTTCAGCTGATTCATGTCAGCCATGGAGAGGTAAAGAAAGTCCATCGGAAACGGATTGGCTACTCCCCCTGACATCCCCCTGACACCAGCCCCGGAGCTGGTGGTCGGTGCTCTGTGGGCCCACCATGATGTATGTGTTTCATCCATCCCGTACATCTATTTTTGTAGATCCATTTATGATAATACAAAAAAAATGAGGTATATCCCAGTCTCAAGTGGACCACATTATAGGAAACAGTGTTTAATGAACTTCGGCCGTTAAAAACTTTTTTGGGGCCATAAAAGTATTGGATCAAGTTGATCTTTGTTTTATCCCTTAATCTGGGTTTTTATGACCTAATCAATGGATTGGATGTCAAATAAATAGTACATCAGGCCTTAGGAGGATTTAAATGATGGATATCCAATCACTATTTTTTTTCCTATGGTGTGATCCACTTGAGATTTATATCCCTCCCATTTTAAGACATAAAATGATATTTAAAAATGGATAAACGGAATCCATGAAACAAATACATCATGGTCAACCCCACAGAGCACCGACCACCAGCTCCGGGGCTGGTGTCACGGGGAGTAGCCAATCCGTTTCCAAGTCCTGACCCCTTCACGTAATCTTTTTCTTTTGGGAAACGGATTGGCTACTTCCCCTAACACCAGCCAATGGCTGGTGGTCGCTGCTCCGTGGGCTCACCATGATGTATGTTTTTCATCCATTCCGTTCATCTAGTTAAAAAGATCATTTGACAGCAGGAGAACAAAAATGAGTTATATCAAAATCTTAAGTGGACCACATTACAGGAAACAGTGTTGAATGAGCATGGACCATTAAAAAACATTTTGGGGCCATAAAAGTTTTGGATCAAGCTGACTTTTGTTTTTTCCCTTCATCTGGGGCTGTCTGACCTAATCAACCTATTGGATGTCAAATAAACAGTACAGTGGGCCTTAGGAGGATTTTAATGATGAATGTTCAATTGTTTTCATGTGGTGTGGTCCACCTGAGATTTATATACCTCTCATTTTTGATATCAAGCCATAAAATGATCTGTAAAAATGGATGAACGGAAAAGATGAAACACATACATCATGGTGGGGCCCACAGAGCACCGACCATCAGCCACGGGGCTGGTGTTCGGATTGGCTAGCTACTCCCCCTGACGCCATTTCCTGAGGAGGAATTATCGTTCTTGATGATTTAAAAAAGAAAGGTGTCATGTGTGACGGCCTGTACAAGCGGCCGTGTTATCTGGTGATCGAGGCCATTGATAACATGGGCCACACCACTGATGGGCGATTCCCCGTAAATTCTAAATTGGAACTTAAATGTTATTTTGATCAGTGGGCTACAGATTATAAATAGTTGCACATAAAACAAATCAATGAATATTTGGATCTAGGAGAGTTTTGAGGTATCCTAATGGAAGGTGTGGTCCATCAGATCAATGGTCTGGATCAACGAAAATTAATGGACAACATTCCTAGGTTCTTCAGCAGGACTTAACAATGCCTCTTCACCAAAACAATAGCAGACGCACACTGGATCTGCCATATTTTCTTCTGGTCCGAGGCCGGCTAATTAAATGAAGCTTAACCTACAATCCGATGTGTGAGGCCACGATGATGCGCGCATGATCATGTGCACCCCTCTCGTGTTCTCTCCATCTCCCAAAAACCAGGCCGATCTAAAATTGCGTGGTGTGGCCCACCTGAGTTTTGGAATGGCCTGAGTTTTTGGATACTCAATCGTCCTGATTAGTTGCATCTTCTGAATGTATTGGATGCCACAAATAAATAATAAATTAAAAAACAACCAGTGAACCCCAAAAAATCTGAAAGGTCTTTAACTAGGGGTGTCCTATCTCAAATGTTCCGTGTTGTGAATTTTTGGATTGTCCTGATTTTTAAATGGCTAGCATAAAAATAGAAGGCACACAAGATGTACCGATTGGATTTAATGGAAGAAACACAGTGGATCCCACACATCACGTATCAATGCCGTCTCTTTTTGACATTATTCTCGCATTGCCTCCAAGAAACCAACAAACACTACAACATCAGCATGCAATTTTAAATTGGATGATATATGAATTTCAAATTTTCATAGTCGACCATTCTATAAATACCCACGTCCTCCCACAAACAAGTCCCATCATCATCATCATCATCAATCAATCGATCTTCATTATCTCGTGATAACATGGTTGTGCGTAGCTTCACCGTAGAGCAAGTGTCAGCCTTCCCTCTGGCAAGGCTATGGAAGGCGGGCATCCTCGACACCCACAACCTAATTCTAAGGTCTTACCAGAACTCATCGTGAGCATCACGATCATTGAAGGAGACGGTGGGGTTGGCTCCATCAGACAAATGAAATTCACTGAAGGTTTTGACCACGCGATCACACTCTTCTCCTCTATCTGGTAATACGCTTACGACCATACTAATATCCATGCACACATACATGCACATACAAGTATATTTATTTATGCATATAGTCACCATGTGAGAATGCAGGTATGATTGGCTACACAAATGCACAGTTCATATAATGGATTTGGCATGGAGTTCTTATGACCCTACGAGCCTATTTGAGACCAGGGAAAAGAAAAACATGAATTTATATTAAATTGAGATGGGTAAATCCAAAGTCCATTGTTTGGGAATCAAATCATAAATTCATGGATGACTATTTGAAAATTTTTATTTATTTTTTATGATTGATCATTTTGTGGATTTGTTAAGTTTTTTAATTTTTTCAGAGATTTGAATATCCTACAACTTTATTTGAGATTAGAAAATTGAAATTGGTAAATTTAAAGTACATAGTTGGGGAATCAAGTTATAAATTTATAAATGACCATACGGGGAATGTGTTTTATTATTATTTTTCCCTGTATCGATGGTCATTTTGTGGATTTGTCAAGTCTTTTAATATTTTTAGATATTTGAATATCACAAATTTATAAACTAATGAAAATTTAATAATGTACAAATTTAACAAATTCAGACCTAAAACCAAATAGAGAATATTTGAAATCTATGGACTTTTAAAATCACGGCTTCAAAAATCCATTCCTAGAATCCCTCATACTTGTATCTAGAGTTGGGCATGGGACGACTCGACTGGGCAAACTCAACTCGTCTGACTCGATCTGAATCGAGTTGACTTCATCCAATCCGAACTCAAATCGAGTCAAGTTCGAGTCACCTAGTAACTCGACCCAACTTGACTCGAAATCCAACTCGGTACTGACTCGATTCAATCTGAAACTCAACTCATGTGTGTGTGTGTATTAGATCAGACGTTTCAGATCTGAGATGTCGTGTAGTTGATGGAGAGGTTGCAATTCTGGCAAGTGAATCTAGTTTTGAGTTGTGATTTAAGCCCATGGATAACCGCTGCACCTGACCCGACTCGGTGCCGACTCGACCTGACTTGGTACTTGTGACCGGGTTGGACTCTGTTTGAATTAGTCCAGGCCAAACTCAAACTTAGATCGGGTCAGGCATGCTAGACTCGGTATCGACTCGGGTCAAGTTCGGGTTAGGTCTATTTCAAAACTAGATCGATTCGGGTCAGCCCTAACTCAGTTCGACTCGACTCGATGCCCAGCTCTACTTGTATCATATATGAATGTTTGTATGTATAATGCTAGTGACTATGAACTTATCGTGACCTTGTGCAGTTATTAAGGACTTTACTCAATTGAAGGACTGCATCAATGTTGTGGATGATGATTAGCATGTCTTCAAATACACTATCATAGAGGGAGGGTTGAAACTGAAATCTTACTCATTCGAAACTTGCTTCGAGCCTGCAGGAGACAGTGAGTCCATATCTAAGCTCACCGTAGAGTACGACACAATGGACAGTCGGTCTTTGACTGATGATGATGTCAACATGATTAAGGGTGGGATTATAGGATTGCCAAGGCCATCGAAGGCTATCTACAAGCAAACCTAGACGCAAATGCTTAGGCTAGTTGAATTCTACTATTGCTTGTACTGTAGTGCATGTGTAGAGTTTGATTGTTCTACTTGTGGAATTCGCAAACCTTACTAATAATAACTGAAAGTGTTTGAATATGACATGATACTTTGATTTGGATGGAGAGTTATTTGATACTCGGGATGCATATATATGACACTTGATACACATACTCTCAATCACTTAAATAGGGAGTGTCTCGCACACTAAGGGCCACGTGGGTGGAACTTTCATGATATCCATAGGGCAAACTACCTCATCTTCACCGTGATGTATCTGTTTATCTACGTAGTCTATCCCTTTTCTTAGATGTATGAGCCCAAAATCGAGGTAGATCCAATACTCAAGTGGACCACACCACAGATGACTCTCGCGTTTAATGCTTTTACCATTCAATGTAACCCAAGCTTTCTATCTGGTGTGGTCCACATGAGTGTTGTATTTACCTCATTTTTGGGCTCATACGTTAGAATGATTTGAGAAAATAGATGGACAGCATGGATAAACAAATACATCATGTTGAGCCTCGCAGGAGCTCCAAGTACGTCAGATAATTGTTCGATCGGGGTTGGACGCAATCCGCTGCCCAGCATCTGACAACTCGCCGGTTCCTCTTGATAAACCTGTTTTAATTCATCGCGAGTTACATTCCTTACACGCATATGTACACCAGTGACTATGGACTAATCATCTCGTAGGCACCACAGTGGATACCCCGCCATATAAATTCTGTACCGTTCAAAAGATTCTACAGTTCATATTAGTGTAAATTTTGCTTCGAATGTGGACCATTGACTTATTTTGTTGTATCATCCTTTGAAAGCCACAGATCATACATGATTATCAAACTAGTGTGTTGATACTTCAATATAGCAGCTAGCTTGATCCAAACTGAAGTTTGGACCCCAAGCACTAAAATAAACAGATACCTCTAATATGAACTAATATGATCAGATTCAGATTAGTCACTTACTCAACTACTCATAGAATTTGATAATGATCAGGCAATAATCAGATGGAGGAGTTCTTCCTCTCAGGATGAATTACTTTGTGCTTTTCAAAAAAATAATTTTTAAAATACCAATGCAATGAGATAAAAGAAAAAATTCATAATCGGCTATTAAGAGCAACTATAAGAATTGTTAAGAATCGTTACTATTGGTTTATCACTACTCCTATGATAAGATGAAATTTAAATTTTTTTTTTTTAAAAAAAAAAATGATAGAATTGGTTTGATTGGATGTTGTGTTAGATTTGGGTTGGTTGGATTCCTCTATCATTATAGAGTTCTATTTTAGTTTGTTCTTTAGATCTTTCTTACATTATTACAACATGTTATAGTAGTTGAAAAGTCTTTCTAAATCATTCTTTTGTTACGTTTCTTTTGATTACTACGTTTCCTCTTATGTTAGACAAGACTTTATTCTTCTTAGTCACCTTTTGTATCCTGAACAACTTGAATACAGTTATCTCTTCGCTCGTAACTCGACCACAACACTCGTCGACCATCCCATGACTTGTAAAATTGGATTTATGTCAGCTATAATACCACAAAAATCTCTCCAAGTATCTTAAAGATCTTTTCATCATTTTATATTCCTCATTTGGTGCCACATGTTGCCCTCATATTAACTTTCCCAAAATGGCTAGAAATAGGGGACAACATTGCCCCCATGTCGTTTTGCCTTTGGAAAAAAGGTGAATGCACCGTTGTTCTGTTTCTCGATACAATAAATGCAATCAGTGATTGATCTACATGTTATTTTCCTATTGATTTTGCCCAACTGACATCGTATCAAGAAATATCCTTAATGTTACTCTTCTCGGTTGTCCACGCGACATGTCGCATAAAATTGTATCATATGATCGGAGTCATTATTATCTTTTCATTAATGCACACGTATCGTGGCCGATACACAAATATCTTTAAGTCTGTGCTCCTCTTCTTTCACTCGTCACTGCATCTCTCTTGCATAAACCATTTTTTTTTTCCAATTTCCTGCTTTTAATTTGTCATGGCTACATCTTCTTCTTCCATTTGAGCTCACCATTAGAATCATTCATCAGAGACCTAGATGTCCTGTTATAGGGAATGATTAATGATTTTCTATTCAACACTCCGATCGAACCAAACATGCATTGTTAATGCTTAGCTCGGCCTTCATCCTGCAATCACCTATGAACAACTTCATGAAACCGAGACCAATTTTCCAAAGTGCATTGATAAGGTTTTGTTTGTCCAATTTGACAATCTCTTGGACCCTTCTAATTCGTTTAAGTCTCAGCGAGTATGGCCAAAACCGATGAATGGCTGGGTCGAATGGTTCACTCACATTGAAACACAACATGGTGACACGTGGAGGCAAGCAAGAATCTATGAATACATCAAACTCTCCGTCCATGAATATCTAGCTAACTCCTTCCTCATTGCAATAGCGTCGGCTTTTTGGAGTCAATTGACTAATACATTACATTTTGGATGCAGCCCCATAGGTCCAACGATCGTGGATATATGTGCATTTGCCAACCTTCTACATTTTAGGGAGTATGTCTATCCAAGCTTTGCTATGAAACTTCCTCATCCCTTAACTCTACCAGATAAGACCAACTAGGCATATTCCACCTTCATGACTCTAACACAAATCTCAGGAAGAGGTTAATGAACAAGAACATTAAGTTTTCCTTTTAATGTGAATTTTCGATTCCTGTTATGCGTGAGTGCCTTGCAAATCACCAAGGAATATATCCAACTGGCCGAGTCGCTGCTCATGGATGTTGACTTGCCCTTACCCCCTTTATGCTTGGCCACATTTATAGCATGTATGAAATAACTACAAAGGGATTTTACCACCTTCGTAGATCTTTCTGACTTGTACAGAAGTAATTTTATGAGTATTTGGGAGCAAAGTTTATTAAATCCATTCCATTAGGGGTAGAATTTATTTCCTTTGGCCACCTCAACATCTTCTGCTCCAAGATCATTTTTTTTTTATATACTAAGTGTATGAACTTCTTTCTTTCCTTTATTGTCCATAAGTTAATCATTCTTTCTACCCTTTTAAAGGTAAAGAGTTCGGCCTGATGTATTTCACTGAAGACTACGACAGCTGTATCCACTGGGGGTGCAGCTAACGCACTTGAAATCTTCTAGTAAAGAAAATGCCCGTAATGAAGGGCCCCAAAATGTACATTGTCGAAGAGATCAGTGTAGAATTCCGGGAATCCCTGCTTGCCAGAGTTGGATTACAAGGCATTGTGTATTTGAAAACGCTACCAACAAAGGAATCAGGCAGGAAAGAAACTGAATTCTTTTTCCGAATCAATGGTACAACTGGGGTGAAGAGGGTTGTGATGCAGGGCTCTCGGATCAACAGCCTTGGAGTTGGGTTGTTTCATATACGGACTGCACCTGTCGAGGAGCCGGTGCCGATCTTGAAGTACAACTTGCAGCCTCGTTTCACCCCAATTCCTTTGCGGGTCCGATTGGTTCAGTGTCACAGCAGGACGCTACTTCTATGATGGTACAGTATGCACCGAATCCCGAGTTGATGACACCGTTGCACGATGTGACGTTTGTTTTAAAGCTGCCCGTGGACCCTACATTGCTTAAGGTGTCACCAAAGGCAATTTTGAATCGAGCAGAGAGAGAATTGAGATGGCATGTTCAGGATATTCCTCTGAAGACCCCGCCTGGATGTCTAAGAGCACAGATGCCCGAGCAGAGAGAGAATTGAGATGGCATGTTTTGAGGCAGTTTCTAGACTAAAGGTGTTGGAGGTCCATCTAATATCTAAGGATGAGTTGGAAGAACTATTCTGGTCTTCCTTTATGTGTAGGGAAACTGGCAAGCAATTGTGGGAGAAGGTGGTGGTTAGATTTGAAAGGAAATTATCAAGTTGGAAAAGGAGGTGGTGATTAGATTTGAAAGGAAATTATCAAGTTAGAAAAGGAGGCTTTGTCTTGAGAGGGGAGGTTGATGTTGATAAAGGAAATCATGTCTGTGTTGCGCAGCATGCTAACAACGCAGTGGGCCTAGATATAATCTCAGGCCTCACCCACAAACAATAAACGGGAAGAAATATAAACTAGAAACAGAATCAAAGCATTCAACAAACCACAAGACAAGATATATGTGGAAAAATCCCAATCTAGGGTAAAAAAAAAAACCACGGATGCAAACTTCCACTATGAAGAACGAAAATTACAAGACAATATACTAACCTCTCCCTTGGAGATACAGAGAAAACCCTTTTCCTACACCTTAGAATAGCTCCCCAATATTCACCCCTAACCTTAAAATAACACTAGGGACCTCAATTTATAGTTTTGGCAACTTTCCTTTCGCATCCCAGTTGCGAAAGGACTTGCGACACGAAATCCGCGCAACCTCGACTGGTCGTGGGCAGCCCCAGATGTGGCTCCACTTCTCAACAATCTCCCACTTGGAGACACATCGCCATAAACCTTTGTCTTCTTCATCCGGAGTGTACCACCTCCCCGTCTTCAAGCCTGAAGACCAATCAAAGCTGAACAGAGTTTCAGCTTCTCCCTTGTGACCGCCTTAGTTAGCATATCCGTAGGATTCTCACTTATATGAATCTTCTCCAGAGCAATCGATCCATCTTCCAGTAACGAACGTATGAAGTGATATCTGATGGCAATATGCTTGGTCCTTGAATGAAAGGCTGAATTCTTAGTCAAGTGTATTGCACTCTGACTGTCACTGTACAGCTTCCAATCTGCTTGCTTCTTACCCAACTCTTCCATAAAACCTTGCATCCACACCATCTCCTTGCATGCTTCTGTAGCCGCAACATATTCTGCTTCTGTCGTACTGATAGATACTATCTTTTGTAACTGAGAGACCCAACTGACTGCAACACTACCAAGAGTAAAAACATAACCTGTAGTGCTTTTTCTGCTATCGATATCTCCTGCCAAATCTGAATCCACGTAGCCTTGTAACTTGATTTCCGATCCACTATAACACAGCCCTACGTCCTTAGTACCTACCAAGTACCTAAGGATCCACTTTACAGCTTCCCAATGTTTCTTCCGGGTTGTTCATGAACCTGCTAACAACTCCCACTGCTTGAGCAATGTCTGGCCTTGTGCTCACCATAGCATACATGAGACTCCCAATAACTGACGCGTATGGGACTTTAGCCATGTAGTCCTGTTCCTCCTGCGTCTTTGCACCTTGCTCCTTAGATAGCTTGAAGTGGTTGGCTAATGGAGTGCTAATCGGTTTAGCACCTCCCATATTGAATCGATCAAGTACCTTGGATATGTACTCTGCCTGTGACAAAACTAATTTCTTGTTTTCCCTGTCATGTTTTATCCTCATGCCTAGGATTTGTTTTGTAGTTCCTAAATCCTTCATGGCAAATTCTCTAGACAATTGTCTCTTGAGATCTGAGATGTCTTTCATGCTTGAACCGACCACAAGCATATCATCAACGTACAGAAGAAGGATGATGTAAGACGTATCAAACTTCTTCAAGTAACAATAGTGGTCTGCATGACATCTCCTAAAACCGTTTCCAGACATAAAACTGTCGAACTTCTTATACTATTGCCTCGGGGCTTGCTTCAAGCCATATAGACTCTTCTTCAGTCTGCACACCTTGTTCTCATTACCTGGTGCCACGTATCCTGTCGGCTGATGCATATATATCTCTTCTTCAAGGTCCCCATGAAGAAAGGTTGTCTTAACATCTAGCTGTTTTAGATGTAAGTCCTCTGAAGCCACTATACTCAAGACCATGCGAATCGTAGACATTTTCACTACCGGGGAAAATATTTCAGTGAAATTGATACCTGCCTTTTGTTGAAAACCTTTCACAACCAATCTGGCCTTGTACCGCTTCGAAACATCGTGCTCCTCCTTCAGTCTGTAAACCCACTTGTAATGAAGAGCTTCTTACCCTTGGGTAGAGTGACTAGCTCCCATGTACGGTTAGACTCAAGAGAGTCCATCTCATTATCCATGGCCTGTTCCCACTTAACCCGTATATCTAACTGTAACGCCTCTTCAAAACACTCTAGCTCACCATTATCTATCAGTAGTAGATAATGTAAGGAGGGTGAGTATCGGATCGTGGGTCTCCTCTCCTGAGTAGACCTCTTCACAACCGGTGTATGCGGCTCTGCCTCATCCTGTGGCGCTGTAACACTCATGTCCGGTAACTCTTCCAACTCTACAAATTTCTTTTTCTCAGCCTTATTTTCCTACACACTGTCCTTATGCATCACTTTTTCATTGAAGACTACGTCCTTGCTTCTGATGATTTTCCTATTTTCTGCATCCCAGAACCTGTAGCCAAAATCATGTTGCCCATAGCCTATAAACGTGCACCTCCTGGACTTCGCATCCAGCTTATTTTTGTGCTCTGCATCAATGTGAACATATGAAGTGCAACCGAACACTCTGAGATGTGCAAGGTTCACTTCCTTCCCAGTTCACACTTCTTCTGGTAGCCCACCATCCAATGGTGCTGAGAGACTTCTATTGATGAGATTTGCGGCAGTATTCACAGCATCTACCCAAAAGATCTTAGGCAACATGCATGTAACCTCATGCTCCTGGCGCGCTCAAGGATGGTCCTGTTAATGCGCTCAGCCACACCATTCTGCTGTGGTGTCCCTAGAATCGTTTTTTGATGTTTGATTGTATTTGCTGCACAATACTCCTCAAACCTCTTATATATCACAATACTCTCCCCTATTGTCAGATCTGAGACACTTTACTATTTTACCTGTCTCATTTTCTACCATAACTTTCCACTTCTTAAATACATCAAATACATCAGATTTATGTTTTAAAAAGTAGACCCACAGTTTTCTACTAGCATCATTAATAAAGGTAACAAAATAACGTGAGCCACAAAGAGATAATACCTGTGCCGGTCCCCACACATCAGTGTGTACAAGCTCCAACAGATGTGTCTTTGAAGCGCGTCCCGTCTTCTTGAAGCTTACCCTCTTCTGCTTGTCATACACGCAGTCCTCGTAGAATTCCAAGTCAATAGACTTCAGCCCTGATAGCTTCCCTTTTGACAATAACACTTTCATCCCTTTCTCCTCTCATATATCTCAGCCTCTGATGGCATAACTGCCCATTCACTCCAGTTGATGCGACTGCGAGTGAACTATACGATCCTGAAGTCACGTACAAAATACCTTCCTTTTTGCCTCGAGATATTACCAAGACACCTTTTGTGATCTTCCAGGAGTCACTAGTGAATGTCGTCACATAACCGGTATCTGCCAACTGTCCCATTGAGATCAAATTACGTTTCAAACTTGGTACATGTCTGACATCCTTCAATTTCAAGATTGTTCCGTCTTTCTGATTTACATGAATATTCCCCTTTCCAACAATATTGCACGGCTCATCATCACCCAGGTAGACTCTCCCAAAGTCACCTGACACATAATCACGCAGAACTTCCTTACACGAAATAGCATGAAACGAAGCACCCGAGTATATAACCCAAGACTCATTCCTCGCATCAAGAGACAAGATCAATGCCTCTGTGTCTCTCTCCTCAAACAAATTCACTGAATCCTTCCCGCCTTGAGAGCTTGCTTCTTTTTTCTTGAGCGCCTTGCAATCACGTTTCATGTGCCCCTTCTTGTCGCAATGGCAACACCCGTCTTTGTCTTTCGGTCCATTAGACTTCTTCCTCGACTTAGAACGCCCGTATTTATTGCCTCCTTTGTTCAGCGATCTTCATCTTCCTTCAACGTTTAGAGCATTCCCTGAATCCCCTGAAACTCCTGATGCCTTCCTTCTAGATTCTTCGCTGAGAATTAGACCGGCCACATCATCAAATTTCAGCTTTGTCGATCCTGAAGAATTGCTCACAGCAATCACCAAACCATCCCAACTATCTGACAAACTGGATAAGATCAATAATGTCCTGACCTCATCCTCAAAAGCAATGTCAACGGATTCCAACTGGCTCGTGACTGTATTGAACTCATTTAGATGTTCAGCCACGCTCCCACTATCTGACATCTTCATGTTAGATAGCTGTTTCATAAGATGAACCTTGTTGGATGCTGAGGGCTTTTCATACATGGTGGCTAGGGCTTCCATTAATTCTTTTGTCGTTTTCACCTTGGATATATTGAAGGCGACGCTCTTAGACAAAGAGAGTTGGATCGCTCCTAAAGCCTTCCTATCCAGTAAAAACCATTAATCATCTGTCATCTTTTCTGGTTTCTTCTCTTTTCCTCCTAGAGGAATATAGAGTCCTCTTCTGATACAGATAATCCTCCATCTGCATCTTCCAGAAGGCAAAGTTTGAACCATCAAACTTCTTAATTCTAGTTTTTTCATCTTCTGTCATCACTCCCAATAGAACTAAACCAATAGCTCTGATATCAGTTGTTGCGCAGCACGCCAACAACGCAGTGGGCCTATATCCAATCTCAGGCCTCACCCACAAACGATAAACAGGAAGAAATATAAACTAGAAACAGAATCAAAGCATTTAACAAACTACAAGACAAGATATACGTGGAAAAACCCCAATATAGGGTAAAAAACCACGGATGCAAACTTTCACTATGAAGAACGAAGATTACAAGGCAATATACTAACCTCTCCCTTGGAGATACAGAGAAAACCCTTTTCCTATACCTTAGAATAGCTCCCCAATATTCACCCCTAACCTTAGAATAACCCTAGGGACCTCAATTTATAGTTTTGGCAACTTCCCTTTCGCATCCTAGTTGCGAAAGGACTTGCAACACGAAATTTGCGCAACCTGGGATGCGAAAGGACTTGCGACACAAAATCCGCGCAACCTCAACTGGTCATGGGCGGCCCCAGATGTGGCTCCACTTCTCAACAGTCTGATCTCCTAGTGTATTTTATGTATTATTTAGGTGCCCAAGTCGATTTTGGTTCGTCAGGACAAATTAGGAGGGATTTCTTATGGTAGGGAGTGAAAGAGAAGCATAAATTTTACTTAAGGGGGTGTTTGGATCATAAGTTGCTCAAGATAAGTTACTTACGCAATAAGTAGCTTATCATGGTTTCTACTTATTAAGCAGATAAGTATGTTTGGTAAACAACATACTTATCAGCTAAATAGTGGAAAAGTTGGTTGGCTTCCGACATCATAAGTAATTACTTGGACTTCTTTGATCATGGCTATGTGCAAGATGGGCAGAGTGAAGAGGCCATGAAGATCTCACAAATGTTGAACGATGGAATTGAACCCAACCAAGGAACTTTTGTGAGCGTTCTGGTGCTTATGGTAGCAGTTTTGCTGGTCTTGGTGAAGGAAAGCAAATTCATCATATCATAAGCAAAACCATCTTTTAGTTCAACAAATTCGTCGAATTAGCTCTCATAACCATGTATGCAAAATGTGGTGAGATCAGCATTGCCAGAGAGATGTTCGATCAGTCAAACCAGAAGGACTTGGGGTCTTGGAATGGGATGATCGCTGCATATGCCCACCATGGTTACAACAGAGAAGTAATCCATTTGTTTGATAAGATGAGGCAAAATGAGTTTGAACCCGACGACGTCACGTATGTCAGGATACTTTCTGTGTAGCCACTTGGGCCTAGTTGACGAGGGAATGGAGTACTTCAATGAATTGATGAGAAACCCATCGATGGAAGTGAGAGAAGACCATTACACATGCTTGGTTGATCTGTGTGGACAGGCTAGATGGCTTGAGGAGGTGGTGGAATTCATCGACTGACTGAAGAAAAAGCCATCCTGCGTGTGTGCGTGTGTGGGTGCGCAATGAATTCCTGCCCTTATTTATTAAGTTGGGCAATGTTTTAAGGCCTGGAACAGATGACAGACCTGTTCTCTATGTGATTGGGTCGGGAATAGATTAGGTGAGACCCCGGCCTCACCCAAGATGGTGCGGCCTTTACTGTGGGACCCACGTTGATGTATTTATTATGTATCCACGTTGTACATCTATTTTTTCATATCATTTTACGAAATTATTCGAACTAAGCAAATCCAATTATTAGGTGGACCATACCATACCAAATGGTGGTGATTGACCTTTAATGGGCCACAAAAGTTTTGGATTGAGATGATATTGTTTTTTCCCCTTCATTAAGGCTGATGTGACCTCATTAACATATTGGATGTCAAATAAACACTAAGGAAACATTAGGGTGCACCCTAAGAAGTTTTTAATAGTTTTTAATGGTAAAACGTTCAGTTACAACTTTTTCCTATGGTATGGTCCTCCTGATAATTGGATCTACTTAATTTCTGGGATAATGCCCTTAAAAGATATGAAGAAACAGGTGGATACGAAATAAATACATCAAGGCCATTACAAGAAAGAGGGTTTTTAGCGACGAAACTTTTTTTCGTAGTTAAAAGTCACTTTTAGTAACGAAAGAAATTTTCATCGCTAAAAGTTTACTTTTAGCGACGAAATTGTAAATTCGTAGCTAAAAGTCACTTTTACCGATGAAATTTCGTCTATAAAGGTTGTTTTCAATTTTTCAAACAAATTCGAAAAGTTACTTTTAGCTATGAAACTTTTTGTAGCTAAAAAACGGGGATGAGACTTTTAGGGTAAACAATTTTTCAAATTAGCTACGAAAATTTTCGTAGTTAAAAAACGCCGTAAAATTTTCGTACTTTTAGCTACGAAAGTGTTCGTAGCTAAAAAACGTGAATGAGAGTTTTAGCTACGAAAATTTTCGTCGCTAAAGGCTGTAAACAACTTTTGAAAAAATTTGAAACTTTTACTTTTAGCTACGAAAATTTTCATAGCTAAAAAACGTGGATGAAACTTTTGACTACAAAACGTTTTGTTGTTAAAGGCTGTAAACAGTTTTTGAAAAAAATCGAAAGACTTACTTTTAGCTAAGAAAATTTTCGTAGCTAAAAAACGTGAATGAGACTTTTAGCTACAATATGTTTTTGTCGCTAAAGGCTGTAAATAATTTTTGAAAAAAATTGAAAGGTTTACTTTTAACTACGTAAATTTTCATAGCTAAAAAACGTGGATGAGACTTTTAACTACGAAAAGTTTCGTCGCTAAAAGCTGTAAATAATTTTTGAAAAAAATTGAAAGGTTTACTTTTAACTACGTAAATTTTCATAGCTAAAAAACGTGGATGAGACTTTTAACTACGAAAAGTTTCGTCGCTAAAAGCTGTAAATAATTTTTGAAAAAAATTGAAAAAACAAAAAAAAATCAAGAAGTTTCCTTTTAGCGATAAAATTATTTTCGTAGCTAAAAGCCACCTTTAGCGACGATAATTTTTGTCGCTAAAGGGTGTTTTGAATTTTAACCAAAATAAAAATTTCACGCTGTCATGGAAATGTTCGCAGTAAGACTTGTTTTTCCTAAATCTTTTTCCCGACAGCTGTAAACCATTGGTAATAATGTAATAATGTATTAATTTTTAAAAAATTTTGTCGGTAAAAATGTGTGTGTGTGTGTGTGTGGTGTGTGTGTGTGTGGTGTGTGTGTGTGTGTGTGTGTGTGTATATATATATATATATATATATATATATTATATATATATATATATATATATATATAATTAAAAGGTAATATTTAAATGATTTGTAATATCACATGAAAAAGAATATTGAGAAGTTTAGAAATTCTAACAATGTTTGAGAAAAAATTTGAGAATAAAATGATGCTTTTGAAGAAAAAAATCGGCAATTTGAAATTTTTTAGAAAAAATTAAAATATGAGAAATTTTTTGAGATTTTGAAAATAAAAATTCAGAATTTGTATTTTAAATATTTTTTGAAATATTTTTTTAATAAAAATGATATTTTGTTAAAAGAGAAAAAATATACATTTTGAAAAAAAAATGTTATTTTTAAAAGGAAATTGAAATTTATCTGTGAAAAATAAAATTACTAAATTATTATGCACATCCACTAATTGAACCTTTAACTGTTTTTAGACAATCTGATCAGTTTAGATTGAAGAGTAAATAACTTCAGATGTTTAAATCAAAATTCATTCAAATTATTGATCAATTTTGTTTGGCTAATATATTTCTCATATATAGCATGATTGGGACGAGTAACTAGTCAAATTGAGGGTAATAATCAGTAAAATAGAGTGAATAGACCAGACATGTTAAATAGATCAAATATTCTGATTAAAATTGTGACCCAACTTATTGACATCGTGAGAACCTAAGAATTGATGTTAGTAAGTTTTGTGGGCTTCATCATGATGTGTGTTGAACATCAACATCGTGGATTTAATGTGTCCCCTTTAGGTTATGAGATATCTCAAAAATCATCGGTAAACGAAACTCAAGTGGGCCATACCATCTAAAACTAATTGAAGACATCCTAAAAAATATAAAAGCACTTGGTGGGCCCCACATGAGTTTTGGATGCCGTTGAAACTTGGTCTAAACCCTCAACCAAGCGGGACACACATAATGAGTGGGTTGGATATGTGAATCACATTTAGGCTGGCCCAATATATGATTATGAATGTTTTAAGGAAACCCCTCTCCATTATATTATGTGGTGTAGCCCACATTTAGGCTGATGTTTGTGTTTTCCTTTCATTCATATCTTTTCGATATTATGAACATGTTGGATGACAAATAAACACTACTGTGGGCCCAAGGAAGGTATCAACGGTGGAAATCATTACCGAATCCCATCACCGTCCAAATTTATGTTCATGAGATCCACCCCATTCATCAGGTATGCCACCCCTTATTTGCTCTGATCCCAAAAAATCAGGCTGATGAAAAACTCAGGTGGGCCACACCATAGGGAAAAGTGTAAAATCATGTCTAAACCACTTTTTTTTTATTATTTTTTTATTTTAATAGCGCGATTTTCTGGTCGAACCTCTATCCATGAGAGGCAGGTCGGATGAATGGCTTGGACGGAATTAAAACCAACGTAGGTCTGACACACAACTAGATGTGCGTTGCCCTCCCAGCCAGATGTTCCCTGTGATGTGACCAACTAAGAAGTTTTTAACGGTGGCGTTCAATTACCGCTGTTTTCTTTCGGTGTGGTCCCTATAAGATTTGAATGTAACGGTGGCCTAAAATTATCTAAAAAATGGATGGACGGAGTGGATAAAACGCATAGATCATGGTGGGTCCGCAGAGCACCGTTGTAACCACCGACGGCGTAGGTAATCCCCGTTCCCGTATCGGATTAGCTGTTACCCGGTTAACATCTCGGTGGTACCCCAACCGCGTGGGGCTTTTCTTGATGTATTTTTTTATATCCATTCCGTCCATATGTGTTCTTATCTTATTTTAGAATGTAATCCCAAACCTTAAGAAGATCCAAGTCTCAAGTGGACCATACCACTATAAACAGTTGAATGACAATTAAAAACTTTTTGTGGGCCAAAAAAGTTTTGTATCATGCTGATATTTTTATTTTCCCTTAGTTCAGGTATTATTGACATTATCAACAGGTTGGATGGGAAATAAAAATTAATAAAATCTTACAATGGGCCTTTTAGAATTTTTAATGGTGAGGCAATCAATCACCACTGCTTCCTGTGGGTGGTCCATGTGAGATTTTGATCTGCTTAATTATCGGAACCAAGTCCAACCGATGGACGGCGTGTACATACAAAAATCATCAATGTGGGCCCCATGGTAAGGGTAACACCTAATCTGCTCCCATTCCAGATCCCATTCATTTCCTCTCTCTTCGTCTCAGATGGAAGAAATGCTCGATCCTGAATCAAGAGAAAATCTGTAGAGGTCGCTCCCTCTGTCTCCCTCTCTCTCTGCTTCTCAAGTCAAATAATTTCAAATCATATCCGACGATTCAAACGGAAACAGATTGGCTACTCCCCCTGACACCAGCCCGGGGCTGGGGTCGGTGCTCTGTGGGCCCCGCCATGATGTATGTGTTTCATCCATTCTGTTCATACATTTTTAAAGATCATTTCAGGGCTTCATACTAAAAATGAGAGATATATAAATCTCTTGTGGACCACACCACATGAAACAATAGTGATAGGATATCCACCATTAATATCCTCCTAAGGCCCACTGTACTGTTTATTTGACATCCAATCTGTTGATTAGGTCATACCGGTCCAGATGAAGGAAAAAAACAAAAATCAGCTTGATCCAAAACTTTTATGGCCCCCAAATGTTTTTAATGGGCGACGCTCATTAAACACTGTTTCCTGTAATGTGGTCCAATTGAGATTGGAATATATCTCAATTTTTTGTCTCATAACTTAAAATGATCTGTAAAAATAGATGTACGGCATGGATGAAACACATACATGATGTTAGGCCCCACAGAGCACCGACCACCAGCCATTGGCTGGTGTCAGGGGAGTAGCCAATCCGTTTCCGATTCAAACGCGACAGACGCGGATTTCCTGCAAAGGCAAGTTCCTGCGCTGGAAACAGGGTGGGGCCGATATTGATGTTTTTGAGAAATCCACCCGGTACATCAGTTTTCTGAGCTCATTTTAGGACTTAAGTCCAAAATTGAGAAGGATCTAAGATTCAAGTGGGCCGCACTAGAGTAAAAGGTGGGTATGAAAATTCCTACTGTTGAAAACTTTCTAGGGTAGAAAGTGATGTTTACATGACATCCATACCGTTAATAATGTCATTTCTACTTCGATGAACTGAAAACACACGTATTAGCCTGATTCAAAACTTCTGTGACCCACGAATATTTCAACTGTGTACGTTCAACACTCACATTTCAGGTCCACTTGAGTATTGGATACGGCTCATTTTTAGCCCATTATCTTATAATTATCTCGGAAAACGGATGTACGGAGTAGATTTCTCAAAAACATCACGGTGCGCCCCACCCAGATTTCCGGCGCAGGAACTTCCTGCGAAAGGCTTTCGCAGGAAATCCGCGTCCGCGACATATCCCATGAAACAAAAGTCTCTTCAAACCCTTCCTCCATGACTGCCCCAGAACCCTAACAGACCCTTCAATCCCAGCCACCCAAGATTGAAGAAGAGAATGGCGTGTTTGGCTCTCTCTCTCTCCAACCTAACAATGGACCCGACATCCTCCTCCAGACCCGAGAATGGTTCCCCCCGGCCCGCGCCCTCTCCGCCCTCTCCTCTTCCGTCAGACGCGTCTATCGTTCTCTTCCAGTAAGAACCCGAGCCCGAACCCGAACCCCATCTTATCTGACGCGGACCCCACCTCATCCCTCGGCGACGATCCCCTTGCCGCTTCCAGCGGCCAGATCCTCATTGACCTGGAATCCAAGTATCGCGTCGTCTACCGCCTTGTGAATTCCATCTATGTCCTTGCAATCACCACTGCTGATCTCTCCAACGTCTTCGAATGCATCGAGACCGTCAATCAGGCCGTGTCCGTCGTTGTCGCCGCCTGTCGGGGCGTTGAAGTGACCCCTGAGAAGCTCCACCGCAAGTACGCTGAGATCTACATGGCGCTCGACATCGTCCTCCGTGGCGTCAGCAGCATCCGCCTTGCTACCATCCTCTCATCCATCCATCGCGAGGGAATTGCCAAGATGGTCCATTCCGCGATCGATGCTGAGAACCGTGTCCGTGGGGCCGAGGTCTGGCCTGCCGTGGAGGGGCTGTCTACTGAGCACGAGGCCAATGTGGAGCTCTTCTCGAGCGCGAGCTTCGAGCTGCCGCCAGAGACGCTGGCAGCCGGGGATGAGATTGCGGCCACGCTTGCCCCTGCCCCGCCCGACCCGCAGGACCAGCCGCAGCAGAAACCGGAAGAATCCGCCCCTGAGGCGGAGAAAGACCCATTCGCTGCGAGCAATGTGATCAACAAACCGGAAGAGCTCGTGGGTGGTTTCAAGAAGAGCAAGGACGGGCCTGCGGTGCCATCTGATGTTGCAACAGCGCTGGCCGGCCTCGAGGTCACGACGCTTCCGTCAGCTGCGGCGACCCAGTCAACGTTCATTGGGGTAGAGGGTTTTGAAAGGATTATGGCGGGATTGAGTTCGGCAATGAGGAAGCTACGCTGTCGGAAACTTTTGAAGGGCTCGACAATGCCTTTGGCGGAGGCCTGGACGCATCGGAGTTTGTGGGGTCCACGAAGCCTGTGAAGTCACAGGGGCTAAGTGGGCTAGAGCTGCTGCAATCGGATCAACCTGCCCCGACGACAGCTGTATCCACTGGAGGTGCAGCTGGCGCACTTGAAAATCTTCTAGTAAAGAAAACTCCTGAAATGAAGGGCCCAGAAATGTACATTGCCGAAGAGATCAGTGTAGAATTCCGGGAATTCCTGCTTGCTAGAGTTGATTACAAGGCATTGTGTATTTGAAAACGCTGCCACCGAAGGAATCAGGCGGGAAAGAAACTGAGTTCTCTTTCTGAATCGATGGTACAACTGGGGTCAAGAGGGTTGTGATGCAGGGCTCTCGATCAGCAGCCTTGGAAATGGGCTGTTTCATATACGGACTGCACCTGTTGAGGAGCCAGTGCCGATCTTGAAGTACAGCTTGCAGCCTCGTTTCACCCCAATTCCTTTGCGGGTCCGTTTGGTTCAGCGTCACAGCGGGACACTGCTTTCTGTGATGGTACAGTATGCACTGAATCCTGAGTTGATGACACCGTATGTGATGTTTGTTTTGAAGCTGCCCATGGACCCTACATTGCTTAAGGTGTCACCAAAGGCAGTTTTGAATCGGGCAGAGAGAGAATTGAGATGGCATGTGCAGGATATTCCTCTGAAGGCCCCGCCTGGATGTCTAAGAGCACGGATGCCCATTGATCCTAGCGAGCTGGAGTCAGGGGAAGAGATTGATGTTGTTGCTTTTGCGAAGTTCTCAGTGCAAGGAGCTAGCACGCTTTCTGGAATTTCTCTAAGTCCAGTTTCCGATGACAAGCCAGACTTCTACCAAGTGAATCACAGGTTTGCTAGTGGGATTTATATGTGCAACTGACCTGGGTTAAATGGCTATTTTCTTGTCCCCCTCTTGTTCTCTTATCATTTGCAGTTTTCGGAGAGTGGTGCGATTGTGTTTGTAATATTTTGAACTGGGTTCGATTTATTCATATCCGGTTTGTTCTTATATAGAAACATTTTTTGTTCTTTGTTGATGTTTCTTTAGTTAGCCCATTCAATAAATAGTACGTTTTGTGTTATTTCGTACATTTTCTAATTTGTTTGAGTGTGTAATGGAAAATTCAAAGCTTTGAAATCTAATGTGAAGGTGCAGATTGTGGTTCGTACAGATTTTTTTTTTTTTTTTTAAGTAGGATTTGTTTTGAAAATTTAATTGTTTGTGTATGAATGTATGAAGATGTCTTCATTTACAATTGCTGGTACAAATGATGTTTATGTAGAAGATACTTTCGTGGATTTAATTGTTTGTGTCTGAATGTATGAAGAAGTATCAAGACAGTAAGGTGAAGAACTAATATAGAGGTATTGTTGACCACGTGGACTCCTTACTTCTATCACCATTAAAGTGGCAGTGATTTCGATGTCTTCTCTTTTTGGTATAGTGGAAGGGAGCTTGGTAGAATTGAGGAGCCATTTTAAGATGGCCAGGTTACCTGAACCTTTTGCTTGATTCAGAATGCAATTGTGAGTTGTAACAAGGGAGGAGTTAGTGAGAAGATTCTAGATTCTACATGATGGGGATTTCAATGACTTTTCGTGGAAGGGAGATTGGTAGAACTGAGGCCCCATTTTGTGTGTGTATGCTCTAATGAGAAAAGAACATCCCAATTATTAACCTGGACTTAGTTTTCTTTGAACCTTTTGATTCTTTGCTTATTCTCCAAACATATAGAGTTGCATGTTCCAACCACCATATGCCACCCACATTGGTTAGATCTGATGGTTTCCCTTTATTTTGAGAAGGGAAGCTCCAATTTTGTTTGCTTCTATTTAGGAGATTTCTTTTAGCATGTCTTGGGTCGTTTTAAGGCATTGGGAATTGTGAAAATATGCATGTTCAGACTGAATCGTGCTTCATCCCTCCTTGCATCTATGAAGGACTCACTATATTGAACTAGGAATCTGACGAGTCCAAGTGGAGCTACAAAAAACTTCCACTCACACCTTTTTTAGCCTAAGTAGCCATATTTTTTTGATAGAGCGGAATTTTATTAAAGAAAAGGAAAGAAAGACTAGCAATAGAGACAGCCTTTTACAAGAGACACCTTGACACACTATCTTTGGCAAGAGAATGTGTGATTGAGTTCCCATCTGTAGGAGTAATGCGAAAACAAGTTGACCCAACAAAGTCCAAAGCCTTAATCTCAGTAACAGTAGTTGTCTCTTCCAAGAAGCCGTACACAAAGCGGAAGCTTAGCTGACAACACTCATCGAATCTCCTTTCACTACGGGAAGGTCCATAAAGAATTATTGGGCCATCTTAAGGTCACAAAAATAGTTATCAAATCAGCATGGTTATGATCTCCTTAACCAATCAAGCTGGAATTTTAATGCCTTGTGCTGGTCTTGAACCACTCCACCAACGCCTAACTGCTAGGGGTTACCAATTGAGCATTGGCACCCATATTTCCAATATTTTGTTAGTAGGTGTTTGGAAGCACATGCTTTTGGGAGTTTTCAAGCTGGTTGCAAGCACCCTTTGATCCTAGATCCGATGCTGCTTCATGGGATATACACTTCATATAACCTACCTAAGTGCTCCAAAAGCCAAATTATTTTGTTATCCTTTCGGGTATGTTGACTTAGTTTAGTAGTAGGATACAAAATATATTATGGTAGGAACATTTAATGCAAAAATGCAACTATTATACCTTTTTATTTAAAATTTCTTTCCTTTTCAAAAAACTCTCCTTTTCTTGTCCTTTAGCAATTAAACCATAATATTAAAAATGTAGCAATTTATGGATTTCTTTTATAACAATTTTGATATCTTCATTGCTAAAAAGACAAATGAAGTGAGAGCAAAAGATGTGATGATTACACCTTGGTATTAAACGTTTGTACAACAGTTATTTTGTGTCGTATTCATACCAAAGAAACCCTTAGGGCATGTTCGATGGCAGTAAAATTTTAATCCTAGGACCTAGAAAACTTGCCTAGGTCAGGCTTGTCCGGTCTTGTTTGTCTATGTCATGTTGTCTTGGAATTAGTCTCATGTTTTTTTTTTTTTTTTAAGAGTAAAGATGAGTTTTATTGACAAAACGCCAAGGTGGTGCAAAAACTACAATCAAAGGAGAAGAAAAATTACAATCTTCAAAGATTTTATACGAGAAGACCATTCCAAAACAAGAAGTTTAGCTTTTCAACATGGATATAATAGTTTAGCCTTTGGCGGAGGCCTGTATGCGTTGTACTTTGTGGGGACCACGAAGCCTTTGAAATCACAGGGGCTAAGTGGGCTAGAGCTGCTGCAATCTGATCAACCTGCCCCAACAACAGCTGTATCCACTGGTGGTGCAGCTGATGCGCTCGAAAATCTTCTAGTAAAGAAAACGCCTGAAATGAAGGGCCTGGAAATATACATTGCCGAAGAGATCAGCATAGAATTCTGGGAATCCTTGCTTGCTAGAGTTGGTTTACAAGGCATTGTGTATATGAAGTGCATTATCTTCCTTTTCCCTTCTAATACAAATTTCCTATATAAATTCAAGGTATCTAGTGGGTATGGTTTGGTTGGGGGTCAACCCAAGCCCAACCCAATTGAGAAGTCAGCTTGAGGCCTGACCCAGCTCAATATCCATTGCCATACTAGTGTTTCCCATATATAATTATATGTGTAGTACATCACACATGTACACACGAACACATGCGCGCGCATGCGCATGCATAGGGTCACGTTTTGGGTCGCCCAAGGCCTCAATCCAAGCCCAACCCAACTTGGTCAAGTTGAGGATTTTCAGCCCTAGCCCTACAAGATCTCAAGTCAACCCAAGCCTACGAACAAGAGGAAACACGCATGCACGTGTTACCTACATACATACTTCGGTTTGGGTTCCTCAACCCAAGCCTAACCAACCTAGGTCGGGTTGATGATTTTCAGCCCAAGCCCAATAAGATCTCATTCCAACACAAATCTACAAAAAAATAAAAAATAAATAAATAAATAAATCTATTGTCATCTAAAAGAGGAAAGTTTTGGAAAACAATTCAGGCAAACACATGCACATATATGGTTGAACAGTGCACGCATGTGAATAGTGCATAGATGAGCAATGCACATGGATCCAAAATCTGATTGGACCACTTGTGGGCCATAATCTGTATGATCGCGTATGACGCCCTCCCTATTGATCTATGGAGTAATGGTGGAGACTAATTTCAACACTTGCTCTTCCTTCAACAATCTTTTGATGCAGAAGCATTGATGAGGCAAAAGAAAAGGAATAAAAGCACGCATCAGGTGTCCACTCATGGTACTCTTATTTTTCATTCTTTTCCTGTTCACTTTTTGGGATGTAAATGATGTCTGAATGACATGAAATCATTCTGTCTAAAAAAGCCTTTTGAGTTGGCTTTCAAACAAGCCCAAGATCATACTATTCTAATCTCTCCATTGAGTGTGTTATCGCGGTGCAGATCTATGGAAGGGCTATCTGGTTGAGTTGCATTTTTAGTCATTGTTAATATAGATGGTTAGGATTAAGATCAATAAATGTTTAGGACTAGGTTGGGTTAGTCAATGGACCCCAAAAGGTTTCTTTAAAAGTTCCTCAAATATATGCTGAGGATGAGCTTTGTTGTGAGATGGAGGGGATGGATTGCTGAGTGGATAGGCTTGGTTCATCACTTGGTGTTTGTTGATGGGTCTTAAAAAGGTTTCTTCAAATGTTCCAAGCATGCACCAGGGAGATCCATTGTCCTTGTACCTACCTGTTATTGTGGCATAATCTTTGAGTAGAATGATCAAGAAGGCTATCTTGGAGGGTTCATCTTTGACTTTAGGTTGTGCAAGCTAGATTCCAGTCATCCTATCTGCAATTTGCGGGCAATACACTTCTATTTACCAATGCGGGCGTATCTAAAGTTTCAAAATTAAGGAAGATTTGAGGTGCTTCAAATTCAAAGCAGTCTCTGGCAAAAAAAAGAAACTAACAAAGAAGTGAGATCCTAGGAGTTCAGGTGGAAAGGGGTGGTGTTTGGTGGATGGTAGATTCGTTTGGATATATTGCAAGTTGCCTTCCTTCAACATACCTTGTCCCTTATGAATTAGAACTACTAGATCTCCATGGGACTGGGTGGTCAAGCGAGTGGAAAGAACACTTTCGATGTGTGTAAAAGTAGTTACCTACCTTTGGGAGGCTTCATAACCTACACCAAAAGTGCTCTTAACTTGCCAACTTTATGCCTCTATTCTAATGGTTGGCAAGGATCATCTAGAGGCTGCAGAGGTCGTGAAGGAAGAAAGACACAAGTTCCATCTCATGAGATGGGGGGACCTTCGTAAGGCACACCAGGAAGGAGGTGCAAGAATTTAAAGATTAAAATTTACGATTCATTCATTTTTAGGTAATTGGTTGTGGCAATTTTAGGAAGAATAGAACATCTTATGGAAGTATTTTCTTGTAAGTATGATGTGTGGAATGGCGGATGGTCCAGTCAGATCTGTGATGTCAATATTGGACCTTACGGATTTATTTTATTTTATTTTATTTTGTGTGTGTGTGTGTTTGGGGGGGGGGGGGGGGGGGGGGGGGGTCCGTCAGTGGTGCAATGGCTCTCATCAGCGGATGGCGAACCAATTTGGAATCTGTGTAGAGATATCAGGGAGGAAGAATTGGCAAAGGTGGTCGGTCTGTAGGGGCGTCTTCATAGCTTTGTTTTCTTGAGGAATACAAGAGATAATTGGAGGTAGAGACCAAATGCTTTAGGGATATTCTTGGTGAAATCATCTATTGTTTCCTTGTTAAGGTACGGAGTGTGGTTCTAAGATTCCCAGTCATATTGGCTGGTATCGATACACAAAATGGGGGTGAAACGTAGATCTTGCTTTTCTTCTGTCCTAAGGGTGTCCTATAAGGGAGGGACCAATGTAGATCTTGCTTTTCTTCTGTCCTAAGGGTCTGCCGCCTCAGCAGCCCTTCTTTTGTTGTTTTTCTTCTTTCCTCTATCTAATTCAAGTTATCTTTCAAAAAAAAAAAAAAAAAATGGGGGTGAAACGGGCCTTGAGAAAAATTGGCACTTGTATCGCATCTCCTAATATTGCCAGGCATCACATGAAGTAACCAAGATGCTAAAAGTGGGTCCTTTTTGCCTCCCTCCCCGTGTTTCTCTCATTCATGCCTTTTTGCTTCATTTAAACCTTAGTCAACGCACAGAGACTCATTGTTTGAAGTAGATCTAGGCCTGTTCGGGGATCAAACCACAAGATTTGAGAAGAATATGATAATTCAAAGTGAATTAGACCATTTTGGAGAAAATCAGAAAAGGGGTAGACCATTACTTCTTCTTCTTCTTCTTTTTTTTTTTTTTGGTTCAGTTTCTCCTTTTTCTTGTATTTCAATGTAATAGGCTATAATCATGCTTGATTCATGTTCGATTAGAGCTTGTTTGGTTAAATTTCCCCAAATTTCAAATTTTAATAAATTTTACTAATTTTCGACCAATGAGAACTATCATTTTAAACGGATAAATGCATTTTTTTAAAAAATAATTCAATATCATGTATCATACACTTTGGGAGAACCACCCTCAAACTTCCACCAGGGTCACCCTCATCGTGGTCTCGGATAAAGTAACATTAATATACTTGCAATAGTATGCTGTTTACTGTATTGCATAAATGATATTTTTTTTTTTTATCATAAACACAGATATTTTATTTCTAGACAATCTGTAGTGATTCCCATATGGTTCAATTAAAAAACTTGATATTTGTAAGAAAATAAAAATCAATGATCAACAGAGATTTTTTAGGTAAAAAATGATTACACCAAATTTAGAGGACCAAGACTAAAAAAAGTTTTTTATTTTTAGCAGGCTAAGTTGACAAAACAATGTTGTTACCCAGGAATGATCCTATTTAACAGAGATTTTTTAAGTTAAAAAATGATTATGCCAAATTTAGACCATGACTAGAAAAGCTCAGTTTTTGCAGGCCAAGTTGGCAAAACAATGTTGTTACCTAAGAATGATCCAATTCACCATTGATGCATGTCAAAAATATTGATAGATGATAGATTTTTGTGTTTCCCATTTTCCCTTTTTGTCTGATGCTTTTCCGCAATCTTTTGGTAATAGAAAATCGCATCAATGCAGGTCTGATATTGTCCTAGATGCCCTGTTTTGCATTGTTTTTCAGCCTGACTGATACACCCTCCCATGCAGATATTCAAAACTTTGGTAGAGTGTTGGCCTAGACTACTTGCGCTCAGATGATTGGTGGGGAAAGATAAGGCCCCGATGTGTTTGTGTGAGGGACCACAATTAGAAAACTTGTTTCACAATACTCAGGGTCAATCAGAACTCAAGACTCTTTTTATTTTTTTATTTTTTTTAACACACGCCTAGAGCTGTACATGAGCAGCAAAAGCTCGGTAACTTGCTCGACTAGGCTCGAAAAAGCTCGACTCGGATTGAAACTCTGTTCGAACAGAGTCGAGCAATTTTTTGGAAGCTCGGAACATTTCGAGTCGAGTCCGAGCTGGACCTAGCTCGACTCAACTCGACTCGAATACTACTCGAACTCGGCTCGACTCGGTACAGGGTATATATACCCTTCAAAAAAAAAAAAAAAACCTACCCCCTTTTCAAAATACATCCCGCCCGCACAACCCTAACCCTACCCCACCCCTTCATCCCTCTCTTACTCCCTCTCTGTCAGTTCGGCCGGCGAAGCTCTCCTCCCCTCTTTCTCTCTACTCTCTGACTCTCCCTCATCCTCCTTACCCGCACGGCCGTCTTCCTCCCTCTCGTTAGTTCGGCCGGTGAAGCTCCTCCCTCTCTCTCTCTCTCTCTACTCTCTCCCTCATCCTCCCTTACCTGCACCGACGCACGACTGACGGCCCATCTTCCTCCCTCTCTTCCTCCTCTGTTAGTTCGAAAATCGGCTCGAACTCGGCTTGAACTCTGCTCGAACTTGGCCGAGCCGAGCACGAGCTACTATTCCGAGCTCAAAGGCCGAGCCGAGCCGAGCACAAGCTGGGACTCGAGTAGTCCGAGTCGAGCACGAGCTGGGCAAAGCTCGGCTCGGCTCGACTCATGTACACCTCTACACACGGCCACACCCCACACAGTCACACACCCGTCCACACCACATGGGCACTTGATCCTTGGTCTCGGTGTTGAAACAGAGGCCGTCTACCACTGAGCCATGGAGTCAGACCTGGAACTCGAGACTTGAATGTCACTGAAGCTGTTGTGACGCTTCAAGCGTTGAAAATAGTAGTGTCCATTCAAAAAAAAAAAATTCCAGCAGCAACTGAGGGGGGACTCCAAACATGTCTTCCATTGGGTTACTTCGGGTTGATGACCATGGAGAGTGGTAGACAAGATTCTGGAATCGTTGGATTTATGCTAAGGCCTCCCGATTTCTTTTTCTTCACATTGAAAGGGAAGCAAATGATATTGCAAGTGTCCATACAAAAGATGATGCTGGACGATTAACCACTTGCTCTAAAAGCTCGAACTGTTAGAGCATAACGAATAAATTCCTTTATCTCATAGCCCAGGCCCCAAGTCCATGCGTTAGGTCCTCAGCCGAACCTTCCTCGTGAGCCCCAAATCCATGGGTTCCACCTTACACGAGTCACCTGTCTCACATGGGCCCCAAATCCATGGGTTCCACCCTACACGAGTCACCCATCTCACACGGGCCCCAAACCCATGGGTTATGCGGACCACCCACCCTGAGTGTGCCCTTGCATCTCACAGGCCACCCCACTCGAACCCGATGTGAAAATGCCCCCGCATTAAAAGAGGAAAAGAGGGGGCTTGTAGGCAGATAATCTAGGCTAGGAAATGCATCTATTGCCTTGGGCTGGGGTTTTCTTGGGGTTGCATGCAATGTTTGCTTGCTTTGTAGTCTCAGTGTTTTCTGGTTGTATTATTATTCTTTCTTTCTTTAATAAAGTCT
>JAJHSJ010000013.1:8666233-8800629 GCA_021015155.1 Magnolia officinalis
AAGTAGAGGCGGAAATTGACCTAGAATTACAAATTGGACTAGACATGACCCTTGTCACATTCCAGGTCATCGATATCCCTGCCTCATTTAACCTTCTCTTGGGATGGCCATGGCTCCATGCTGTTGGAGCCATCCAATCTACCCTTCACCAAAGGGTTAAATTCCCTTCGGAAAATCAAATCATTTTAATACTGGCTGAACCAGAAACCATCCTCCCGGTGACGGTCAGTATCCCAGAAACTGACATTCCAGTGATTGACATTCAGCATATAGAAGGCGACATTCCATATCACAGTTTTGAATTCGAAAAAGTGAACGCAATCGCTAACCCTCGCCCTCTAGCTGCTGAATATGTCATTCCCCCTACTGAGCGATTAGTCTTAAATTACCGTACCAAGTTCCATGAAAAAGGTATGGTAGTGAAACCAGCGCATGCCAATGTACAGAGACAGGGACTGGGATATCAGTCGACATCGGAAGATCAGGCTGAAAAGCCAAAAAGGGGCCAACCGTTTAAATGCACACCCATCGAGTTTGTCAAAGCTGGGACAATTTATGAAGACCAAAGTGATATCTCTTGAGGACCAATTCCAAACACTTAGACTCACAAAACAGACCGGACAGGAGTCTATCTGGCCACCAATAAGGTGGGATTGGATCCTCAGGACATCAGAGGAACATACAAGGCCAGGGGCAGAACCCCCAGATCCACCGCATGAGACTAGGGGCATGGAAGCAGGTCCATCCGCAAGTGACCCAAAACTGAGAATGTCCTTTGTAGGCAATGTAGGCCAGAACAGGGAGACACCCGTTCAGGGGAACACAGGGCAGAAGCAACCCATCCATTGGGTTGACAAAGGTAAGTGGCTTGCTCTAGATTGGACGGATATCCAAATCCCGTCTCAGGAATCCGAGGAACAAGAGGAATTCTAACTCTTGGCACAGAGGTCGAATCAGATTCTGACTCTGAGCCCAGCCCAGCGGACATCATGGTCATCGAGACAGGTGACACAGGAACAGAACAGAGACATGGCAGATCAGCAAGATCGAAAAGGGAAAGGAGCCTGGATGGTCAGCATCCCCCTAACAATCGAATCAGCCAGCAAACCATTCGCTAGCACCGGCTTAAAAAAAACGCCAATGTAAATAGCAATTGGTATCCCGAACAGGACAAGACCAATCATGGTTTGCAACACCGTCCTGTTCAGGATATCTTGGCAACACAAAAAATCAAAAAATCTTTCAAACACCAAAACATCATATATCTTCAAAAATACAAAAAAACATCACATATTCCTCAAAATCAAAAACATCAAAAAATCTTCAAATACAAAAACATCACATATCCTCAAAATCACAAAACATCAAAAAACTTCCAAAATACAAAAACAATAGAAAATTTTCAAAAACCATGTGCCAAACACTTCTCATGACAAGCACGAGTTTGAAGTCGACTCATATGATTTCGATCTAGAATTGGACTTCGAACTCATGGGTTTGGATGAAGCCCGGATGTGGGAAAATGATGATACCGCTTTTGAATTCGAGGATTCCTCGAAAAATTTGAAACAAAGGCTAATATTGTGGCAGACGACTTCGAAATTGTGAACTTAGGGTCGATGGAATCCCCTAGGGAAGTGCGTATCGGGAAATCGCTTCCCCCAGAATACAAGCAGAAGATGATGGAGTTTCTGAAACTAAGGTTGTCCAACTTTGCCTTCTCTTACGAGGACATGCCAGGGCTCGATGAAGAGTTGGTGGTACATCATCTGCCAACAAAGCCAGAAATGAAGCCTGTTAAGCAAAAGCTACGAAGGATGAAGCCAGAATGAGCCCTGAAAATCTGTGATGAAGTCATCAAGCAATACAACGCGGGATTTCTGGTAGTCTCCAACTACCCGGAATGACTCGCAAATATCGTACCGGTTCTGAAAAAAGATGGAAAAGTCAGAATGTGCATCGACTTTAGGGACCTCAACAAAGCAAGCCCTAAAGATGACTTCCCTCTGCCTCATATTGACACACTGGTAGATAATACTGCTGGACACAAGATCTTCTCCTTCATGGATGGTTTCTCCGGTTACAATCAGATCAAGATGGCCATCGAAGACCGTGAGAAGACTTCCTTCATCACGCCATGGGGAACTTTCTGCTATGGGTCATGCCCTTGGATTGAAAAATAGCAGGAGGAGTACGTATCAGCGAGCATGACTGCCTTGTTCCATGACATGATAAACAAGGAGATGGAAGTTTATGTGGATGACATGATTGTCAAGTCTCGCACGATCGAAGGACACTTTGAAGATCTCAAAAAGCTCTTCGACAGGCTGGAAAAGTTCAAGCTCCGCCTCAATCCACAAAAATGTGTCTTCGGTGCAACCGGAGGCAAGCTATTAGGCTTCATTGTTAGCGAAGACGGTATCAGGGTGGATGAGACCAAAACTAAAGCCATCATCGAGATGCCACCGCCTAAGACTGAGAAAGAAATTCGGGGCTTCCTCGGGCGAATCCAATATATCAGCCGATTCATCGCACAACTCACTCCGGTCTGCGAACCCATATTCAAGCTGTTACGAAAGAACTCTCCAAAAGAATGGAATGACGACTGCCAAGCGGCCTTCGATAAAATCAAAAGATACTTGCTAAATCCTCCAGTGCTGTGCCGCCTACTCCAGGTAGGCCACTTCTGTTGTATATCTCTGTCGCAGCGGAAGCAATCGGATGCGTCCTCGGCCAACACGACGATAGGGAAGAAAGGAGCAAGCGATCTACTATCTAAGCCGACGGTTTACAAGCTACGAAGCCAAATATTCAGCTTAGAAAAGACATGCCTCGCCCTAGTCTGGGGCAACACAACGGCTAAGGCAGTACATGATCGCTCACCCGATACTTCTGCTCGCTCGCATGGACCCGTTGAAGTACTTGTTCGAAAAACCGGCACTGACGGGCAGAATCGCAAAATGGCAGTTACTGCTTTCTGAGTTTGACATCACATATGTCACCCAGAAGGCAATCAAGGGGCAAGCACTGGCCGATCACTTAGCAGCACACTCCTTGCCTAACTACCAACCCCTGAAGACCTTCTTCCCTGACGAAGACATCCTCCAGATTGAGGGAGAAGAGGAAAGAAAGGCAGGAGAGTGGACACTCTTCTTCGACGGAGCTGCAAACTCGAAGGGGAGTGGAGTAGGCGCCATACTCTACTCCCCCGAAGACGTCCCAGTTCCTATATCCAGAAGACTAGCATTCCAGTGCACCAACAATGTAGCCGAATATGAGGCATGCATCGCCGGTCTAAGAGAAGCCATCATCCTCAACGTAAAAAAGTTACGAGTCTTCGGAGATTCACAACTCATCATCAATCAGATAAATGGCGATTGGAAGACCAAGGATGAGAAGCTGATTCCTTATCATGTCTATCTGAAAAATTTGATCGAGGAGTTCGAGGAGATCACATTCTCTTACATGCCTCGGGTCAAGAATCAGTTTGCGGACGCTCTAGCTACCCTCGCTTCAATGCTGGAAATCCCAAAAGGAGTGGCTGAATGGGAACTCACTGTCGAACTCCAAGAGGAACCTGCATTCTGCCTACAAATCGAAGAAGCTGAGCCTGCCCTAAGTGATCAGCCATGGTACACAAGCATCAAAAAATACCTCGAACATTAGAAGTACCCGGAAGGAGCAGCTCTGACTGATCGACGTACAATACAAAGACTAGCAGCTCAGTTTGTGATCACTGGGGGTATCCTCTACAAGCGATCCTTCAACCAAGTTCTTCTCCGCTGTGTGGATGAGACAGAGGCAGCCCAGATCATGTCAGAAATCCACGAAGGACTATGCGGCCCGCATATGAATGGACACATGATGGCAAAGAAGATCCTACGACTCGGCTACTACTGGCTTACAATGGAGACAGATTGCTTACAAGCACGTCAGGAGATGCTTCAAGTGTAAGAGCACGCAAACCAGATCCAGCTTCGCAAAAGTCGCGAACATATGATGCCTCCAAATCTGAAAACTTGACGGCACCATGGCCCTTCTCTGTATGGGGACTCGACATCATAGGTAAGATCAGCCCTAAAGCTTCAAATGGGCATGAATACATCCTGGTGGCAGTAGACTACTTCACTAAATGGATAGAAGCAGCATCCTATACCACCGTCGCAGCATCTCATGTGGTCAAATTCATAAAGAACAACATCATTAGCCGATATGGGGTCCCTCAGGCCATTATCACTGATAACGGAACTCCGTTCGTCAATAAAAGGATGGGCGATTTCCTCGACAAGTTTAAAATACAACGTCATCGGTCGAGCCCCTACCGTCCTCAAATGAATGGTGGGGTGGAAGCCGCAAACAAGACTATCATCCGCATACTCGAAAAGATGGTGAAGACATATCGTGACTGGTCAGAAATGCTTCCTTATGCACTCTGGGCTTATCGCACGTCTGTACGGTCTGCTACAGGCGCAACTCCATATGAGCTCGTTTACGGAATGGAAGCAGTACTACCAGTCGAAATTGAAATCCCCTCACTGCGAATACTACTGGAAAGTGAAGTCGAGGAAGGCGAGTGGCAACAAGCAAGGTACGATCAACTACATCTGGCAGATGAAAAGCGCATGCGGGCGCTAAGCCACTCCCAATGCTATCAAGAAGGATCGCTCGAGCTACAACAAGAGAGTACGGACAGAAGAGAGTATCAAAAAGTCGGTGACATGGTCATGAAACGTATCCTGCCGCCGCATTTGCCAGATCCCAGAGGAAAATTCAAACCATTGTGGGACGGACCACTGATCATTCGGGAAGTACTCCCAGGAGGTGCTCTTCGGCTCACTAATCTGAAAGGCGAGGATCTTCCCGAGCCCATCAACGCCGACAATGTGAAAATCTATCACGGGTAACCCTACCTAACCTTGTCAATGATTACAATCGAAAGGCTGCACCTCCTTACCAAAAATAAAACTGATATATCCACCATTACCCTTTCCAGAAACACCCATTCTGTATCCAAAAAGAAAAGAAGAAAAAAAAAAGAAAAAAGAGAAAGAAAGAAAACAAAACAAAAAGAAAAAAAAGGAAAGACAAAAAGAAACCTCAATAAGAAAAACAACAAAAAGAAAGTGAAAGAATCCATCCCGCATCCCTAGAAATCTATCCTGTATCCCCAAATAACCAAGCAGCTTACATGATTGTGATTCAAAGACAAGGACAGGCAGGTAGCCATCGGCCGGCTATGAAGGAAGTTCCCCATCATTCCTAGCACCCAACAGAACAAAAAAAAAAAGGAGAATAAAGGCATGCCTAAGCAAATGGGCGAGTTGAAAACCTAAAAAGCGGCTCGAGTAAAAACAGCAGGCATGTAGCGGACTTGGTGAAAACCTGAAAGGGCGCCAAGGGTAAAAATAGCACAAGCTGCCAAGGGGCAGGCAAGATCAAAATCCCGGGACGTAGTGAAAATTCGAGAGGACATACGGGCAAAAATGACGGAAAGAGCGGACGTAGTGAAAACCTGAAAGGGCGCTACGGGTAAAAATGACAAGAAATAAAAAAAAAATAAAAGTGAAGGAACAGAAGAAGCCGAGGCAGCAAGAAACGTCACAACAAGATACAAAGAAGGATCAGCTTCAGATCAGTACTCTATCAGAAGCTGCTCAAATTCAGGGAATGCAATCCCGGACACCTTCTCAGGGAACCAAGACCCAAAGGAACACAACCCAGAATACTTACACAACGTAGGCTGAGCACAAAATTCTGATCCAATCATCTAAAGTAAAATCCAAACTCAGAAAAAAAAAATGGCACATTTGGCACAACCAAAATCTTCTTCCATTTCTTTAAAAAGTTTTCATACAATACATTGTTTTCCCACAGAAGCCCAAAATACAAAAACAATGGTTTCATGTATGTACGGTTAATCAACATTCGAAGATCACAGGTAAGCTCCTATCCCTCATATAGTGATAATCTCTGCCTAAGCCTCTCTACTTCCATACGCAGGTAAAAAGCCTCATCTCTATCTAAGCGGTGTGCCGCAAGCATGCACTCATCATACCGTCGACCCACTGTCAGCCGACGGGCCATGTCCTCACATGCATGACGAAGGACAACAATCTCGCTAATCAAGTGACCATGAGTGGCCAGTAAGAAGGAAGGGTCAATGAAGGGTCGCTCCTCAAAAGCCTCAAACGAATCAACCACGCATGAAGAGGACGAAGCGGTATCACCTACCATATCATGATCAGCGATCTCGTCCGCCAAGTGCCAGCCTGAAACCTGTCGATAAAGAGATTGCTCCGCAACCCACCGCTGATATGACACTGTAGCTAACGGAGGTGCCCAAGACTCGAGATCCAGAGCTACCACATCCAAGGAGCCCTGCCAGGAGATCCAGATCCGTCTATACAAGGCAATCAAGTCAGAGGGAAGAGGGGCATGCCCAAATCCAAAGAAGGCAAACTCTGGAATATCCTGCCAAAAGCCAAACTGGCGGAGAAATCGCACGGGGTGATAAGAGCAGTATCCCCGAAGACCCAACAACAGCAAAGGAGTGCGAGTTGCACTACAAATCAACGGTGAACGGCAAAGCCAGGTGGCCTCCCAGCTAACTTCCCACCCTCGAGCTGAAGAGAACATGCGACGATACAAGGACTCAGTGGCCTCAGCACCAAGAGGAAGGCCATCAAGCAACAAAGACAATACATCATCGCGACGGGAATCAGGCCACACAAGCATAGGGGTCATGAACAGGTGCTCCCATAACCATACCTGAAAGAGGAGTAAATCAAGCACAAGTTGCAAGCAGAAAATGAGGTAAAAAGAAATAACAGAAGCAAGGAATACCTGAAGGAATGAGCAACAGCCCCTGAGAATACGGGTATGTCCAAGGGAACACTCAGTCAGCCCAAGGAAAAGCTCTGCAAGAACCACCGAGGTAATGCTCCTACGATGCAAGACGCGACGAAACACATCCAGAAGGACCGCCAATGAGGACTGTCGCCATCCAGAAAAAAGCAGCTCGGCAAGGACGCAAAATATCAGCGCATTCAAGCACTGAAGCTGACGATCAGAACCAGGGGCCACCTCGGGAGGTAGAGCAGCGGTCATACAATACCTGAGCGACAACTCGCCAACCCCACCCTCTGCGGTCGGAATAGCAGTAAGGAATCCAAACCAGGAGATCAGATCAGAAGAATGGACCGGCTCAGATGCAGGAATATAAGGCTCCCGGGTGAGAGGAAGGCCGACAAGCGCGAGATCTCTTCCAGTGACGGAACCAGCTCTAAATCATTGAAAGAGAACAAGTTCAGAGATAGAACCCAATCATATAGTGCAGCACTCAGCAACCGCCAATCCAAGTGTACTCGATGAAAATGAAGGACCTCTCTGAAGCCTAAAGAGCTCAACTCAAAAATCTCAGACTCGGTTAAGCTGTCAATCCAGATATGCAGCCTCTCGGAATAAGTGCCACGTGGCTGCAGTTGACAAGTCCGGACGGATACGCCATCAACAACCTGGATCCCAGGCTCAACAGAAGAATCATCAAAAATAGGCATCCTTTCATCCAACAGATCAATCTCGTGATGACAAAAAAAGCCAGCCCCACTCATCGCCCCCCGCAAAGTGTCCTGAAAAGCTGTAACAGGCGGGCCCGAACTGCAAGCCACTGTCACGTCAGGAGCCGTCCGAAACACGTGTGCTCCAGGAACCGCAGTACCCAAAAGGTCCTGATAGCTGTCAAATCCTGCACCCTGAGCCCCAACCGCAGCTGAATGTCCCATCATGGCCTCGTAATCCGCACCAAAGATCTGACCCAATCCATCCATAGGAAGTCCATCATGTGTCAGATTTAAGCCATCTAAACCACTAAGAAGGAGCCTGCCACCCATCTCAGCTTGCTCCACCATATCCACACCATCCACCGCCACCATACCACTATCTACACCACCTATCCAAGCATGGCCCATCTCATCCATACCATCCATCATCACAATACTATCAGCCATACCATCCATAGCTACCCCTCCATCAGTCAAGCCGTCAAGCGCCATCATCACACTATCACCACCGTTTAAATCATCACCTACAAATCCGGGTGACCCATCTGGAGTAGGCTCACCAAGAGCATCCAATCCCATCAAACCATCCCCATGATCATCAAGAGAGGAAGGATCCAAGCTATATAAATAGCATTTATCCCCTCCAAAGGACCCATCACTCCTCCACCTACCCCCATCAATCCACCCATAAATACATTCCTTCCACCATTTATGGATCCACCTACCTCTCCACCCTCCATAAATCCAGCCACATCCACATCATCACCAGCCATGATGGCCCAAAAGGGGAGAAGCGAAAAGGAAGAAATCAAGGAAGAAAGAGGACAAAAGAAAAGGACAAGAGAAAGGGGGGACAAAAGAGAAAATCGGACGGCCTGGAACAGAGGGGAATAAGTGGACAGGGACAAAGGGAATGAGCAGAAAGAGAAAGGAGGAGCAGACGCTGGAAGAAAAGATGAACGGAGGCGGCGATCCGATTACCGCCTGCGGTACTCTAACCACCGCCGTCAGAACTGACATTTTTGCATCGATGCAGTGCTGACAGAACAGACTGAGCATGAAAAAAGTCTCCGGGCGGTAATCCAAGTACCGCCACGGCACTTTGACTGCCGCCCAAGCCCAGTTTCGGGCAAAACTCAGGTGGGATCCACTCCGGAAGGTTAGGATCCAAGAACAGGCATCCGTATGTCAATCAGAAAATGATCAAAGGGTGAAACACGAGAAGACAGTAATGAGCAAAGTTGATTTCATTTAAATATCGAATCATACAAGTAAAGATGCTTTGCTACACAATACACGGGCCTAATCATCATCAGGGAGATAGGCATCAGTATCGCTGCGACGAAAATGGGGACCCAGAATCCCTCCCCCAGCAAAACGCACACCCCCACTAGGAGCATAGCCGGGCTGTAAGATTGGGCCAAAACCATGCTGTTCGCACCAAGAGCTATACTCCATGTCTGGAACGACAAAAGCGCTGGCGTCGTAACCCTCCAAAGCAGCGTCCAATTCTCTGGCAGGCACTGATCTTCAGTTGGAAGGTCCTGATGGCGGGCTAAGAGGTACCATGGGACTGCCAGTCAACTGCCAGAACAGCCTCTCCCAGGTACCATTTTGTCGCACGTGGATCCTCCAAAATACGACGACGTCGGGAAGCATGGAAAGCCTCCTGAGCTCTAGGAGTGAGCGCAGCATTTGACTGAAGGTACGGCCGAGTATGGAACTGCAAAGAAGAAGCAAGTCAGGGTTTAGAAAAGCAGGCGACATATGGGCGGAACGAGATAAGGCAGATTACTCACATCATCAGGAACCAAGGCATCAATGTTTAACCTCCAAGCAAGATCAGAAATCATGCGTGTGCAGCTGCGGTTATCTTTATACCACAGCATCATGCGAGGAAAAGGAGGTGAATGATCGATCAAGGTAGGGGCCAAGTGGGGAAAATGATCAAAAAAGCAGGTCTGCGTAAAATCACAAATCAGATATGGCATACCAAATCACCCACCAAGAAAGCAAGGCACAAAGGATGATAAGAAAATACCTCAATGACTGGGTAAAAGCCAATCAGGGAATGGCTGTCACAGCGGCTGGCCTTGTTCAGCCCCTCATACAAATGGGCCAGAAGGGCCGCATTCTAATTATACGGCGCGAGAAAAGTAATATCTGCCACAAGTGACAACAGACGGGAGCTCACCCGTTCATTCCCATGGCAGAAAATCATGGCTCCCAGGGTGTACAAAATCAAGGCCCGAGCCTTCCTAACAGCCTCTGCTTCAGTCTCGGGGATGCGCCTGTCAAAGTTCGATGACAGCCAGAGAAGTTTGAAGCGCGGACCAGTAAACTCTGATGCATCTGGCATCATCCCCAATAACTCCATCCAGTCCTCCTCAGTAGGAACCGGCAAATCATCCTCAAAAGGGACAGACCCACCATCATACCGAAGACCCAGCTGAATATATATGTCATATGGGGTGATTCCCCACTCCCCAAAAGGCAGCTGGAAAGTATGAGTCTCAGGATGCTAGCGCTCTGTCAAAGCAGACAGGAGAGACATATTCGTCTTGCTTAGACGAACCCGGAAAAGATGCGCGAAGGGAGTACGCTCCAAAACCTCAAAAAATAGCGGCTGAGGATCATGGAACCAGTCAGGCCAATGAGTCCTGACCCCTCGCCCTCTCAAGACCGCAGGAGCACCGCCCTCTCGGGCTGTATCGGAAAGATGCCGCCCCTCTCTAGGCACGTAACATGGATCAGTCGATTGACGAGAAGAATTGGCCGCGTTCTTACCCCGGCGAGGCATGCTACACAGGCCCATTCAAAAGTCAAAGCCCATTCACAAGTCAAGGCCCATTCACAAGTCAAAGCCCATTCAAAAGTCAAAGCCCATTCACAAGTCAAAACCCATTCACAAGTCAAAGCCCATTCAAAAGTCAAGGCCCATTCACAAGTCAAAGCCCATTCAAAAGTCAAAGCCCATTCAAAAGTCAAGGCCCATTCCCAAAGCCAAGGCCCATTCACAAATCAAGGCCCATTCCCAAGTCAAGGCCCATTCAAAAGTCAAGGCCCATTCCCAAGTCCAAGACCCATTCAAAAGTCCAAGGCCCATTCCCAAAGCCAAGGCCCATTCAAAAATTAAGGCCCATTCCAAAGTCCAGACCCATTCCACAAATCAAAGCCCATCATCAAGGCCTTTTTTCACTTTCAAAGTCCCTCTCCACCACAAATCCATGCATCTGGACATGCACCTAGATCATGATGTGGGGCCCACCTGGAAAACCCCATCCGTCCATTTTTCATAAGATGGTCCACCATGAGAATTCATAATGGCCATACATTCACATGGATCCAACAGTCCAGATCATTTGAAAATCATCCATGCTCATGGATCTGTCAAAATCACGATGAATGGCCCACTCAGAAATCGCATCCATCCATTGATCACAAAAGGGCCAAATCATCAAGATCTACACCATCCACAAATTCAAGTGGGCCCAGGGCATGCATCCAACAATCTAGATCATCATCAAGATTTTCTACAAAGAAAAAAAGAAGAGAGAAAAGAACAAAAAGCAAAAATCCAGCCAACATGTTGGCCCAAACGACAAGTTTTCACAAGATCCAATGGATCAGATCCAACCAGAACAATCCAACGGTCCCGATCACTCCGTCAAGAGCTGCTAGAATGGGTGATCCATCAAGATCCACAAGAGATGCTGGCCGAGATTACCTGAAAATTGAGAAAATGCAAACAGATGGGTTGAAAATCTAAGGAAAAAGCCTCCAAAATAAGCCCCAGGGACCACAATGGGATCCCTGGATGTCTGAAGTTTGAATTCAAATAAGGAAGGAGGTGACATGGGACGGACCGGCGTGCGGCTCGGACTGTTGGACAAAAGGAGTGACCGGCGGTAACCGGACTGCTGCTTGCGGTAGTCCGACAGCCGCCCGACAGAAATTTGCATCAGGCAGCGGGCTGTCCCCTAGCCGGTCCATGGACTGATTTTTGTTTCCAACCGTTGGGTAATACCCAATATATTTCTGAAAATAAACCCGAATTGCCAAGGTGTTTTCAAAAACAGCTCCAACCTTTTCAAAAGTTTCCAGAACAGCCCCAGGTTCCAAAAAGGGTCTCCAAACAGTCTCCAAATTTTCCAAAGCTCCAAAACAGCCCCAAATTCCCAAAATTTCAAAAAAAATTCAAAAACAAAAATCCAAAAAATTTCCAAAATTTTTCTAAAGATATCCAGTGGAGTTACAAAAAAAAAAAAAAAAAAAAACATCCCCAGTGGAGTTCAAAAGAAAAAAACGGATGATCTCTACCGTCCGTAGGATCAACCGGATCTTTAAAAAGAAATCAAGAATTATCAGCCCCATTAATTTATTAGTGGAGGCCATCCAATTAGTTTCTAAATAAAAACCGTATGATCTCAACCATCTACGAGATCAGATGGATCTTTCCAAAAATCCAAAAAATATTTCAACCCCTAACTTATTAGAGGAAGTCATCTGACTCTTCTCAAAAAAAAAAAAAAAAAACCGGACGACGACGCCCACTCCAAAATCGAACGGGTACTTCCCAAAAAAAAAATATATGTTTATTTTCAAACAAAATCCCCAGGGAGTCAAGCTCCAAAGAAATATATATATATATATATATAGATATATATATATATATATATATATATATATATATATATATATGTTTTTGAATAAAATCTCCGAGAAATCTAGTTTTAAGGAGATAATTTTCAAAAGTTTTCAAAAATAAAATAAAAAAAAAAAAAATGCACGCGATTCGTAGTACACTGAGGAATCTTCCATATTCTCCAGTTGCGGTCAGTGCGGACAGCTAAATAAGATTCGATCTCTTCCGGTTTCCCCGGAGAATGATCGAATCCGTACATGATACACGTACGATTGGTCAGGTCTCTATATCTGGACAGTCGTACAAATGTTAGTAAGATGAGTGGATCCACCTTTGGAAAGAATAATCAAACTCAAAGTGACGACAATCCATTGAAACCAAAGTATCGGAATCAGCAGACTGTATGGCAAAAGACTATCTACACATACCTAGTCTGGGATGCTTGTAAAATTTGATCGAGTCCAAGTCGGCGTAGTGAGTTCCCCGTAAGGTCGCACCAACGCGCAGGGCAGCTAACCACTTTGACGATCAAATGGAGCAAACACTCCTAGGGTGATTACATAGCAAAGGAACGACAGACCTAACAGTACGAGAATCCTCGTAAAGCCGGGACAAATGCACAGAGGCCCTTACTTTTCAGACTTACTCTCCAATGCTGTTAACAATCTGATGTGAAAAGGTTGTGATTGGTGATCCGTAAAGTCGCGACAAATGCGCAGGATACAATCACAACGTTTTCCTCAACCCTCGTGATATGTGCAAGTCATCTTTCTCCAAACAGTCAACTGACAATGATGCAATGGTAAGCAACAGATTCGAACCACTATCCCTTCTGACCAGAAGGGTGGGGTGTCCACTTGCTTTGGCCTTCGGTTGCTTGCAACCTCGGCCAAAGAGGGGCATCTGTAGACACCCCACCCGGGCTACTATCTTGAGGAGGAAACTAAGGCAACCCAGGAACCATGATCATAAACCTAAACCCTAATCCCAGTCTAAACCGAACCCTAACCCAAACCTTAGGCACAAACCTTGGTCCAAAAGCCTTAAAACCACGATCCAAGCCGTCCAGTGTACACAGAGCATAGCCTATACCCTATACCCTCGCCAATACCCTCTACCCATGCCTAAATGTGCTATTTCGAGTCACAGAAATCCAAAACCGAGACTGCAGGATGAACCAGAGCGCCACACGGAGCTTGCACACGCGAAACGGGCCCGAACCAGGCCCGTGCGGTAGTCCGACTGCCGCCTGCGGCATTTCGACTACCGCCGCTCGCGGCTCGCGTCAAAAGTCAACTTTCCTTCAAAAATGACCCTTCTACCTTTTCTATTTACCATTTTACCAAGCCCAATGGCCAATGAGAGTGCGCCACGTGGCATCTCTCTTCCCTCCACCAATCCCTACTTGCCACCTCACCATTTAACCCTCTCAAACCCACAAATTACCAAAAGGCCATTGGAGAGGGCTATAAATAGCCCTCTCCTCTTCTCATTTGAAAAAAAAAAGGGGGGGGGGGGGGGGGGGGAGGAAGCCACCAAGGGAGGGAGAGAGAGAAAAGAGAGTGAGTGAGTGAGGAAAAGGGAAGGAGCTCCCAAACCCTCAAAATTCTGATTTTTTCTAGCCACCCCTAGCCCTCCTCTCAACTCTTCCAACCCATAAGCCTAACCCGTTTTGATCATGGTTCAGTCTATGTCTTAGTCTACTCAAGAATCAAGTCAAAGATCCATCACCCTACAAGCATTCATCATGACATCCACTCTCTTCTCAATCCCCCTGCTTCTCTAGATCTCTAGTGGACGTATGCTCTGTGACTTGCCATACATCGGATCCTGTCACATCAGAAATTTCTAGTGATCTAGTCCACTTTTCTTATCTCTTTGCATAAGCATCATCACATCCACCCTCTAGACACATTGTCGGACGTATGCTCTGTAGCCGGCCGAAATCTCGGATCTTGCTACATCAGAAATCCACGTGTGACTAGTCCCATTATGACCATAGCATCATCATCATCCCTTGAGATTATTTTACCACACTGAGTTGAGACCGTACATTTGTGCGGGCAGAGAGGGTGCCTAACACCTTCCCTCTTTGTAACCGAGGTCCCTTACCCGGAATCCCAGTTCGTAGACCAGGAGTCAATCTAAGATAGGAAAGTCTTCGGATTTCTCCAACCTTACTTATTTCGTGGGTTCTAGCCGACTGCGGGATTGTGAGTAATATTGGCTAGTGGCGACTCCAACAATCACAAGTCAGCTTAATCACTCCACCAACATTCACCACAACACACCTTTTACGCATCAACATGGACGCCGATTTTTCAGTGTCTACATTGACCATGGTCAATAAATGGCCCAGAACGTCCGTTTCTTTCGGACGCAATAACAGAGGAAAAATGGACTGGTGTCCACTGTGCTGCTGGTGGAGCCCAAGATCGACGTTGGATATGAAATCCATTCCGACTATTAGATTGGTCTCGCAAAACCGGTTGTATATGGACGGTTTTGGATTTCTGTTGATGTGGCCCACCTATTTGATCTTGTAGCAACTGATCTACCGTTCGGAGTATTTACAGCCTCTTCCTAGCATTCTTCAGAAAGAAAACCACTAGATCTTGGTTAGAAGCCTTGCCTGATTCCAATGGTTGGTTCGGATTGAACTTGTGAACCATGATGATGGCCCACCGACTCAGTCTCCGCTCTCCCTGTTCCGCGTCTTCGCACAACAGGAAACGGACGGTTCCATTTTTGGCGTAAAATCATGGATAGGAGTCTGTTTAAAAATCCATGGCGTTCATTGTCTTCAAGACGAAAAACCATTCCGAGATGGGTATTTTTTTTTTTCGAATTTAGTGTGGCCCATTGAATCTGTCCTTGCCGCCGTCCGTCTCATGCTTGAATGGTTATGATCCCTTCTTAGTTTCTTAAAATCTTGTCACCTAGGCCTTGGTAAGAAGGACCTCCGGGTTCTAATAGACGGTTGTAGATCATCCTTTTCGACGATGGGGGGGGCCCACTATCAAAACCCAATCACTAGCACGACCGTCACAGGACGTTTCGCTTGGCTAAATTTGGATGATTTGCAAAAAATAGGTGGAGTCCACTGCGATGCCTGTCCTAGAAATCCACTCCCTTCATCAGATCATTGACGTAGTGTTGGCCCACAGCCTCTAATTTGAAGTAGATCCGACTTCAGGGTGGGCCACACGCTCAACTGATGTGTGGACAACATTCACCCTTAAAAATACAATCCTTGTATGCCATGCATAGCATCCATATTTACAAATTGCCCTTATCTTTCCTGATAACTTCTGCGTCCATTTCTCCCTACCGTATCGTCAAAAGAGGTGAAATTAACGGATATTCACTTTCATGACATCTTTCCGTCCATTCTTTCACCGTATCTCCAAAAAAGATTTAAGATATCTTCAGTACTGTTCATTATCGGTCTTGAGTCCCAATCTCCCAAGGATGTCCAAGATGCTTTCTTAATGGTATTATCTGATCTTTCCCGGGTCAATTACACACTAACCCAAGGGCTGAATTTTGACGTGACGGTTAATTTACGGTCCTCAGGTCAGGTATGAAGTTTCGAGCTGAACGGATGGTGAGAACCCTGTGATCTTGCATTATGTACCAATTTTTAGGCCACTTGAGCTTCGATTTATCCGTTTTCTTGGATCTCTGGCAGGGTGAATTCTTCGATCTTGGTTCCTTAGAGTCCGTCCCTTGCCTTGGTGACTCATGAGCGTTAAATCTATGCTTTTAGCATCTTTTCAGTCCACACTTATAAATCCACCTTGCAACATAAATATGATTAAACCAGGCCGTTAAACAATATCATATTCGTAAAATCAGGTAATTACTGGGGTCTGATATGCAATATAATTACTGGGGTCTGATATGCAATATTTCACCCTTAACACAACCCCCAACCAGCATCTTGCTAGTCCCGAGCAAGGTATGCGAAAAATAAGTTGAGAATTACAGGACAATTTCCATGAACTTGAGTGATTTTTGAAAAGTAATCTAGATACTAGAATTTCTAAAATGCATGAATGTTGGTAGTTACTTTCTCTTGGAATCAAGCTCACAGTAAACTTCATAATCAAGTTCAAATAGTAATCCATTAATTAGAACAACTTTAAACATTGAGTTCCATGAATGTATAGTGTAATCTCGGCTTATCACAAGGTTCACTTCTCGATTTCATGATATTATTGGTAATCAATAAGAGAATTTATGACAACCAAGGTCTAAACCAAAACTTGCCCCACAAATCATTTTTTTATTCTTCTAGCTTTTGATTATTCCATTAAAAGTAATGCCACGAAAGGGAATCAAATCTTCACCTATAGGGAGCAAACTTATAGTGAAGATCATACACCCAACTTTTTTTTTTTTCATATAACATCCATGGGGAATTGAATCCTCACCTATAGGGAGCAAACCTATGGTGAAAATTATTCGACTTACCCTTTCAATTCTTCTTTATAAACTGATGCTAAAATTTGTTTTTCAAGCTGGTTCCTTTCACGCTTAGTGATTACCAAGTTAATCATTCAAGATCGAGCTGAAACCTCAATGTGTAAGCGAGATGTGATATGTGAGATCATGACTCAATCGATGTTTAAAATTTCTAAAAATGGATTAACAATTCAAACTTAACTGTGAAATCTAACAGATACTGAAATTAAGAGTCATAAATTTCCAATATCACGTATCTTGAAATTCTAAATCCAGGATATCCGTCAAAATCACTTTAAATTCACTAGAAAGTCCAGAAAAAATTTAAAAATTTTTCACAATTTTTGCTCAAGACGAAGAAAATACTGATTATGAAACCTAATCTCCCACCCCCAACCTAAAATCTACATTGTCCTCAATGTAAAAAAATATGAGCATGGAATGCACATGGGACAACAAAAGTAAATGTGAAGTGATGGGAAGATAGTACCTGGATGATGAATCGTGAGAGACTTTCTAAGAGATTGCAACATGGAATCCAATCAGCACGAGAAAGAAAGCAACACAAAACTAACAAAAATAAAATCCTACCTATACCACTTTCGCAGGTGCTCTCGATTGCATTTAGCGTATGCAACAAGCCTTTAAACTCCTAGGTTGCCCCTAGTGGACGAGTTGTAGTCTCGTGAGGGTTTGCAGTAATGTTACCCACAAACATTGACCTAACTAACTAGAAAAATTAAATGGAATGAAAAAGCTGGGTTGCCTCCCAGGAGCGCTAAGTTTACCGTCTATCCTAAAATAACAAAAAGCAAACTACCCTAGTCCTAAGAAAGCAGGGAAAAACTACTCAGTCATGTCGTAAGGTTCCTCTTCTGGTCAATATCGTGATAAATTTCTCCGTAGGTTTCTCAACAGGATCATCCAAAAGCCCTTTTTGCAATAGGCTTGGATGCTCTGGAGTATGACATTCCAGAAAAACTTATGTACCTCATCAAAAATTTGTCGTTGATTCGCCTGAGGTATCCAGAGTATATACGATTCACCTGCGACAGAAGAAGTTTCGAAGTTAGTATCCCATGGTGAATCAGAGACTACACATAGATGAAATTCAGAAAAATTCTCAGAAAGTGATGTAGTCTCAACACATTCCGAAGTAGCAGACTTCGGTTTAATTTTCAGCTCCTCCTCCCTTAATGGTAAATAGTGAGGATCTGGGGAGGAAGGGGCTTCAGAGTAGGGGTTCTCTCGGTCAGTGATGACTACCGAGATGTCGTCTTGCAAGGCATTCACTATGTCTCTTATCATGGGATCGTTTGAATCTGCAAAGTGTGCCAAGCAATCATTCAAAGAATTGTGACATTCAGCTGAGAGTGACTCATTTTCCACATTGAAGTGTGTGCTGATCTGCCTAAGGAACCCATCGTCTTTAAAATTAACCATTGGTACGCTCTCTTGCTTCAGCCCTGCATAGACAGATAGAGGGTCAGTAGACGAAGTATTGAAGTGCGGACTCTGTTCATTGATACTACTCAGAAGAGGCCTGAACTCGTCAAGATTCAATAATTCAGATGGTGGTCTCGACTGGGTAGTTTCAAATTCCAGAGTCGTATTAAGTAACTCGTTCATCTCCTGAATCATATCATCATGTAAGTCAAGGGAGTGGTCCAAACATGTCTCACAAGAGTTAGAAGGGTTGGTTGTAAGGAGCTCATCCACTTTTAAATCAGATATGTCAGGTGAGTGGAGTAGCTCATTATGACCGCTCACTTCATGCACTTCTTGATCATTGACCTGGACCAAACTTGAGATTATTCCAGGGGAACTGGGGCAGAACATTTATGATCATCATCTCAATACGCATTATCGTCTAATTCTGTGTAGTGCGCACTTGGGATGGGATCGCTTTCCTCACATTCTAAATTCGGTTGAGGTTCGAATAAACTAACCTCTACCTCATCATTGAGATCCTGTGTGTCATGTAAGGAAAGTGTGTCATCATCACTGTATTTGAAAGATACCTAAGTATCTCCATTATTCTTTTGAACAGTCATTGAGATCGACTCATCAGGGAATTGAACCGTATGCTCATTAATGGAATCCAACTTCTCATTCCAAATTCTAGATTTCGTCAAAAGCGAGTGAGGATCACTTTCCTGGCATTGTATTTCTGGATTGGATTGTAGTTGGGATGAGCGAGCTTCCTCTATCTTCTCGAGGTGCGAATTGAGTGCTTCCATTGCTTTTCTAATTTCCACAAGACACTCCATGTTATGCTGAAATGAGTTCTCTTGGATCGTTTCTGGTTGGTTCTCAAAGGTAGGGTATCCAAGAGAATAATTATTACAACATGTTGTCGGTTCATCTTCCCAGTTTTGATGGTTCCACTAGTTATAGTCATACTGATCATACATGGGAGAATATGATGTTTGATAATAATCCTCATTCCCATAATTACGATCGTATACAGCCCTATTAACTGATGGAACATAACGTTCTAGTCGGTTTTCAATGTCTGTTCTCGAAGGAGAGAAATCTTGAGGTATACGTTGAATTCCACAACCTTCAGGCATTCCCCAATATCTCCTATCCATCTCAGCGTATGCACGTACCCACGCTTCCATGGTAGACCCTTAACTCTAAGTCTAATATAGAAAAATAAAAGAAAATATCCTACAATAATATGGAAAGTAAGATGAGAAGTTAGAAAGGTGTTACCAAATAAGAAGTTCCTATGTTAAGATCCTGCAAAACAAAACAACCCAAGTTAGTATCTAAGAGATAAGACCAAATCTAAAAAATAGAAAAAGTAGAAAGGCTAGAAATTTAGAAAGAGATTACCAATTTAAGAAGTGTATGTCAGAATCCGACAAAAGAGGAAACAGGCTAGTTCTAGAAATAAAAAAATAAAAATAAAATCTAAAGCTAAAGTTAGTAAAATCCTAATCTTAATATAATTCTAAAACCAATTAATTTCAAAATTACGTAGTCGTCAGTCCCCGGCAATGGCGCCAAAAACTTGTTCACTCCCCAAGTATAAGGTTGTGATGTAGTAATAATCTCGGTAAGACCGAGGTCGAATCCACAGGGACTGAAACCTGTACGTAATCTGAAACTAACTAGAACTAGAACTAGAATGAGATAAAATCTAAATTGAATTGTAATTTGAGGAATAATTGTGAAATAATTATCTAAAACGTAGAGAATTCAGAGGTAGGAAACTAGGGATTCAGAGGATCCACTTGTAGAGATCAGGGAGATCTTATGCCAGTATCATGAATTATGAAAATTTACTGAACTGCCATTGATATAATTTTTAAGAGATGAAAGGTGTATGAATTAGAATGGGTTCCATCACCAAACCATGCCCAGGAGACAAAGCTAACAACAGAATTAAACTAATTACCAACCAATCAATCATGTCATGAAGGTTAGGAAGGGTACCGACATCCAACCATGCCCAGGAGACGATGGTGAACAACAGGGCTTCCTGATGTTATAAACATGAAACAGAAAAGAACATGCTCAAAGCCATTGCAAACCCATTGTAATTTTAGTCACAACAGACCATTAAAAACTAGAAACATTCCCTTAATTAACTAAAATCAACATTAATTCAATCTAAACAAAAAGGACAAGCAAAGAGTCTCCCATCATGCTACAAGCTTCGCCTCTTAACCCTAGCTAAGAGGTTTAGCCGCTCATAAACATGGTGATGATTAGGCTAATCTCAACAGAAAAGAAAAGAAAAGAAAAAAGAAAAAAAAAAAAAACAAAAAAAAACAAACAAACTTCTCTGGTGCTTCACGTTCCAACCGTGCCTTAGCCGAATCATCCGACATCTCTCTCTCCTTGCTGCCTTTATAGGCATCGTGAGACGGCGACTGGAGTCGGTGGAGAACCAACTCTAGGTTACACAGCACAAAACCGGAAGTCCGGACTCTGTTACGCATTACGCAGCAGAAATTCCTTGCTTCCAGATCGGGCTCGATGCAGGTGTTGGAGCAATTTCCCAATCTGACTTCTAGGGTGTGGTCAGGACCACCTCCTCAAAGCTCTGAACGGTCAGGATCATCAGTTCGATCCTGACCATGGTCAATAAATGGCCCAGAACGTCCGTTTCTTTCGGACGCAATAACAGAGGAAAAACGGACTGGTGTCCACTGTGCTGCTGGTGGAGCCCAAGATCAACGTTGGATAGGAAATCCATTCCGACCATTAGATTGGTCTCGCAAAACCGGTTGTATATGGACAGTTTTGGATTTCTGTTAATGTGGCCCACTTATTTGATCTTGTAGCAACTGATCTACCGTTCGGAGTATTTACAGCCTCTTCCTAGCATTCTTCAGAAAGAAAACCACTAGATCTTGGTTAGAAGCCTTGCCTGATTCCAATGGTTGGTTCAGATTGAACTTGTGAACCATGATGATGGCCCACCGACTTAGTCTCCGCTCTCCCTGTTCCGCGTCTTTGCACAGCAGGAAACGGACGGTTCCGTTTTTGGCGTAAAATCATGGATAGGAGTCTGTTTAAAAATCCATGGCGTTCATTGTCTTCAAGACGAAAAACCATTCGAGATGGGTATTTTTTTTCGAATTTAGTGTGGCCCATTGAATCTGTCCTTACCGCCGTCCGTCTCATGCTTGAACGGTTATGATCCCATCTTCTTAGTTTCTTAAAATCTTGTCACTTAGGCCTTGGTAAGAAGGACCTCCGGGTTCTAATAGACGGTGTAGATCATCCTTTTCGACGATGGGTGGGGCCCACTATCAAAACCCAATCGCTAGCACGGTCGTCACTGGACGTTTCGCTTGGCTAAATTTGGATGATTTGCAAAAAATAGGTGGAGTCCACTGCGATGCCTGTCCTAGAAATCCACTCCCTTCATTAGATCATTGACGTAGTGTTGGCCCACAGCCTCTAATTTGAAGTAGATCCGACTTCAGGGTGGGCCACACGCTCAACTGATGTGTGGACAACATTCACCCTTAAAAATACAATCCTTATATGCCATGCATAGCATCCATATTTACAAATTTGCCCTTATCTTTCCTGATAACTTTTGCCGTCCATTTCTCTCTACCGTATCGTCCAAAAGAGGTGAAATTTAACGGATATTCACCATTTTTCATGATCTTTCCGTCGGTTCAGTTTGAGTCCCAATCTCCCAAGGATGTCCAAGATGCTTTCTCAATGGTTATTATCTGATCTTGTCCATCGGGTTACTTACACACTAACCCAAGGGCTGAATTTTGACGTGTACGGTTAATTTACGGTCCTCAGGTTAGGTATGAAGTTTCGAGCTGAACGGATGGTGGGAACCCTGTGATCTTGCATTATGTACCAATTTTTGGGCCACTTGAGCTTCGATTTATCCGTTTTCTTGGATTTCTGGTAGGGTGAATTCTTCGATCTTGGTTCCTTAGAGTCCGTCCCTTGCCTTGGTGACTTACGAGCGTTAAATCTATGCTTTTAGCATCTTTTTCAGTCCACACTTATAAATCCACCTTGCAACATAAACATGATTAAACCAGGCCGTTAAATAATATTATATTCGTAAAATCAGGTAATTACTGGGGTCTGATATGCAATATTTGACCCTTAACACCCGTCCACGAAATCTAGGACCCGATTGTGAAACGGTGACCATTGATCGCAGATCAGACTCGTACTATCAAACCCCATTTTGCATGGCCCTTCATCGGGCCGTAGATCACCTATCCCGTAAGTTTCATGGCCATAGGGCCACCAGAACCGATCCAATCACCGGAATGGACCCCACATGACCATTTAAAGATAGGAACCGTATGATCAAACCCTATATTTGCTCATCCGTTTGTTTCCAAACTTTGCACGGCCTCTCATCGGGCCATGATTCACCTACACACCAAATTTGGTGGCCAGAGGGGTGTTAGGGCCGCCCCAACACCAATGGGGAGTGCTAGAGGGCTATTTTGGAAATTTATGAAAACTTAAGGCCAAAAGACCCAAGTCTAGGAAATAAACCCTAACTCTCTCATAACTCCCTCCTTTCCTACAACCACTAATGAGTAAAGAGAGAGCAAAAGAGTAAAGAGAGAAGAGGGTGAGAGAGAAGAAGAACAAAGGTGGATCCTAGATCGAGAGGTGGGGCCCAAGGAAACCGATCTTGCATCTCCCTACCTCTTCTCCAAGAAGAAAACCCTCCACCACTACCGCACATTCGCTCCATTGATCTTCTAGATAAAGACCCTCGTCCCTTTTCTTGAAAACCTTGAGTTGAGAAAGGATTTGCTTGGAACTCTAACATGCAAATGGTTGCTTTAAGGATTCTGGCCGTTCGACCCCAAAGATCCACATTCCTAGGTCGTTTTTCAAGCCTCCAACGATCCATAGGTGCGGACTATTATCCTTAGGTGGCCTAACACCAATTGTACTGTGAGTTTAATGATTTTGTTGCTTGGATGATGTATTTGAAGAAGCTAGAGAAAATTAGGATTTGGATGTTTGTTTGGGATTGTGTGTTTGTTTAGCTCATATGATGTTGTTTGTGCCTCTCACATGCTCGGTTACAATGGATGATTTCATGTTCATGTCTTGTATGATTTTCTTCTATGGTGTTGCTTTATAACATGTATGATTCATTAACTCTTATGCATTTTGGTTCTACGAGATGTAGGAAGTGCTTAACTTCCTCACTAATCCACACAACGCACATGCACCTTGTTCATAACGTTGTTAGCTTGCTTGTAGAAAAATCTAAATTGTGTGTGATAAATATGGATGCATGGTATTGCCTATGCTGGTTGATAACACTGATGTTTAGTATGTTATAGATGATTATCAACCCTTGGGTTGGTTAGGAAATGAGGAGAGTGAGGGTGGTCCCGTTGGTAGGACTAACTTGGGGCTAAACCCATGGGTTTGGGCGAGTGCGGATGGGCGACAATAGTTGTACTATATGGGTCGCCTGTACCCAATGTCGTCTGTCGCGTGCTTGCTTGAACTTGTGCGGTATAGTCTATTTACTGACCAATCTTGCCTGTTAACCTTGATTGTTCACATATGTATGGAACCTTAAACACCCTACAACCGTTGTAGCTCATTGATAACCAATTGAAACTGATCTACCGCCTCGTGAGCTGAGTATGGTGGAATGGGACATTGTGTCCGAGCTGTCGGCCTACGCTGGGGTGACTCGCCTCCCTGTAGTGACCGCGAGCGATCCCTTTTTCTCAGCACTCCACATGTGCTTGAAGTCGGGGATGGGGAACTCGACGAGATCAAGGATCGTGAGGTCTTGGCCTTACACGTTGGGGGGTCTTAGCCTCACAACTAGTTAAGTGCATTGCTTCGTGGAGTGTATTAGATTCCCCAACCTACTGAATGAATGGACTTAACTAAGAACTCGACTAACACGATCGCATTACATCGCACTAGTTAGGGTGACGACTCGACACTCGAGGTCGCTTTGAGGGAGTGTTGGTCATACGCGATTGTTAGATGGAGTCACTCGAGGGATTGTTGTAGAGAGGGCATGCATCACATCATCCGTCATACGTGTGCATTAATAAGATTAGTCAGGTGTTTGTGAATGATTGTTTTTCATTAAATTCGTAATATAACTGATGCTTGTTACAACTTAAGACTAATAGCATGTACTGAGTTGATCACTCACTCACACTTTGGGACGATGTTTTAAAACATTAACCAGACACTTCAATAGCTACAGGTAGAGATGAGTTCAAGGAGCTTGACGGCGCGAGCCTTGACGAGGAGGAGGATGAGCTGGCCTACTTTCAGTTAATGGGCGGCTCTCCATCGGCTTAACGGATGGAATTTAAATCGCTGAGTCGTGAACTCAGTCTTATATTCTTTTTGGACATAACATTCTTTTTATGATTTTGTTTGGCGACGCCTTGTGCGACCCATTTATATTCTTTTGAACCTATATATATTTGATCTTTTCATTTCAGTAGACTTGTGTGGTTGTGCTTCATGTTCCAGGAAAATTTCAGGCTGCGCATTTAAATCAAATTAAATGCGGATTAATGAAAATCAGTTATAAGTGACCCCGAGAACTCGGGAGCCGAGTGTATGCATGGCCCCTGATTTCCAGGGCATTACAAAATTAATGTTGCCCACCAAGTGTTTGATGAATGACTCAACGAAGTGTCGGTTGATGGTAAAGAAAGTATGTTTCATCAAACAAATAATCTTTTTTTCTTGATATTGATATTGTCTACAAGGTGTTTGATGAAATACTTGTAAAACCGCTGCTGGTATTTTACATATATACAGTGAGAATTTGAATGTGCAATTCATGTATTTATGAAAATGTTGCACAGGTGAACTCAGCTTGATCTTGGCTCGAACTCGGCTTGAATTGGCCTGAGCTACTGACTGAACCAAGCTGAGCTGACCAGTCAGGCTCGAGGACCTAGCCGAGCCGAGCCGAGATCGAGCCGAGGTTAGCTAGTGGCTGAGCTGAGTCGAGTTATGCCAAGCTCGACTCAGATCAACTCATGTACACCTCTATACATAGGTGACATTGGGTATCTTCATCTTATCCATTAAGACTCCATACTCCAATATGGATTCACTTGGTTCACCAAGAACTCATGGAAGTGGACTGATCTTTTTTTTTTTTTTTTTTGTTAGCCTTTTAGTACATCCCAATGTCAGTTCACACTTCACCATTAGTCACCCCCACTAAGGATCAATACCAAGACCTCATTGTTGAAACGAGGTATCTTTCACTCGGTCTACCACTTGAGCTATGGATCAAGGTAAGTGGACTGATCGTAATGCTTGATTCATCCATCAAATGTTTTAAAAGTTCGCCAACAATTCTATATTTTTTTATGGTTTAATCAATAATTTTTTACCGTTAAACTATGAGTTTTAATCATTGATATGTTTTAAATCAAGTTTGATGAATATTTAATTGCTAAGATAAGATGGTCCACACCTTGGGATGGCATGATTTTCACTTAATAATGTAAACCACAAATAGTGAAAGGAAATATATGGATGGGGTGGATGGTTTACAAAGGTAAACAAGACACCCTTATAATCATTTACTTTAATACTAAAGATCAACCAATGATTTAATTGAAATGATATTGATGTTCAACGATCTGATATTGAAGATGAATAATCTTTGGACCGTTCATCTTCAGTATTAGACCATATGATCATCATATCAATCCAAATTGTATGGTTAATATCTAACATCGATCCAATTGGATTGTTCATCTTCAATATAGGTTGAATTTGACCATTGATTATCAATGTCTACCCAATCGAAGAATTTATATTAAAGTTCAGTTTAATCTGACCGTTCATCGTTAGCATCATTTGAATCAAACCATTTAACTTCAACATTACTCCAATTCAGTATGAGCCCAATGAGACAATTCATCCCCACTTTTGATCTACCTTTCATCTTTAATAATGTATAATCTAATCATTGATCTTCAATTTTATATTAATTGGACTGTTCATCTTTGATATTGATCCAATCAGCCTGTTTATATTTAGTATCTTTTGAATTGGATTATTTGTCTTCGACATGAATTGACCATTTATCTTCAACTTTAGCAAAGTTAAACGGTTGATCTTTAATTTTGAACTAATTAGATATAGGTCAAACCCAACCGTTCATCTTCAATATCATTTAAGTTGCACCATTCGACTTCCACATTAGTCATAGGTCATTGATTTTCGATCGATCACATATGTTAGACTCTTATGTTAGCTTGCCACCATTTTGAAAATGACAGCCACTCATCCTCCTTGCATTTGTTACTGATGTACAGTTATCCAGATTATCAAAAGTGTAGTCCATTGTAGATGGCTCGTATCTCCAGATCACACCAATCGGGCAATCATAACCATCCAATTAGTGGCTATCAATCAGAGGGTAAAAATAAATTAACACGCAGTCCAAATTCAACGGCAAAGATCAGATGGTTAACAACATATCCATTCACAGTTGGGTCAGCGATTTGGAAACTCTGGATTGCATTAAAACCATACCATGCGCCACCATTTTTTGAATGATGCAGGACTAATATAAGATTGTAGCCATTCAATCAAATTTTAAAATATTTACATAGCAAATATCAGCCACCACAAACCAAGATATTGCAAGGTTGCTGTTCAACTAGTGCATAGGTGTACAGCATCCGACGGTCCAAAATGTTGGCCCTATCACAAAAAACACCTATGAGAGAATTAGACTGATTCACTCGTAGGTCGGTCAATCCGATCCATAGTATATCTGTGGCCGAAATTTTGACCGTCGATCACATAAACTACCTTGTTTTTTAGTTATATGGTATCAAGCTTATTTATTTTTCGCACTATTCTACATCTTTGAGGAAGAAAAGGGGTCTATGCACAAAAAAAGGAAGGTGCAGATATCAATTCCCTATACGAAATGCTGCTTGAGTGGACAGGAATCATCTATAGCAGTAGCACCCGTTTTACGCAGCGCTTAAAACACTCAAGCTATGTGGGGTCCACCATGTTGTATATGTTAATTCTAATCCGTCCATCATGTGATAATAATTGTTTGGAAAATACCCAAAAAATATAAGACAAATTAAAAAATCCTATGGGCCACACCATTCGGAACAATGTAAGATTGCTCACCAAACAGCTAATTTAACACGTTTTGCCCTGCCTGAGTTCTCTATCAGGCTGATTCTCCTACTTTCTCTTCATCCTGGCTATTTACACCTGATTAACGGGTTTGATGAAAGGTACGCACTATGGTTGCCCCGCACAAAAACCTACGGTCAGCATCTCATCCCCAAATTTCCATGTGATGTCGCCCAACCGAACGGTGGATGAAGCTGAGTTTTGGTCTTAGAAACTAATATCAAATATAGAACCTGATAGACGGAGTGGATTTTATATATACAACATGATGGGCCCACAGACTTGGATATTTTAGGTGGCATAGATGATTCCAGCCCTCCATGCATTGAAAGGTCCAGGAGCACAGGGATGGAACAATAGCTTTATATATAGGATTCTTCACTGATAAAACATTGCCAGCCATAGTAGTGGAATTCAGTATAAATTCTCTTGTCCATTCAAGCTAAGAATCTTATTCTACTTTCCCACCCTTTCTCAAATTCTCGTTACTCCTTAAGACACCCAAGAATACTATTATTATACTAATTACCATCATTAACTGTCCATATAATCTTAGAGGCAGGCCACAACCAAAAACCCCATCTCATTAACCTACTTATCTCTATGCTATTCTGCATGCATTCGGATTCTCGTCACTGAAAATAGAAGTAATGTTATTCCCATCGCCATTGCTCCGGCCGTGGTAGTCGTCGGCATAGTGTTCTGTCCTACTGTAATGTATGTTTTGTGGTGGTGACTGAGGGTACCCATGATCAGATACATAAGCTGAAATGTGTGGTGATGGTCTGTAGTTGTTGTAGCTGTGAGTAACATATTGTGGAGTTTCGTGGCGGTACACGTGGCCGCTAGGGTATGTGTTCCATGGCCCACCGTATCCATAGTTGTGTGGGTGATGGTGTATTATGTGGACCGCTTCGACGTCCTTAGGCTCCGATGGACCCACCGGTTGTGTTGGAGCTGTATCGGTTGGCGCGGGTGATGGGGTTGCCTCTTGGGGTGGATTTTCCGGTGGAGATGGTTCTTTAGCGGGTTCGGCCGGTGGAGTTTGTTCTGAGGGTAGAGGCTCGATTGGTGGCGGATTGGTGGCATCTGGGGCCGGTGGGTTGCCTTCAGTGGGTGCTGGTGGGGTCTGTGGTTGAGGTTCACTTGCTTCTGTATGGACACAAATGGTGGCAATCTTTCTTGTCTTCTTAATGGCTTTGATGATAATTTCAGGATCGGCCCACCCAACGATTGTCAACTTTTGTTGTGGTAAATCGATAGAGACATCATATATACCTGTGAAAATCAAGTAATCAAATATGTAAGTTATTAATTTGTTCAAGTAATCAAATATGTATGTTATTAATTTGTTCAAGTAATCTTGAAGAATATTAAAACCATTATTTTTGTAGAAGTCATATCTGAATTGATTGTGTTCAGCTACATGAATCTTGTTCTGCCTTGCTACTATTTTTGAAATGTTAAATTGTCAAGATTTATATATGCGAAAAGCTAGCCAAAAGTTCCATGTTCGCAGTTGATATGACACAATCTTCCTTTATTTAGGGTTGGGACTGACGATGAAAATATCACAAAAGTTTTTAAGAAGATTAGAAAAAAGACAAATGTTCATAATCATCAACAATCAATTACCATTAATTCCATGCAATGCCTTCTTGATCTTCTGCACACAGCCATTACAGTCCATCCGGACCTGTATCTCCATGGTTCGCGGCTTCTAAATTTTGATTAAAAAAGAAAAGAAAACACCCAATAATCAAACTAATTAGAAATGGCTACTACATTGTAACATATGTAGAGGGTCGAGCCCGGTGCAATTCCATTAGGACCCAACGATCCCACCATCGATGCGACGGGTTCAACCCCAGCAATCCTTTAAAAAAATCACACATAATAACATTAATAAGAGAATTATATGATGTGTGGGAGACATAGTTAGAAACATACCTCTAATTGATCAGGAACCATGAGGGACCAAAACTCTAGGTTTTAGAAAGGAAGGGTGGTTTTCTATATGGTTTTGGAAACTGGGCAGAGTGTGAATGAAGAATCACAAGGTGCCATTCATTTGTACATGAAGGAATGGAATATTAGGAGGTTAAAAGGTGTGGGCCATGCAAGGAATCATGCAATAGAAATGTGAGAGAGAGAGAGAGAGAGAGAGAGAGAGAGAGAGAGAGAGAGAGAGAGAGAGAGAGAGAGAGAGAGAGAGAGTCTTGAAAAGAGCTTGCCTCTTTACTTTCCACACAAGTCCTTGTCATATCTCTAAGGGTCGGATGGACAGGAGAAAGGGATAGGCGGGCGATTGGAATATAAAGCCAAAGGGACTTTGCTTGGATGGGCCAACTATAATTGAGGTGTGATTGGAATATCCAAGCCGACCATTGAACTAAAGTGAGCACGATCATGAGTCCTTAGTCAAAAACAACCAAAGTCGCTTTGGGTGAAGGATATCCACTCTATGTGCATCCCCATCGTTAAAAATGTTTGTGGCCCATGCTTTTTTTTTTTTTTTCCACATAAAGAAAAGTGATAAGCATCACATCTTATTAAGTTATTAACACCGTTGAGTTATTTATATGAAAGAACCTGTCTTCCTTGTGGCCCAGTGCTTGTGATAGGTGAGCCGTTGATATCCAGACCATCTACCAACTAGATTCTACACATGGGGGACCATATTTGAAAAACACACCTGTAGGGACAATCCTAGCCATTAAATTTACTTGCTGAATTTTCAAAGTTAATGATTGGATGGTTCAGAGAGTCTGATGAGTGTGTTTTTCAATATTGGGCCATCTACAGATAAGACCATCTAGATGGATGGTTTGGATTAATGCACGTTGAGGCAAGACAGTATCCAGTGCGCATGCAACACTTCAGTGGTGCAGTTAGTGCACTTTGGCAATGGATCTGGACAGTGCAGTTAGTGGACCAGCTTTTGGATGAACCATAACACCGAAAGTGAGAACGAGTGGATGTTCATAACTATTCCATACGTCAGGTGTTTGCAACGGTCCAGAAGTTTTGAGCAACGGTCCAGAAAATGTCAATACATTATATGGTTACAAACGTCCAAACGGTGTAAGGTTTTACCACTAGATTATCCATAATGTGGCCTATCACTTGGTCGGTTTGGATCAGTTGAAAAATTCACCAATATTATGAGTTACAGGTTTGGTATCATTTATTGAAGGGTACCAGACGCACACACAAACTGGCTGTTGCAAATATCTTGCTCGGAATAGCTATTTCAAGCTCCTCAAAACCGCATGAATTAGACGGTCACCAATCATTATCATATCACTTGGATATAATATCTTTGCAAAATGTGGTGGATTTTGAATCAAGCTAATTGGTAGAAAATAAAATAATTTCATGGATGCATAATTCGAATGTCCTTACATTGTTATTCTAGATTTCATTCATTGAACCAAACACGTATGAATTTTAGTGGCACAGATTAAAATCTAATAACACTCGCAGATAAATCACTTGTGGATATCAGTTTTGCTATATATATTTAGGATATTATAGTCTTTTATCTTTTCTTAAGAAATTTAAGAATTTCTTCCCCACCTAAATATTTTAAATTTGGTTATTAAAATATCGAGTGGAGTTCGATAAAGACCTGGTTGAGTCTTTGAGTTGATCAGACCCAGTTAGACATCGAGTCACCGAGTCTTTTAGCCAGGGTCTCTTCAACAGTGTACATGGCATGGTTGTAAGGTGATCCCGAGCACCCAAATCTCTAACCCAGCTGTGGATGGTTCGGCAGGAAAAAATAGCACTGAGAAGATAATATTAGAAATCTATTTTTTCCACTTACTTTTGGACCACTCTACTTCTAGCCATTCATTTAGCCATCAATATTCTGGTTAGTCTCTTAATCAGTGTGATTTTAGATATATGTGCCATCCACAATGCAATTCACAGAATATTGAATACTGGTCGGATAAGAAACATTTTTTTAAGTGATAGAATGATAGTATTGCTTTACACGTACGGTGTGATAGAACATAAATCAGTTATTACCTTTCCCAAGGGATAATTGTTAAACTAGATCGTGGAATTACAAAGGACTTTGCTATGCATTGAGTATAGGGATCAAATAAATGAGATAAATAACATACGTGATTGGGATGCCATTTCTATTGACTTGATGCCGCATTTTTCCACTCCTTATGGGGATCAAATAAACTAGATAAATGATGTATCTAATTGGGACGCTATTGTTGTAGACTTGATGCCGCAGTCTTCTGCTACTTACATCATTTAGAGAAGCACCAGGATGGAAATAGAAGTATAGTTATATGTAGGTTTGGGGACCAGCCTTGCTTATATAGATTAGAGAGTTGATGAGTTTTGAAACCCATCGAAACTCTTTACCTTAAGCTTCACATGATCAATTTGTCAATACTAATTCAATTAAAATACCGTGCATGGATATAATTGTAGCGCACCATCCCTTATAAAATTTTAGATGAATCACAACTTTGTGGAATCCATTGATATGCCTAATCATATTATCCAACTTTTAAGGAAATCCAAATCGTTGATCAATAAAGCCCACCTTATAAAATTCTTACAATATTGTCACCTTTTTTCATTTTGGGTGCCGCTAAGCTTTCCAAATGAATTCAATCCAGGTGGTGAGGCCCTTTTTTTTTTATTTTTTTTTTATTTTTTTTAAATGACTAACAAGCATGCAAGATTAGAGCATCTTATCCAACCAACTCCACTTTGTGGATGCCATCTGTTCAAATAAGTGATTTGATAATGGGCTCTCTCTGTGATGTATAGCGGGTCGCGGACAATTTCATAGCCAAGATGGATCAGAAAAGGCCCAGTCCGCGATAGAAGTGATTCGGACCGTCAAAACTTAAAACGGGCCTATCTTGCAAACAGGAATGACTTGTCAAACATGCGTGTTATATATGATTTTGGGGTAGGACGAGCTACTTTAGCCACCCAACCCACTATGCCGGGTTACACACGCTGAATTTGCGAGATTAGCCACCCAACCCGCTATGCTGGGTTGCGCATGCCAAATTTGCGAGATTACACCAGATCGACAGTTAAATTTCCATTTTTACTATTTATAGTAAGTTTTAGTTTGATTATAACTCTTCATCCATTGGGCTTTAGGAGTTGCGTACAACACGAAAAGTGCTTGGAATAATTGGAGAATAGCATAGTTGAGCCAAATATGACACTTACTATTTTTGGCTGAAACCCATGCCCACTAGTAGGAATCACCATCTACTATAAATAGTAAGTTTACTATTTATAGTAAGTCATGATTTTTAAGAGTTTTAGTGATAGCATGATTCTGAAACTTCTTCAAAGGCTTAGTATTCCTATTTAAAGGGTTGTAAACTCGTTTACTTAGATCATTAATCAATTTATGAATTTCTAGAAATTATTTTCTATTTTCTTCTTTTTTTCGTGGATTCAAGGTATCTCCGTGAGGAGTCCAGAGAAGTGCCGTTGATTTAGAACAATTATCCCTGTGAGGAAGACGATGCTCGACCTCTACACGTCCACCCCTGTGCCACTCTATCTCTTTCACCCGATTATGAAAGTGGGCCAGTCTAAGTTAGTTGGAAAATGAGAATCGTTTATAGCCTCTTTGCTCTACTGAGTGCCTTATGTTTTTACGCTTAAAAAGGGTCTTAATTAACTGGTGGAGATTAAAACCGGGAAAGCTATTTTTACTCGAGAAAGATTTTCCTTCTGGATGGACCAATCGTACAAGTATCAAAAAATGCACCCATCGTGCCAAGCGCCAAACCAAGCACCCGCATCCAGCTGTCAAAATTGTGGGTCCCACTGGTAATGGAGTAGAGAGAAAAATCAAACTCTATTAGGTGGCTGCATGTGTACCCTAAATTGGACCACCAACCAATTCCTTTTAAGTATATCTAGAAAATGTACACGGATGGCTTATAAGGTACCACGTCATACATGCAGAATTTCGATGTGCCTGTATACATGAGTCTAGCCCTTAGATATCCTATCCATGAGAATTGATGGGGAGATATTTGATAACCCAATAGACTATGCAAATCAAAGCTTGGCGCCATGGACGGTCGACATCAAAGGTGGGCTCCACGACGTGATGGATGTTCCACATGATAGGTGGACCCCACGATGGACTGTGGTCATCAAAGGCAGCCTGCATGATGGAAGGTCCACATCAAAGTTGAGGCCACATGGAATAGTCCATGTCGAAGTGGGTCCAGTAAGAATCCTAAGGTGAGCCTTATTGATCAAGGGTCTAGATTAACATAAAGGTTGGATGGTGTGATCGGGTGCACTAGTGGACCCCACTAAGTTGTGATAAGTTCAGAAACTCGTGTATGCGTAGTGTTTGGGAAGAACTGGGATTACCAATTCGTGTGGAGCATTGAGAGAGGAGTTTCGATGGGTTTCAAACTCCTCAACCCTCTAACCTATATTAGCAGAGTTGTCCCCAATCCTACATCGAAAGAAGGTGTAAGGAAAGGTTCATCAATCCTTCATATACAATGCACAACAGATTCTACAGCTATCCGCATCTAGATCTTACAAGTCCGACATGATGGATGGTTCACATCACAGGTAGGCCCAGGATGATGGGTGTTCCACATTGAAGGTGGCTACGAAATGATGCATGGTCCACTTAATTCGAAGGCGGGCCTGCGTCTAATAATCTGGTTGGCAAATTCCCATATAAGGAATTCATGCTTACGTACGTGTCCAAAGACTCCCAAGTCTTGCAGGCTCCCAAGCTCCATAGGAAGACTCCAGAGAATAATTTCCAGAGGGGGACGTTTGTAATAGGCCTCTGAGCCGTCCAATAGTGGAGGGTTAATCTTCTGAAGAAGCTGTTGTGATCAGGCCTGAGTTCTCTGAGCATTTTCAGGTTAGATCATATCACTGGAAGTAGAGCTTCAAGTGGCTGAAATCTATATTGACATTTGTATTTGTATGTGTTTTCATGTACACGCAGCCACATAGCCCTATTTAAACAATGGTTTCTAACCTTTAAGAATGTTATAAAAAAATAATAATTCTAATGCATACTACAATTTGTATATTTATTGGTTAGTGAAAATTCCTTTGCTATATTAATCATTACATGATAAATCTAAGTTCAACTCAAAATTTCAAGCAAAAGAAAAAGGTGGGACTACTTAACAGTTTGAAATCTAAGGCACAAAGAGGAATGATATTGTGCAGCCCACTTCATATAAGCTCCATGAAATGTGTTCTCCATCGTAAACAAAAATGGCAAATGTGCAAAACAAATGGTAAGTGTTAATGTAGAGATAACTTTTTTTTTTTTTTTTGTAAAACAAACTTTCTTCATTTCTATCAAGAGAAACCCACTTACAACGAATGGTAAGTGTTGTAGAGATAACTAAACTGGCAAGTTGTACGGGAAATACAATTAATCATAGTAAGAATGCCTTTAAGCTGGGCCAATTGGAATATCAAAATAAACTTCCCGAGCTGATAAGGTACCGAAAGAGAAATGAGCCTTGGGTCAACCTTGAACTAAACTATTTAAGGGCAGAACTTAGTGATGGGAATCACCTACCAAGTTGACCAGATGGACCTCGTTCAAAGAAATAGAAGACCCAGAGAGAATTATGCTTCGAATCAAGAAAGGAAAGATTCAGTATGATTCTATTTGAAAATCATGTGACCGAGGCAGACTCAGCAATACTTTTAGAAGTTGATCCCTATCTAAATAAGGACCTTCTAGCAAATCCAGACTATCCCACCAGGATACGAAAGTTTTGAAGCTGCCTAAGCATCCTATAAGTATACCCATAACAATTGGAGAAAAGTAAGCATAAAAAACCTTAATTCAAGTCTCACGTCTACTTTCAGTCCGTCCACCTGACTTACGCATCGGACTGTCCCCAGCCACGATTGACACTCCCGTTGTCCTTTACGTACGATTGTTGCTGGTATCCGCATGTCTACAGACTACTACACCTAACTAGTCGGATTCGAGCAATAACATTTACGAAACAATTATTTGAAAAAAAAAAAAAACTTTTCATGAAAATTTTGCTCAAAGATGAAAGGTGACACATGTGCACCGAAGACAAATTATACACATGTGATATATTGGCACATGTGGGGCATTGACACATGTGAAATGCTTGAAAATCGAATGTTGCATGTTGATACATGTGGCTTATGTGGAGTGCATAAAGATGAACGACAACACATGTGGCATTCGTGGCACAATAGCACACGTGGTGCTTTTACACATGTAGGGTGCTTGGAGATGAGGGCGGCACAAGTTGCACATTTGGGCATGTGCCATGTTGACACACTTGATGATTGGCGGTTGTATTATGTTGCACATATGACCTATTGGCACATAAATAATACTTTAATATAGATTGTAACACACATACCATATTGGCACATTTGAGGCACTTGAATGAACAGTTACACATGTGAGGTACTTGGAAGTGGCGGCGGCACATGTGCGTGTGAAATAATTAAAGATGGGCGGCTGCCATGTGGCACATGTGGCTCAATAGCATATGCCACACATGTGGCACATTGAGGCGTATGGCACATGGAAATGTAAGTCAGTAAAGCCCTGTTTGGCAGGCACCTAAAAATGAGCTGATTAATGGATATCACATTATTTCTTAGATGGAATATACCTTGTCATGCCTAATATAAAATATTTCTATTATAAGAATTTGCTTTTAGGGGGACTATATTAGCCATCCACTTCACTTCTTTTTCCAGTCAATTCCAAATTGCAATTTGTGGTCTGAAACTAGAAAGCGACTCAATCCTCGATTCCCTGAAGAGCTTTTATTGGGTGGTGACTATTATTTAATTTTCCAAAGGGCTGCATGGGCACCTCTCTCTCTTTTTTTTTTTTTTTTTTTTGGGCACCTCTCCTTCTCTACAAGTTGCATGCACTTTAAAACCGAGCTGCCCAAATAGTATAAGACACTACTTTAGATGAATTAGGACCCCAAATTATGGTGAAGGTATATTTGGTTAGAGGCGCTGATGGGTCAGGTCTAAGTCGAGGGGAGTCCTGTCTCGATCGGACCCATTTAATGGTTTAGGCCTATGTTAGCACAAGAGCGAGCCCACTAAAATCTGAATAGGGTCTAGGTCAGTCCAAGTCAAAATAGGCGGATTCATTTATTTAGTGGCTGATGTAGAGTGGGTCGCGGACAGTTTCATGGCCAAGATGGACCAGAAAAGGTCCGATCGGAGACGGAGGTGATCCCGACTGTTAGAAATTAAAATAGACGTATCTTGCAAACCGAAATAAGCTATCGGACGTACCATATATAATTTTGGGGTAGGACGAGCTAGTTTAGCAACCCAACCTATCCAAGCCAGGTTGCCCACGCCAAATTTGTGAAATACCATCAGATCGACAGTTGAATTCTTGTTTTAATTTTGTTTATACTATTTATAATAAGTTTCGGTTTGATTACTTTTCATCGGTTGGGCTTTAGGAGTTGCACCCTACATGAAAAGTGCTTAGAATAGTTAGGAGAACATTATAGTTCGGCCAAATAGGACACTTACTATTTTTAGCAAAAACCATGCGCACTAGTAGGAATCACGACCATTTATAAATAGTTAAGTTTACTATTTATAATAAGTCACGATTTCTAGGAGTTTTAGTTGTAGTTTAATTTCGAAACTTCTTCCATGGCGTATCCCTATTTAAAGGGGTGTAAACTTGTTTATTCAATCATCAATCAATTTATGAACTTTCTATAATATTATTTCTATTTTCTCACTTTTCTTCCCATGGATTCAAAATGTCTACATGAGGAGTTCAGGGAAGCTTTGTGGATTTGAAGTAGTTATCCTTGAGGAAGACTGCGATCAACCTCATCAAGTTCACCCTTGCGTCACTTGCACTCTTGCCAGGAAATAAAAAGCACCTAATGGTCTAAATTCCACTGACTAATTTCTACTGTAGTTGGAATGGTCTATTCCGTGTGACATCAGAGATGTTATGAATAAAATGAAAGTATATAATGTTTAGCAGGCTGTTGTACACACTCCATCTAGCAGCAACGAGGGGATGTGACGGATATTGAAGTGGGACGTGGACTTTATGTGAAATTCCTTCAAAGGGATGCTAGGTGGCGCCACCGTGATGTCTGTGAGAAATTCATTCTGTCTGTCCTTTTTTTTTTTTTTTTTTTTTTTTTTTTAAGATAAGAGACCAAAAATCGGGTGGATCCAAAACTAAAGGCCTGTATACAAGAGGAAGCAGTAAGGATTTAGTGATCCCATTCGAAACGCTTGTATGGTTATGAAAGTTTTGTATTAGGCATTATTATTATTATTATTATTACTATTATTTTGTATTTTCATTTCATCCCAGACCTTATAATAAGTTTAGATGGCACATAAATATAAAGGTAGAGCCCAACTGTAGGCAACTCCCAATTTTTCCTCTCGTATGCCTGCCTTGATTTTGGTCTCATGACCTAAAATAATCGGAAGGAATGGATGGACGGAAGGGATTCCTCACAAATATCACGGTGGGCCCCACCTAAGCATACCAGAGCAGTAATTTCATGCGAAAGCCAGGAAATCCGCGTCCATTCAAATGGGTGAAATCGTTATTTCATGCAGGGAGAGTCATTGCTTCTTGGCCGTCTATAATATGTACACGAGGCACTTTTTCATTGGTGGGTCATCCAGTCCTCTGCTGTATGTAACCTTCGTTGGACTACTGTGATCTTGCTATTCGGGACTCTTACTTGAGTTAAAAGCCACGTGTACGGCAGATGAGCCATTGGGATACCGCACTTTCCCAAAGGAGTAGTTAATTTAAAACCCAAAGGAGAGGTTATGCACGCAACGATATTGAAATGCTTGAGCTGTTTTAGTGCTGATTTGCGTGCAACATTTGCTTACAACTCCTCTTTACCAACATAGATTCTTGGGTTTTCTATACGTTTGGTTTGGAATCTGATTTGCTTGTTTGGGACGTGACTTAGTTCGACCTGGAGTGGGACCCTGACCGTGGGGTCCACCTTAATGTATGCATTGTATATCTATGGCTTCATCCATTTTTCCAACTTACTTTAGGGTATGAGCCCAAAAATGAAGGAGAAATAAATATTAGGTGGACCACACCTCTGGAAACAGTGGTCATTGAACACCCACCGTTAAAAACTTCCTAAGATCCACCCTAATGTTTTTTTGCCATCCAACTTGTTGATAAACCCATACATACCTGGATGAATGGAAAACACAAATTTCAGCTTTATCCCAAACTTTTGTGGCTGACAAAATGTTTTAATAGTCATTTACCAGTGTTTCTTGTGGTGTGGTCCACTTGAGATTTGGATCTGCTTCATTTTTGAGTCCATACCATAAAAATGATTTTGCAAAATGGATGGACGGGGTAGATATATAAAAAATACGTCGATGTGGGTTCCACAGTCAGGATCCCACCAACATGACGTGGGTTCCATCACCACTGTTCCTAGAGAATGGTCCACCTGAGTTTTGGATCTTCTCTACTTTTAAATACAGAATACATACATCAATATGGCCCCACGGAGCGGATGAGGTAGTGTCAATGGGCCGGGCTCAGGCCTAAAAATAGAATTTAGAGTAAGCCTGGCCCGACGGTCTCGGCCCAAAACAGTTCAAAATCGGGCCGAGACCTACCTCAGGCCCGGCCTGTTGACATCCGCAGGGTACATGTACAATGCGGATGTGATAGGCCACCGCTATTTTCAAAGTGAGGTGCGCTCTAGTGCTAATGGAGAGATGTGGGGCCTACGTAATGGATGTATCACATCCAAACCGTCCAACGGATGTGTCCCCTTAGGTTAGTTCCAGGGCCCGAAAATCAGCTCCATTCAAAACTATGGTGGGCCCCTCGTAGGAAACAAGGTGGGAAGCAGGGCATCCACCCTTGATTCTCATTGGGGGCCATTTAGGTTGTACAACATCCTGATCATCCATGGAAGATGAAAGGTTGGGATGGGTTTTAGATTCCATATACACAATCTGATGGGCCCCATTTAAATCAACGGTGGGAATTCCCTCTCAATTTATCCTTTTTCTGTTTGGGCTGACCTGTGGGCCCTACTTCTGCTTCTACCACAGTGCACCTCTTTTTCTATTGTGGTATCTCAGCCATCGTGTATGTATGGCATCATAAAGATCAATCCAGACCGTCTAAATAGAAGATCCATTATTAATGGTGGATTCACAAAAATTACACTAACCAAGCAATCCCAGCCGTCCTATTGGAGTTTTTGGAACGGATGGTAAATTTATAAGATCCAATTCGACGAGTGAAATCAGATCAGATCCATCGATCATGGGTTCCATCCATGACGCAGCCTATTATTTGGATGGTCTATATTGACATGCATGTATACCATGCGTGTGGTAGATGTACAATCGAATATGCTTTCTCACACGTGGGATTCTACACATGTGGGCACCTTGGTCAGGGCCGAGACAACGATTAATGGGCCTGACCTGGAACAAGAATGGCCATTTGTAGGGGTGTACATCCAGTCGAACCAAGTCGAGCTGGCCTCAGCTTGACTCGGCACAGCCATTGGCTGACCTTAGCTCGAACTCGGCTCGGCTCAGTCCTAGAGTCCGACTAGCCAGCTCAGCTCAATTCGAGCTAGATCGGGCTCGAGCCGAGTTCGTCATTGAGGAATTTCCACAAACACTTGGATTGTCACTTTAAAATCTCACCTTTTTATAAACAAAGGCAATGGTTTTACAATTATTTTATCAAACACCTTATAAGAAACATAAAAACCAAGAAAAACAAAGAAAAAAATAGTATTTGTTTCATATACATACCTTCCTTACCACCGGCCACATTTCGTTGAGTCATTTTATCAAACAGTTGGTGAACAACATCAATGGCAAAGTAACCGAGTCACTAAACTGGTTCGATCCGAGTCGGATTCGATCCGAGTCGAGTCGAGTTGGGGCCAGCTCAAACTCGACTCGAACTCATTTTCAAGCTAAAAAAATCAGCTCAACTCAGCTCGAACTTAGCTTCGAACTGAGTCAAATCAAGCTTTTTTGAGCCGAGTCGCACGAGTTAACCGAGGTAGCTCGGCTTGCGTACACCCCTAGCCATTTGTGTCCTAGTCTTAGACCAAGTCCATGGGGCTGTAATCTAGGACCAGGTCTGGCCCATGACGAGCTAAAACCAGAAGTCCAACAGGCCAGCCCAGCCCAGCCCATTACTCTCAAGTTATTGATCCAAATTTATATAGTTTAATTTGGGCAGATTTTAATAAATGGCATAATCCCATGCAAGTTGATTAGTGCATTTTTATACTAGAATAATCAGAAAAGTCCAAACACTGTAATTGATACCATTTCCTGAGGAATCATCAGGTTGCATGCATCAAAAAACAAATGGTGTCCTATGTGCCGGCCTGTACAAATGGGCCCCTTGTTAGGTGATCCAAGACCATTATAACATGGGTGATTCCCATAACCTTTCTAGACTGGAAGTTCTTGACATTTGGAACAGTGGGCTAAAGATTAAATATTTCACATTAAAACAAAAGCAACCGTCTGACTTGAAGATTTGAATATAGAAGAGTTTTGAGGCATCATCACGGAAGGTGTGGCCCATAAGATGAACAGTCCAGATCAACGAAACATGGGCACTATTATTCATAATGGGTGCATCAGCAGGACTTAAACCAGCTGTGCTGGATCGGCCATATCTCATTCTGAGGCCAGATCCACTACAACCCAATGTGTGGAACCCGCCGTGGTGTGTGCATCGCATCCAATCCGTGCATGATGTGGACCCCATCATGTTCTCATTGTCACCCAAAATCAAGCTGATCTGAAACATCACTGTGGCCTTATGAACGGATTGGATGGCATACAATAGGAAGATTTCAACTGTGGTCGTCTTTATCTTTATCCTGACTGTTTTCTGTGGTGTGGTCCACTTGAGCTTTGGATCTCGCTCATGCCCTAAAATGAACGGTCAAAATGGATGGAACGGTGGACCCCACAGCTTAGGGCTGCAGGCAAACCTCATACGAGATACTTGTTTGTGGAAAAAGTCAGAGGAGCATACGACAACTCGCCGGTTCCTCTCGATAAACCAGTCTTGGTTCATCGCGAGTCACATTCCCTGCATGCAGATGTATATTTAGTGACTATGAACTAATCATCCCTTAGGCACCACAGTGGATTCCCCATATATATTCCGTACCGATGAAAATATTCTACGGTTCAGATTAGCGAAATTTTTGCTTCGAATGTGGACCACTGACTTCTTTTGTTGTATCGTCCTTTGAAGGACACAGATCAGATGGCCAGGATTATCCAACTGGTATGGCATTTCTTCCGTGTTCCATCTACAGTAGGGCATATGAAATGGATGGTCACGACTAACCAAACGCACGGACGTATATGTTGAGCTGAGTTGCAATTAACTTACATTGGTTAGTCTCAGCGGATTCATGTTAGTCCTGGCTCCCTTCAACCGTATATCGTGATATTTTTCTTTTGACGGACGGATATTGTTCAACTCGAGTGTGCGTCTAATATTATTTAGAAAAATGGTACACATGTACATTTGATCATTAGTGCACTTTGATGATGGGACCACCTTTCTGGAAGAGGTACATCCACCATTTTTTTTTTTTTTTGACAGCTTCAAGACTATCTGATTCATCACCAATTTTTGGACGGTCAAGATACGTTTAGATAAATGGTCCAATCTTATCAATTATCCAGTTGATGCCATTTCCTGAGAGAAATTATCCTTCTTGATTATTAAAAAAGAATGGTGTCCTCCGTGCCGGCCTGTACGAACGGGCGTGGTATATGGTGATCCAGGCCATTGATAACATGGGCCCCGCCACGGATGGGCGATTCCCCGCAAGTTCTAAATTGGAACTTAAATGTTATTTTGATCAGTGGATCATTATTGAAGGTGTGGTCCATCAGATCAACAGTTTATAAATAGTTGCACATTAAAACAAATCAATAAATATTTGGATCTATGAGACTTTTGAGGGATCATTATTGAAGGTGTGGTCCATCAGATCAACAGTTTGGATCAATGAAACATGGACACATTAATTTCCAGGTTCTTCATCAGGACTTAACAATGCCTCTTTACTAAACAGTAACAGACGCACACTGGATCGGCCATATTTGCCTTTGGTCCGAGGCCGGCTACGTAGGTGAAGCTTAACCAACAATCCAATGAGTGGGGGCCACAATGATACGTGCATGACATCCAATCCGTACATCATGTGCACCCTTCTCGTGTTCTCGTCTTCTCCCAAAAACCAGGCTGATGTAAAATTACGTGGTGTGGCCCACCTGAGTTTTGGAATGGCCTGATTTTTTGGGCACTCAATCATCCTGATTAGTTGCATCTTCTGAATGTATTGGATGCCATTAAAAAAAAACCAGTGAGCCCCAAAAAATCTAGAAGGCCTTTAACCTGGGTGTCCCTATCTCAAATGTTTTCTGTGTTGTGGTCCACCTAATTTTTGGATTGTCCTGATTTTTATATGTCTAGGATAAAAATAGAAGGCACACAAGATGTACCGATTGGATTTAATGGAAGAAACACAGTGGATCCCACACATCACGTATCCCAAAAATAGATTACTAGCAGGTAAGATTTTAGTTTATTCACACTTTTTATGCCGTCTCTTTTTGACATTATTCTCGCATTGCCTCCAAGAAACCAACAAACACTACAACATAAGCATGCAATTTTAAATTGGATGATATATGAATTTCAAATTTTCATACATGTAGTCGACCATTCTATAAATACCCATGTCCTCCCACAAACAAGTCCCATCATCATCATCATCATCATCATCATCATCATCATCATCATCATCATCAATCAATCTTCATTATCTCGTGACAACATGGTTGTGGGTAGCTTCACCGTAGAGCATGTGTCGGCCTTCCCTCCGGCTAGGCTATGGAAGGCAGGCATCCTCGACGCCCACAACCTAATTCCTAAGGTCTTGCCGGAACTCATCGCGAGCGTCACTATCATTGAAGGAGATGGTGGGGTTGGCAGCATCAGACAAATGAAATTCACCGAAGGTTTTGACCACACAATCATGCAATTCATACTCTTCTCCTCTATCTGAAAATACACCGCACATGCATGCACATATAAATGTATTTATTTATACATATCAGTATGTGAGAATGCAGGTATAATTGGCTACACAAATGCACACTTGGTATAATGATTTGGCATGGAGTTCTTATGATCCTACGACCCTATTCGGGACCAGGGAAAAGAAAAACATGAATTTATATTAAATTGAAACGGGTATATCCAAAGTCCATTGTTTGGGAATCAAATCATAAATTCACGGATGACTGTTTGGAAAATATTTATTTATTTATTTTATGATCGATCATTTTGTGGATTTACCAAGTTTTTTAATTTTTACAGAGATTTGAATATCCTACAACTTTATTCGAGATTAGAAAATTGAAAATTATAAATTTATATTAAATTGAAATTGGTAAATCTAAAGTCCATAGTTGGGGAATCAAGTTATAAATTTATAAATGACCATTTGAGGAATGTGTTTTTTTTTTTTTTCTTGTATCAATGGTCATTTTGTAGATTTGTCGAGTTTTTAAATATTTTTAGATATTTTAATATCACAAATTTATAAACTAATGAAAATTTAATAATGTACAAATTTAACAAATTGCTACCTAAAGACATAGAGAATATTTGAAATATGTGGACTTTTAAAATCACGACTTCAAAAATCCCTTCGTGAATCTCTCAAACTAGTATTTAGAATTGGGCATGGGATGACTTGACTCGACAAACTCGACTTGACTTGATTTGAATCGGGTGGATGAGTCAATCTGAATCGAGTTGACTTCATCCAATTCGAACTCAAACTGAGTCGAGTTTGGGTCACCCAGTAACTCAACTTGACTTACATTTTACATTTGAGATACCATGTAGCTGATGGAGAGGCTGCAATTATGGCAAGTGAATCTAGTTTTGGGTTGTGATTTCAGCCTGTGGATATGACGCAGGGGAGGATGTGAGGTCGAGCACCGTCTTCCTCAAGAGGATAACTATTCCGAATCCACGGAACTTCTCTGGACTCCTCACAGAGACTTCTCGAATCCACGAGAAAAGAGAGTAGAAAATAGAAATAAATTCTAAATAAATTCGAAATAGCTTAATTAATAATTGATAAAAACGAGTTTACAACCCTTTAAATAAGGGTACTAAGCAATGAGAAAGAAATCAGAATCCAACTACAACTAGGACTCCTAGAATTCGCGACTTATTATAAATAGTAAACTTACTATTTATAGACGGTCGTGATGTCTACTAGTGCGCAAGGTTTTCGGCCAAAAATAGTAAGTGTCCTATTTGGCTTCACCAACTCGTTCTCCTAATTATTCTAAGCTTTTTTCACGTTGGGCGCAACTCCTAAAGCCCGACGGATGAAGAGTTATAAGCAAACTAAAACTTACTATTTACAGTAAAAATGAAATTGAAACAGGGAAACGACTGTGAAATCAGGGGTTTCTCGCAATTCCGAGTGTCGCAACCCGTCGTAGTGGGTTGGTTGGCTAAAGTAGCTCGTTCTACCCGAAAATCATATATTTTTCGTCGGCTAACTCATCCCGGATTGTGAGATACGCCTGATTTAAGGTCTGATGGTCCAGATCACTTCTGTCGTCGACCAAGCCTTTTCTGATCCATCTTTGCCATGTAATTGTTCGCGACCCGCTCTACATCAGGATACCCGCTGCACCTGTCCTAACTCGGTTCCGACTCGACCCGACTTGGTACTTGTGATCGGGTTGGACTCGGTATCGAGTTCGGGTCGGGCCCATTTCAAAACCAAATCAAGTCAGGTCAACCCTAACTTGGTCTGACTTGAGTCGATGCCCAACTTTACTTGTATCATATATGAATGTTTGTATGTATAATGTTGGTGACTATGAACTTATCGTGACTTTGTGCAGCTATTAAGGATTTTACTCAATTGAAGGACTGCATCAATGTTGTGGATAATGAGAAGCATGTCTTCAAATACACCATCATAGAGGGAGGGTTCATCGGGTTAAAACTGAAATCTTACTCATTTGAAACTTGCTTCGAGCCTGCGGGAGACAATGGGTCCATATCCAAGCTCACTGTAGAGTATGACACAATGGACGGTCAGTCTTTGACTGATGCTGATGTCAACATGATCAAGGGTGGGATTATAGGGATGGCCAAGGCCATCGAAGGCTATCTACAAGCAAACCCAGATGCATATGCTTAGGCTAGTTGAATTCTACTATTGCTTGTACTGTAGTGCATGTTTGGAGTTTGATTGTTCTACTTGGGAAATTTGCAAACCTTGCTAATGATAAATGAAAGTGTTTGAATATAACATAATTCTTCAATTTGGATGGTGAGTTATTTGATACTCCAGATGTGTATGACACTAGCTACACATACTCTCAATAAGTTAAATATGGAGTATCTTGCACACTAAGAAAGGCCACACGGGTGGAACTTTCATGATATCCTTAGGGCGAACTGCCTCATCTTCACTGTGATGTATCTGTTTATCTACGCTGTCTATCCCTTTTCTCATATGCATGAGCCAAAAAACGAGGTAGATCTAATTCTCAAGTAGACCACACCACAGATGACTCTCTCATTTAATGCTTTTAACATTCAATGCAACCCAAGCTTATTCTCTGGTGTGATCCACATGAGCCTTGTATTTTGCCTCATTTTGGGGCTCATACATTAGAATGATTTGAGAAAATGGATGGATGACATGGATAAACAGATACATCACGTTGAGCCTCACAGGAGCCCCAGGTAAGACGGATAATTGTCCAGTTGGGGTAGGACGCAATCCGCGGCCCAACATCCGATTACTCGTTGGTTCCTCTCGATAAACATGTCTTGATTCATCGCAAGTCACATTTCCTACACGCATATGTATGGTCAATGACTATGAACTAATCATTTCATAGGCACCACAGTGGATACCCCACCATATAAATAGTGGATACCCCACCATATAAATTCTGTACCGATCAAAAGATTCTATGATTCAAATTAGCGTAAATTTTTATTCAAATGTGGACCACTGACTTATTTTGTTGTATCATCCTTTGAAGGCCATGGATCAAACATGATTATCAAATTGGTGTTGACACTTCAATATAGCAGCTTGATCCAAACCGAAGTTTGGACCCCAAGCACCAAAATAAACAAATACCTTTAATATGAACTAATATAATCAAATTCAGATCAGTCGCTTACTCAACAACTCGCAGAATTTGATAATGATCAGCCAATAATCAGATGGAGGAGTTCTTGCTCTCAAGATGAGTTACTTTGTGCTTTTCAAAAAAGAACATTTAAAATACTAGTGCAATCATATAAAAGAAAAAACTCACAATTTGCCATTAAGAGCAACTGTAAGAATTGTTGCTACTGGTTTATCGCTACTCCTATGATAAGAAGAGATTTTTTTTTTTTTGTTGGTTGGATTCCTCTATCATTATAGAGTTCTATTTTAATTTGTTCTTTTAAATCTTTCTTGCATTACTACAATATGTTAATTATAGTAGTCAAAAACTCTTTGTAAATCATTCTCTTATTTAGAATTTTTATTTTTTATTTTTTATTTTTTATTTATTTTATTTTTTTTGATGTTTCTTTTCACAATTGTTCCTCTTCTATTGGTCAAGATTTTATTCTTCTTGGTCACCTTTTGTATCATGAACAACTTGTCCACATTTCTCTCTTCGCTCATAACTCAACCGCAACACTCCATTGACTATCCCATGATACGTAAAATTGGATTTATGCCATCTATAATCTCACAAAAAGCTCTTCAAGTATCTTGAAGATATTTTCATCACTTCATACGTTGCCACATGTTGCCCTCCTATTGGCTTTTCTAAAATGGCCCGAACTAGGGTACAACATTGCCCCATGTCGTTTCGCCTTTGGAAAAAAGGTGAAAGCAATGTTGTTTTGTTGCTCGACACAATAAATGTAATCGGTCATTGATCCACATGTTATTTTCCTATTGATTTTGCCCGACCGATCGACATCATATCGAGAAATATCCTTAGTGTTACTTTTTTAGGTTGTCCACTTGACATGTCACATAGAACTGTATTATATGATGAGTCATTATTATCATTTCATTAATGCACACGTATCTTGGCCGATACACAAATGCCTTTAAGTCCGTGCTCCTCTTCTTTTGCTTCTCACTACTTCTCTCTTGCATAAACCTTTTTTTATTTTTATTTTTATTTTTTATTTTTTTATTATAAGTTTCCCGCTTTCGATCTGTTATGGCTACATCTTCTTCTTCTTCCATTCGAGCTCACCATTAGAATCATTCATCAGAGACCTATATGTCCTGTTATTGGGAAAGATTAATGATCTTCTATTGATCAACACTCCAATCGAACCAGACATGCATTGTTAATGCTTAGTTCAGCCTTCACCCTGCAGTCACCTACAAACAACTTTATGAAATTGAGCCCACTTTTCAGAAGTGCATTGATGAAGTTTTTCTTGTCCAATTTGACAATCTCCCGAATCCTTCCAATGCGTTTAAGTCTTCGCGAGCATGACTGAAACCGATGAATGGTCGGGCCGAATGGTTCACTTACATTAAAACACAACATAGTGACATGTAGAGGCAAGCAGAAATCTATCAATACGTCAAACTCTCCATCCATGAATATCCAACTAACTCCTTCCTCATTGCAGTAGCATCGGTTTTTTGGAGTCAATTGACTAATACATTACATTTTAGATGCGGCCCCAAGGGTTTAACGATCGTGGATATATGTGCATTCACCAAACTTTTACATTTTAGGGAGTATGTCTATCCAGGCTTTGCTATGAAACATCCTCATGTCTTAACCCTATCGGACAAGATCAACAAGGCATATTCCACTTTCGTGGCTCTACAACACAAATCTCGGAAAGAGGTTGATGAACAAGAACACGTTACTTTCTATTTAATGTGAATTTGTCGATTCTTGTTATGCGTGAGTGCCTTACAAATCACCAAGGAATGTATCCATCTGTCCGAGACACTCGCTCACGGATGTCAACTTGCCCTTACCCCCTTTGTATTTGGTCACCTTTACCGTAGCATGTATGAAACAACTACAAATGGATATTACCACCCCAGTGGACCTTTCTGACTTGTCCAGATGTAAATAATTTTATGATTATTTTGGAGCAAATTTATTAAATCTATTCCATCAGGGATAGAATTTGCTTCCTTTAGCCACCGCAACATCCTCTGTCCCAAAATTAATTATTCTTTAATTTGCTCGGCGTATGAACTTCTTTCTTTCTTTTACTATTGATAAGTTTAATCATTCTTTTTTCCCTTTTAAAGATAAAGAGTTTGACCCGATGTGTTTCACTAAAGATTACGAGTAGACTGACATCAAGATGGCAAGCTTCAGATATACAGCTTAGAAAAGCTATCTAATTTGTAGATACCTATTATACGACGTCACTATAGATACAAGTGTTAATGCCAAGGTTGTCATTGAACAATACTGTCTCAATCTTCTTGCTCGTTAATTTGGTTTGGCTCGAGATATTAATTTTCCTTTCATTCACCGAACTTGCAATCAACCTCCGACTCATCGACCAGTCGTAGACTCGGTCATCACCTTTTAAATTCTCCATAGAGGGTTTAATTCTGTAAACTCTTCTTTCATGCTCCCTCTCTTCGCTAACTGCATGTAACAATCAGAATCATTTCACTCTTAGTGGAAAAACTACTATTGGACCCTGATCAACAAGTTTCATGAATTGATTATTGGCTGGCTTTCTTTTCCATCAAAGATAGAAAAACCTATGATTAAAAAAAAGAAAACAAATTATAAAGAGCTCACCAAGGAGTCGATTACTCCTCATATGTTCATTTCTCCGATCCGGAGGAAGACATGACTAAGAAAAATGACCTTGAGCACATCTACCGTCCGAGCCCCAACATCGATAAAAACAATTGAACCTTCCATCTCGTTAATAAAAATGCTCAAGTCAATTCAACCTAAATTGAAGGGTAAGAAAACATAGGGGCATGAAAACAATCATTATTGAATTGGTACCATTAAATCCTTCATGGGGGCCACTGAAATGTTTATTTCCAACTTGTTGATAAGGTCAAAAGAACATAGATGAAGCGACCACTCAAATATCGGCTTAATCCAAAGCTTTCACGGCCCCAACAAGCTTTTAATGGTTGATCACCACTGTTTCTTGTACTATGGTCCACCTGAGGTTTAGATTTGTTTTATTTTTTGGACTGTGACCTAAAGTGAGTTTTCAAAATGGTTGGACCGCGTGGATGAAAGGAAAGTACATCTAGGTGGGCCCCACTGGCGAATTAGACAGGAGCCGCCCCTAATCCATTCCCTGTCTATCTCTCAGCTATTGCAGCTGTGATGTGACATTTGAATGTCATAGATCCCACCATACGTAGGGCTTACCGTGATGTTTGGAAGACATCCATACTGTTCATCCGTTTTGGAAAATTATGTTAAGCCACAAGACAAAAAATTAGAGAGATCTGAAAATCGAGTGGGCCACACAAGTGGCAACAATGGAAATGGGCTGTCTACCGTGGGCTCAATCTTAATATTTATATACCATCCAAGCTGTTTATAAAGTGACTCAACTGTTTATAAGTTCCTTACCAATGTCATAAATAGAAAGATTAAAAATATTAACCTGATCCAAAGCTTCTGCAACCCCAGAAAAACATGTGAACGGGTTTGATTTCTCACAAACACTATGGTGGCCCCCACCTACTTTGGGATTCAAGAACATTGCTCACCGGCTCCTGCTGCTGCATTACGTGATAAGCGTGTAAGTGACACTAGGCAATTAAACCGATAAGGTGTTAGTGAGTGCATCTTTATTGTTTCTGCAAGGCCTATCCACATTAGGTTAGGACACTTCCCATGATATATGTGTGTGCCACGTGTCTAGAGATCAAGCCATTGAGGACTATAACATTGACATTAAACCAAAAAAAATAAAATGAAAGCCTTGGTATTCTCAAAGGACTCGTTCCAAGGAGCCAATAGACCAATAGAGCTCATGCAGACGCCACACATGTGGCAGATTGCTATCATGGAACATGGGTGCGAGATCCAATCCATCTATCAGGTTGGTACGATCATCTATATGCTTTCCAAAAAAATAAAATCTGGCCCACTCAACGCATAATCCCAATATTTGAAACAGGTTGATGGGTATCAGCCAAGTTCTTCAGAACCGTTCATTTCTTTCGCTAATTTTGGCCTACCTGACTCTTGGGATAGGGAATCCATATAGTGGTTTCTTGCCATGCTGGCACATGTGTGGGGTATTGCACACGCGTGTGGGCTTAGCAAAGCTCGTATTATCCGATGCTTTGCTAGAGACAAGGTACAACAGTGTTCGGGTTTTCATTATGTACAAGTAGGGCCCATTGTTCAGTGATCCAAACCGTTGATATTATGGTACCCACTGTAAATAAAAATAAAATAAAATTCCATCGTAGATGGTGGTGGTGTTCTTGGCAGATGGACCATCCATGGTGAGTGATCTTTGATCTACGGACAGCACTTGCACAAACAGAAAACCCGAACATAGTAGGACCAAGCATTGGATACCAATGTTTATTTGGTTTTATAAGGAAGAAATGGTCTTAATGCAGTATCCCAAATAAAGATTTCAATTTTCTATTCAATGAGGCAGCTCCCCCCTTTGTCAATGGTAAAAAATTAATAATCCTGCTATGGACTTTTGATACTCCGGCAGAGTAGGATGGATGATACACGGGCATTAAGAAATTGCGTATGTGGTGTAAATGTAATTCAAACTAAATCGTTCAAATGATGGGTCCCCTTTTATATGTATTACCAACCAAAAATTAGGCTCATTTGATTATCTGACTGTTGGTTTAGTGGGCATTTATTAAGAATAAAAAGTAAATAATGGCCCACAAATCATAGGTGAGGATTGTTCAACCAATCTGATTTTAGGATTTTAGGACTCTGATGCAGAGACAGCGGGTTTGGGTTATCGTGTACCACATGTTCTGCATACCTGCATATCAAGTGTCATATTTTGGTAGAGTATCAGATAACTACCCTTTAAAAAATTTATTATTATAATTGCATATAATTGCAAATTTCTTCAACAACTCATTACCCTTAATAAATAAATCAGTCAAATGAATAAAATTACAAACATCAATTCAGATAAACAAGACTCTCAGTAGGCCCAACTTGGTCAACCAAGCCCGTTATTTGTTGGGCCCACTTGGGGGGCTAGGCCCAGTACACTGGCCTTAAAGTCAGGCTCCAGGCTTATCAGAAAATGTTGTTGGACATGAGCCCTAACGGGCCCATGTATTTTAAGACATAAAATTCAAACACTGACTCAATCCACAGGCTGTAAGTGGGCCCCATTTCATCTAATCAATACTCCTAGATAAAAAAAAAAAATCACTATCATGTAAATTCATTAAGAAGAGTAGGTAAACACAACATCATTTGTGCACTTGGGTGAGTCTATAAATACCATCTTCCCTCTCTCTCTCAACAAGCCTCCATCATCTATATTCTCTACTTCTCTTTGTTCTTTTACTAGCTGCTTAGTAGATACTAATCATGGTCAGGGGCACCATTACCGATGAGTTTGTTTCTCCGGTTCCACCGGCAAGGTTATGGAAGGCAGGCTTTCGGGATGTACATGTCTTGGCACCAAAGCTCATGCCTGAAGTTATAGTTAGCATTGACATTCTTGAAGGAGATGGTGGTGTAGGTACAATCAAGAAATTCAACTTCACTGAAGGTATGTATATCCATGCAACCTAAGAGTAAAAAATAATCAATGTTTTTTTTAAAATTAAATTACCTAAATTTTGGTTAATTCAACTTATATATGTATGCATTCTTTTTTATTAAATCAAATTTCGGAACATCCCATTGTACATGTGGCACTTGTGCATGGTGATCAACGACATTGATTTAAGCGGTCCACATGTATGTGGGCCACTATAAATCTGATCATTAGTCCGGAGTGGACCACTTGGAAGTTGACCACATTTCAGGGGGCTCTTTGTGCTTTATGCATGGCTCATTGTCTTTAAAATGATACTGATGAGAGATGCATCCATCTCATGCAATTTCCAGTTATCAAGGATTACAGATTTGTGACGGATCGTGTGGAAGTGATGGATGATGAGAAGCATGTCCTCAAATACGTGGTGATTGAAGGTGGGCACCTAGGCACAAAGATAAACTCCATGTCTTGTGAATTCAAGATCGACCCCTCAAGCGATGGAGGCTGTGTAACCAAGTTGAAAATCATCTACGACTCAGATGAAGATGGCCCCACAGCTGAGGCGTGTGCTGCGGAGACTAAGGAAGGACTCATGGGGATGGCGAAGGCAGTTTCTGCCTATTTGCAGGCTAACCCTGATGCTTATGCGTAGTAGCTAGAATGGATGGGTGGGCCATGCATACCTTATGATAGACGGTGGATGTTTCAGTTTGATCTACGTTATTGTTGCATGATATGATAATAAAATGCTTTGTCCGTTTTCACTAGTCACATGTGAGCTTGACTTTCTTGCATTCTTTTATAAGGGAAAAGGAACCATGGGCTCCACCTATCCCAGCTTAGATATGCTGGGTCTTCATATGACTTGGACCATCCATATAACAGCCATGATGAAAATATTCACAGTGCGAATGATGGTGTGTTGTCCAATGGATATTTAAAAGTGCAATGGCCGGCCCACAATCAACTAAAAGAACTCTACTTGACTCAATCGTTAGGATCTGGCCAGGGCTAGCTTGCAATTGGAAAATGTGCGTGTGTCGATGTAGCCGTCATGATACATTTATAAGGAGAATCAGGAGGCGTTGTACACTGCTGTTTGGCTGGATGGATATGAAATCTCCATCTAGTGGTCCTACGTTATATGGCCCTGGCCCTAAAGCGACTGTCTTTGTACAACCATGGTTAAAAGACCTGGCAACTCCAATTGACTCGTTTTGTCTCTTGATGTTGCCCATTAAATAGCACCGTTTTTTAATCCATGTTTTTAAATTTAAGATTTCCACTCTTTTTTATCCGTTTCTTGTATGCTGTGATGTTGCTCATTAAATAGTGGTGCAAAGAGGGACGTGATGTGGTCGACCATCATCTTCGATCGTTAAGGAATAAATACTCCGAATCCACAAAGCTCTTTGGACTACTCCTCATAGGGTTTCCTTGAATCCATGGGTAAAAAATAGAAATAATTTTTAATAAATTTATTAATGATAAAAACAAAATAATAATCCTTTAAATAATAAGCTCAAGCTTAATTAGAACTTTGTTTTAAATTCAAATTCTAATTCAAATACCCTAAAAACGTGACTTACTATGAATACTAAATTTACTATTTATATATATATGGTCTCCATTCCTATTAGACTTCATTGTTTTCAGCCAAAAATAGTAAGTGTCCAGTTTGGCCAAACTACGTTGTTCTCCTAACTTTTCTAAGGTATTTTAATGTTGGGCATGACTTCTCAAAGAATCAGAAGTTATACTCAAATTAAAACTTACTATTTATGTAAAAACGAAACTAATTAATGGGACTTTTGACTGTCAATCCGATGGAATCTCACAAATTCGGCATGGGGAACTTGGCATAGTGGGTTGGTTGACTTACATAGGTTCTCCTACCCCAAAATCATATATAATATGTCGAAAAACTCATCTTCGTTTGCGAGAGATACGACTGATTTAAGGTTCTGATGGTCTGGATCGTTTCCGCCTCTATTTGGGCCTTCTCTAGTCCATCGTTGCCATTAAAGTGTCTGCGACCAGCTCTACATCAAATATGACCATTTCCGCTGAAAAACAAATCCTCTAATAACAACCAGAAACTCCTGACCATTTCATTTTTAAGATCACGATGAAAACGCTTACATCTTAGGTTTATGAAAAAGGGTGTTTCCTGGTTTCTTGGGCCTGAGCTCACAGCAATAGAAGCACTTAAGGGTGTACACAAACCAAGCTAGCTCGGTTATCTTGCTCAACTCAATTCGAAAAAGCTCAATTCAACTCGGTTCGAAGTTGAGTTCGAGCCGAGTTGAGCTGATTTTTTGAGCTCGAAAACGAGCTCGAGCCGAGTTCGAACAGGCCCCAGCTCGACTCGACTTGGATCGAATCTAGCTCGCATCCAGCTCGAATCGAACTCGAATGGAACTAGTGTCCTATTTGGCTTAACCATGCTACTTTCCTAAGTTTTATAAGAACTTTTGCTGTTGTGCTGTTGTGCGCCGCTTCTTAAGCCCGACATACGAAGAGTTATATCAAACTAAAACTTATTATAAATAGTAAAAATGAAATTAAAATGAAAATTTGATCCTAGATATGATAAAGTAGCTTCTCCAACCCTAAAATCATATATGGTACATTGGATAACTCATTCCAGTTTTACGAGATACGCCCGTTTTAAGCTTTCGATGGTCCGGATCACTTCTACCTTCAATCGGGCCTTTTCTGGTTCGTCTTGGCTTGTACGCGACCCGCTCTACATCTGTTGATGGGCCCACCTAATGAGGTTCCTGGATCTTGCACACGTAGTACTTCAACACGTGGGGAGCTTCTATGTTTGGCCCTTGTATATTTGTCTCTGCAAATAGCATTCTGAAAGTTGTAAATGGGGCTGCTAGTGGGCTAGCCGGGGCAAGATTTTGAACTGGTTGGCCTGGGCCCATTTATATCCTTTTTCACGCAGGGATGGTATTTGTGGAAAGAGACTGATGGCCAACCAATCCACCATGTCTCCCTTGTTAGCGTGGGCTGGCTCATATGGCTTCTGGGTCTGGCTCTTTATTAATTGGGCCAGCTAGGGCTGCCTCTAAGAGCCCATCAGCCCGGACTATTGAGGATTTCAACGGCAGTTTTGTCATATTGCATGAACGATGGAGCACACGTAACAAACGGCTAGATGTTGCACAAAAGTTGGTGGCTGGACTTGGGCTCGTGCTCGGCAAAGTTCAAGCTTTGGCTATGCACAATCAATGGTCAGGATCATTCAACGAAACTGCATTTTTTATGGTAATACACATCCGCGGTCTGTGGCTGTTTGATTGATTTGCACTGTTTGATTTGAGCCCATGTGTGCCACGTGTACAATTTCTGAGTGGCTGCGTGTCAACCATCATACTCGGCCAGAGAGATGTTCCAACATTAGCCAAGAAAAATATTCCAAGTTTGATGGTCCACCATCACCTTTTTTTATGGTAATACACATCTGCGGTCTGTGGCATGCACAGGTCAATCCAGACCACCCGAATTTCATGACCATTATTCACCTGCTAAGTGTATTATTCACGGACATCTTACCAACATTTTTTAACCGTCCATTTAAATGGCTATACTTTAGACAATTTAGATCATTCTTTTGGTGAGATTTTAGTGATGTAGTTAATATTTGTTTTGTTTTAGAGTATCATTAATGCGACACATGTATGTTAGACATTTACATAGCGGTTGTTTACATGTGCAACTCTCTAGAGAAGCTTAAAAAGACATTTCATCCTCATTTACCTCCTAATCCTCTTATGGATTTTTATTTTTTATTATTTATTATTTTATTATTATTTTATTTTATTTTTTAAACACACACCACCACACACTCACGCCTTAGTGGGATTTCATCACCTATGGGTGGTCGAACCCTTGATTGGGTGTTGAAACTCCTGAGAGTTTACCACTGGAGCAGGAGAAAGGACCCTAGAGAGGATTTCATTTTACTCTCTTTCATTTAATTTACATGCATCCAAATACACCTAAAATACCATTTACTCCCAATTCTACCAATTTATCTCTATTTACTCCCATTCAAACGGCCATAGACATGGTGGAGATTATGGACTATCATCTTACCTTCTTTAGTCAATTTTGAAATACCTTTTGACTAAAGAAGGTAAGATGATTCATCGGCGATTTTGAAATACCTTTTGATTAAAGAAGGTAAGATGATTATGGTTCTTTAGTCAATTTTGAAATACCTTTTGACTATCATCTATTTTTTTAATTTTTATTTTCCTTTGACCTAATACCACTTGGATGGTTCATAGGCAAAAACCATATTGACCATACAGTTGTGACTAAAAGTTGAACGCCGATCCTGTGAACGGTCACAATTGGATCCACTAATCAGACATTAGCATGATCTAAATCGTTCACAAGCTAAACCTCTGGACAGGGATGATGCAACCTTAAAATGGCACTTATTAGATGAACAAAATCGTCAACCATTGGCTTGAAAACTGGTGACATGTCACCATCTAAATCGTCCATTTCAACGATTAAACAGAAAGTCAGGTGCAAACTGATCAGATCATGGAAACATCTGAAGATTAAACAACTCAAACCCTTTACTGATGGCAATTCGGTGCCAAACGGCTATTCCATTAATGCACAATTCGACTTTTAACATCTACGGTGGGGAGAATTCAACAAATTGCTCATTTTCACACATTACCAAAATCACTTCTTTCTTTGTAAATTGATTCTGCTTTGAATATGGTGAATCTAATTACCATATTCTCAGCACTAATTCACTCTAGGGGCACATGTATGTAGAAGGATCAATGGGCTGGGTTTGGGCCTGCTAAAATCAGACTTTTGAATAGGCTCAGCCCGAGACCAACCCAGGCCCATCCCTTTGACAGCCCTATGTGCATGCCTCTTGTAATGTGGGGGAGTGATGACTGGACGTCATTTAGGAAATAGTGGGGATTACAGACTGTGTCATCTTTCCTTCTTTCGTCATTCCCGAAATACTTTTATTCCTTGACCTAATACCGTACAAATGGCACAAGTTTAGGGGATCTAGTCCGTTCACCCTGCGAACCCCAACGTGGATGGTTGATCGGCAAAAACCATATTGACGGGATAATCGTTACTGAAAGTTGTATGCCGATCTTATGAACGGTAATAATTGGATCCACCGATCAGACTTCGGCAGGATCTGAATCGTTCACAAGCTAAAACCCTCCAATCATCGTCAACCATCACCTTCAAAACTGGTAAAATGTCAGTATCCAGATCCACTGATCAGACATCGGTATGATCTGAATTGTTCACAAGCTAAAACCTTCCGATCATCGTCAGCCATCGCCTTGAAAACTGGTGATATGTCAGCATCCAAATCCTCCAATCAAGCTATCCCAGTGTCTACCAAGCCCTTCCATTGATGAACGACGGTCGAAATTGTGTTGGGCCCGACCATAAAATGCCTAATAAGTTTACCCTAGAATACAATGCTGCAACTGATATGACGCAGGGGAGGACGTGAGGTCGAGCACCGTCTTCCTCAAGAGGATAACTATTCCGAATCCACGGAACTTCTCTGGACTCCTTATAGAGACTTCTCGAATCCACGAGAAAAGAGAGCAGAAAATAGAAATAAATTCTAAATAAATTTGAAATAGATTAATGAATGAATAAAAACGAGTTCACAACCCTTTAAATAAGGGTACTAAGCAATGGGAAAGAAATCAGAATCAAACTACAACTAGGACTCCTAGAATTCGCGACTTACTATAAATAGTAAACTTACTATTTATAGACGGTCGTGATGTCTACTAGTGCGCAAGGTTTTCGGCCAAAAATAGTAAGTGTCCTATTTGGCTTCAGCAACCAGTTCTCCTAATTATTCTAAGCTCTTTTCACGTTGGGCGCAACTCCTAAAGCCCGACGGATGAAGAGTTATAAGCAAACTAAAACTTACTATTTATAGTAAAAATGAAATTGAAACAGGGAAACGACCGTCAAATCAGGGGTTTCTTGCAATTTCGAGTGTCGCAACCCCGCATAGCTGGGTTGGTTGGCTAAAGTAGCTCGTTCTACCCCAAAATCATATATTTTTCGTCGGCTAACTCATCCCGGATTGCGAGATACGCCTGATTTAAAGTCTGATGGTCCAGATCACTTCTATCGCCGACCGGGCCTTTTCTGATCTATCTTTGCCATGTAATTGTCCGCGACCCGCTCTACATCATGATACATTGGAACAGAAAGAACCAAAAACTGCGGTGGAGCTATCTATCCAAAGCACAATACGTGGCAGGTGTTAATCAAGTCTACATCGTCTATCCATTTTTCTAGTTCATTTGCATGAGTCAAAAAATGAGCAGATGCAGAGCTAAAGTGGACCACACCTACAAGAAACATCAGGGATTGAACGCCTGCAGTTGGAGGCTTCTCAGGGCCCATTGTTTATTTGCCATCCAACCTGTTCATAAAGTAAGATGAACCCGGATGAAGAGAACACAAACATCAGCTATGAACGCCCTTCAGCGCAGATGCAGAAGATACTTTGTTAGGCATTTTGCTCCACTTTGTTGGTCATGCTATGGTTGAGTTAGAATGTGGAATTAGCTTAGATATAAAAATATATTTAATTTGGAGTCACTATTAGTCAAATGCAGCTTCAGTATACATGGCCGACTAAAAACCGTAGAATTGCTTAAAGTTCGATAATTGTAAGATTCCTCGAATTGAGTGACTCCTACAGTTAGTCCGCACTATAAATTCTGAATAAAGGCCTATTATGGAAAATGAAAGGGTATCTTTTTGTGCTCGTGTAATACATGGTCTCTACTTTATAGGATTTTACTATTTTTTTTCTTGGAATTAAAATAAATTTCAATATCATTGTATTACACCATACTATGCAGGATACCAGAACCCTGGATAGGCAAAGCAAAAGAAAGATAAAAGTAGTAGAGAATAAAAGTGAAGATGTGCATGTGTGGATGTTGCAGATACTCTTAGAATGTGAGGACTAAAGAATGGTTTGATTCGAAATATGAGAAGGAAAATGGGAAACAAGATGTCCTTTTTGGTTAAATAAGTGGATGTCTCTAATTCCAACCCCACTTTTTGACTTCAGTATCTTTTTAGCTTTGGATGGTTTGTGCTCTAATTCGATAGGGTGACATTGTAACCAGGAATCTTTTATGATAGTAGGGAGTCAACACAACTATTACACGTGGGGCTTTAAGTAATGTCTTCGCACTAGGGGTCTGGTTAGGCTCAAGATGACCTGCAGCCGACTCTAGAGGATTTTCTGCAACAACTCTTCTTTCTTATGGTTCTCTCTTGTTCGTCCCCATGGCTTGCAGATGTAGCCTTTAAATGGACTGAATAGGCCAAATAACGGTCCTTCACAGGCCTTTTTGGCCCATTGCTTCACTTCACACGTCAGCCTATAAGATAGTCTTTACAAAAGGAGATAAAATTCATAATTACTTTTTATAAACGACCCATCAAGGGCCATTTCTTGGAAAGTACCTTTTTTGGGACAAACCTTCACGCACCAGTGCTTCTGCGTTCCTCGAAGCCATGGTGTTCATCTTAGTCCTGTCGTTCGCCTGTTTCGATGCTGGCTGATTTGATCTGGTGGTTATTTTCGAGAGGTACCGGGGATCTTTCTAGGTAGATTTTTCTAAGTTGTTGGTACCGTCGGAGTTGGGGAAATATGTTTTACTGACTTGTGACTTATTGATATGGAGAATGACAAAGATCACGTTTAACGGGCCACAATTTTGTTTAACTGTCACGTTGATCGTTTCTGGGTTGTGTCGACGGCTTTCACAAGCTTTTCCTTTGAGATTTTCAGAGCCTTGCGGGCAATCTAGGAGCAGCTCTTATTAGAATCTTGCACATTTGACCACTCCAAAGACCCTGGAGATCGTGAAAGGAAACGGATCGATAGGTCCTCTGATGGGATAATGATCTGACCCATTGGTTGTCTCCGAAACTCCCCATATGTTGTACCCTGCCTAACTTGTATGACCGTATCATGAGTGTCGAGCCGTACACACATTTTCAATCAAAGTTGAAATTAAAGTCCAATGGTAGTTTTGATCTGGTTTAGGGTAAGGTGTCTATAGATGCCCATCTTTGATAAAGGTTAGGTGCAACCAAATGTCAAAGTAAGTGGACACCTCACCTCTGGATTAGAAAGACGTGATTCGATCTATTTCTTGCTAAAGTGTCATTGTCAAAATGCTAGTTTAGTTAAAGCCCAACTCGGACATTTCACAAGAGTTAGGAAAAATGTTTGAGCTTGTCCCTATGTGTTTTGCGGCTTTACAGGGCATTAAATTGCAACTCTTTCACACTGCAATTAGCACGGGTGCATCGAAGGGGTCTGTGAGTCTAGATTGTGGGTTTATTTGGACCTTTTATTTTTGAAAATTAGGCTTTAAAAGTGTTTTACTAGAATTATGACCTTTTTTAGGGTTAGAAGTTTGCTATTTTTGGTAATTACGAATTATGATTTATTTTTCTTCATTAGCGGTGTAATTGAGAATTCAAACAAATTACATAATTATTCAATAAAATTATTTAAGTTTTACCTCCTTTTTCTTGTGGATTCAAGAAACTATCTTGTGGATTCAAGATTTTAATCACTTGAGGAAGACAATGATCTTCCCATTATCTCTTCACATCCTTTCTCGCATCAGTTGATATCAAAGCGAGTCTTTTCCTCGGTTCGGTAGCTTCTAATAATGGTTAAAGCATGTAACAGCCCGAATTTTTTCCAACCTGGAATTACACGTCCTTAGGCGATGGGTCAATCCTAACATCGGTTTAACTTCTCAAACACTCAATTAAAGCCTCAAATCCCTTTTCAAACCATTTTCTTCACAAATCTCACCTTTCACTACCTCGTTCCTTAAATCCTTCTAAGTACTTTCACATTAGACACTATTTTAAAGTTTAGGTGATAAAGAACAATACTTAAACTAAACATTGCTACAAAGGTCTAAGTACCACCTCAGACCAAAATCACTGAGGACTAAGTCCTTTAGAAATTAGGCGAGATTTAGCTAGTGTTAAACTAGAGTGCCTGTGAAATTAGCACCAATCACTTTAAATACGATCTGCAAGACCCAAAACTTGTAGAATCATTGACGCTAGGTTACCCTAAAATCTAGGATCAATCTCATTACCCGGCTGCTCTTGGGAGCATCTCGAAACTCCGTATCAGATATGGACCGCACGTCGGAAGTCCGATTAACATGAAGTTAAGGAATTAGGACCGCCTTGCTGGGCTTGACAACCATCTCAGAAATCAAATCCAGATAGTGTCCCAGCGCTATTCGCTTGAGCTCGGAGTGAAGAGTGTGAGAAATGTAAAATTAATTCAAATTAAAATATCTCAAATAGTAATCTGGCACCTCTTGCTTGCAGATCAGTTTTAAGCAACCAGACCGTCAGAATCAGACCAAATTACACCCTCGGATCACGGAAAATTTCATACACATATCCATGTACTCGAAATCTCCGATCGAGATCCGCTGACCGTTGAATTGAAACTGGTCCGCTATGCATGATCTGGGAATCCCACTGAAATGAAAACTTAGCTCCACCTAGATCCAAAGTTGATGAGCTTAAGTCCGACCTTTGGCTTAAGGAGGCCCGCCAGAAGTCCTCCGTTGAGCTGAAACTGACCCGCTTTGGTTATAACCTAAATATACTTTGACCTGGAGTCTATTTCGGTGAGTTTTTACACTATATAAGGACCTTAAACCCTCTCTCATTGCAGCCATACGAATTTGAGAGAAACCCTAGAGAGAGAAGAGAGAAAAGAGAGAGAAAGTGAGAGAGAAGTGGGAGATTCTCCCTGCCACTCTTCCCTGCTGCTATCCATGCCCAACCACTCCGTTCTAATCGCTTTTCCGGCGATTCCAGATCCGTTTCTAGGTAAGAAACCCTAAACCTAAACTGATTTGGGGTTTTGATAGTTGTAGGTTATGAAATAGTTAACCTATTTCATTCTCTAGGTTACCAAACTGCCGAATACGAAAGCTTAGCAAACCTATTGGATTCGTTACGATTCTACGATAAAAGGTTCGGACTTTAGGTGTATAGGTTATGGTTTTCAACGCTTTCAATGTCAGATAATGATAGATTCATGATCTACATGCAATTGCACATGTACAAAGTGCTGTCTGTTTTCTGTTTCGATTAAAGATGAAGAATATGGAATTTTACATACTCTAGGTATTTGTAGAAAGTACCGTATACGTATAAATTTTGGAAATGTGTTTGCCATGATTATTTGATGTATTAATATATTATATATAGATAAAATACTTGTTTGGCGAAGGGACTCGCCCTAATACATGTTTTTGCTAATATACATTATGTATGTTAAAATAGCGTATTCTAAGTGTCTATGAAAATGACTGAATGAGTATAGGATTCTCATTCGTGCTCGCCATGACTAATTGTCATGGATATATGATTGTTGTATTGGCGATACCCCTTTGACGAAAGGATTTGCCCTGAATCACGCCACGGCTACTATACGCTATATATGTTGAAATGGGTAGCCCAAGTGTTTGTGAAAATGTTCAAATGAATATGGAACTTGGATTCCTACTTTCCATGACTATCCGTCATGGGTGTACGCGTGTTATGATTAGGGCAACTCCCTAGTGAAAGGATTTGGCCTAATGCATATGTGATCAACATATGTCATGTATGTTGATGTATGTCTTTTAAAGTGTTTGTTGAAATGTCTGAATGAGTAGTAGTTAGCAAATTGTAATGTATAAGGGTGTTGAGATATGATTCTCAACTTCTTTTAACTATGTGTATGTTTTTCTTGGATAGTTGTGTGATTAGGAATTGAATATGTACAAACTCATGCTTGTGTTGTGCTTCATAACATGCTCAACTGCTTTTATGATTTTATCTATGTAATGCATATGTTTAAATTCATATTTACGTTGTATGATCCGTCATGGGTGATGGAGGAGTGGAGCAACGAATGCATGCAATAGCCCTGGCAGCCCTAAACGGATAATATCAGACTTTGGTTGTATGATTTGAATCTTGATTCATTACTGCTTTAACTATCTGCAATTGAATGTGATTGGGGCTATGATTATAGTCCAGACAATCGGTAACGAAAATGAATGCGTGGCTGAGTTTCATTTGCCACGTGAGATGTGTTCGACGAACCAGAGTCGTACTTTGGTTGGCGATAGTGGTTGGCCACATGAAGTGCTTATGCGCTTCATATCGTTCAACTTGTTGTGCGCTCGAGCTAGCCGAGTTCGTCAAGTAACCCGATCTGTTTAATATATGTTCACCATGTTTGGATGCTACTGCTTGAACCTAGGGTACCAAACTTACCAGTGAAATTCCTTTTAACCATGGTACCTCAATCCGCTAAGACTCATGAGCCGGGCATGGTGGTATGGGACACCGTGATCAAGCTGTCGGCCTACACTGGGGCCACGTGCCTCCCCGTAGTGACTAGTGAGCAACCAGACTCGTGAGCCGATTATGGTGGTATGAGACACTATATTCGAGCTGTCGACACCTACGGCAAGAGCCGAATACGGTGAGACCTGTATTCGTGCTAACGAGCGACGAGCCCTCCGTAGTGTCTTCGAGTATACTCTAAGGTCTGTGATTGGCGATGAGCCCTTCACAGCAACTAGAGCATGAGTTGAGCCGAGTACGGTGAGACCTGTATTCGAGCTGACGGTCAGCGATTGAGCCGAGTACGGTGAGATCTGTATTCGAGCTGGCGGCCAGCAATTGAGCCGCATACGGTGAGATCTGTATCCGTGCTGACGGGTGACGAGCCCTTTGTGATGCCTTCGCTACGCCTCTCAAACCATAATATCGTATGAGATTAACTAGGACTGACGACCCTAGAATGGATCATGTTTGGGAATGATATAAGGGAGGTACCTTAGTTTCTCAATACTGCTATTTGAAATGGACTAATAATTACTCGATAATCATGCTCATCATCGCACTGCATGTGCCTGGTAGATGTGGAGCACTGAGGGATGAACGCATTCGCGAATGTAAGATGGTATCGCATGAGGGTGGTTTGGCAAGGGCATACATCATGTCATTTCATACTTGTATTAAATAAGAGTAGTTAAAATTGTTTGATTGTACTGCTTTATAATTACTGCTTGACTGAATTGATAACATGTTAACCTATGCTTTATTGTTCCACTGAGTTGATCACTCACTCCCACGTTATGGGACGGTGTTCCAAACACCCACCAGACTTTGTCTGATTGCAGATGGTGACGCTACTCCTGAGGCGGAGCCGGACTTTTGTGACGACGAGGATGCTTTCTCGTATGTGCGGTTTTCGAGCGGCTTCATATGAGCCGTGCCTTGATCGACGGGGTTACAGGGATGTTGACTAGATGACACTACACATTTGGTATTATTTGAATTGTACTTGTAATCCTTTAACCTGGTAACCTTATCACACTCTGGAGACTTACCATAGTTTGTATATTTTATATATCTATCATAGTCTTCCGCTTGCAAATTTAACTGTCTCTGGAGTATGATATGCTGTTTTGGCTTAATCTAACTCATGTTCAATGCACTAATACAGACAACGTTCAATCATCATTCATTTTGCTACATAAGTGATGCGTTGGAACTCGAGAGTTGAGTTTATGCTCGACCCCCGATTTTCAGGGTGTTACAAAGCAATAAACCGATGGATGGTGCTCTAGGTAACAATCCTATCATAGTAGTGGCATTTGTAGTCTAATGGGAGAATCTACGAGTTATGCATGAACACTAGGCTGCAATCAACCGTTTAAAGAAAGCTTTAGGAAAAACCAGTGTTCAAAAAAATGAACAACATGGATCAAAGATGGAGTATGCGGTCATCATGTTCATGGTGTGACAATGGTGATGAATTGAAGGCCACTACCTGATAATGGTAAATCACAGGTCACCAATATGATCGTGGAGAAGCTGTTGTACACGCCAAAGAAAGAAATAGATCTACAGCAACATAACATCTTTTGAACAAGATGTACAATGAAGCAAAGGGTCCAGATCTGATCATATATGGTAGGAGCAGTGAGAATTTTATTTTGAAAACTATATTGAAAAGGTTGTAACTAAAGACAAAAAAACACCCCTCTCCATACATGGTTGGATGGATCAAGGAAGTTAGCAAAATAAAGGTAATTAAATAATGTTGCATTGCCTTCTCTATTGGTAAATACTAAAAGGACGAAGTAATGTGTGACGTATTCGACATGGAAGCTTGTCACATGTTACTTGGCCAACTATGATAGTATCATGTTGATGTTAAACACAGAGATCGGGATGCATATTATATTAATGGTAGTAGAAAGATTATTCACACCCCAATGAGAATAGAAAACCAACACAAGACCTCTAAAGTGGACGAGCGGTCTCTCGTAATCGTACAAAATTTAAGGAGACGGGGGAAATCAGTGTATTAGTTGTAAAGAAAAAAGAAGTAGAACCCATGGACATTCCAGAAAACTTAAAACCAGTACTGTAAGAGTCTGATGGAATTATACCCGATGAACTTTCTGACATGTTGCCTCATATGGGGGTATTGCATTTGCTCAGACGGGAGTTCACCTTCAACAACATGCAGAATCGATCCACCTATAAGTCCCAATTTGAGGCTGTGTATGATCATGTTCTCAAACATACACTCAGTTTAATCCCTTTGCCGAAATTACCAGTTATGTGTGTTGCGACAGAAAGCATGGCTGACGCAGGGGAGGACGTGAGGTCTAGCACCATCTTCCTCAAGAGGATAAGTATTCTGAATCCACGGAACTTCTCTGGACTCCTCACAAAGACTTCTCAAATCCATGAGGAAAGAAAGCATAAAATATAAATAAATTCTAATAAATTCAAAATAGATTAATGAGTGAATAAAACGAGTTCACAACCCTTTAAATAGGGGTACCAAGCAATGGGAAAGAAATCAGAATCAAACTACAACTAAAACTCCTAGAAATCGCGACTTACTATAAATAGTAAACTTACTATTTATAGACGGTCGTGATGTCTACTAGTGCGCAAGGTTTTCGGCCAAAAATAGTAAGTGTCCTATTTGGCTTCACCAAACTGTTCTCCTAATTATTCTAAGCTCTTTTCACGTTGGGCGCAACTCCTAAAGCCTGACGGATGAAGAGTTATAATCAAACTAAAACTTACTATTTATAGTAAAAACGAAATTAAAACAGGGAAACGACTGTTGATCCAGGGGTTTTTCGCAATTCTGGGCATCGCAACCCGGCATAGCTAGGTTGGTTGGCTAAAGTAGCTCGTTCTACCCCAAAATCATATAATTTACGTCAGGTAACTCATTCCAGATTGTGAGATACGCCCGATTTAAGGTCCAATGGTCTGGATCACTTCTGTCGCCGACCGGGCCTTTTCTGATCCATCTTGGCCATGAAACTGTCTGCGACCCGCTCTACATCAATGGCGGATCAAATAACGATAGTACATGCCAATGTCCAAAAAAGGTTACAGGAGTCTGACATCAAATACAATGAAGTGACTGATAAGCATCAACGCTAGAAGATGTTTGAAGTGGATAACATGCATGGTAGTTTACTTGTGTAATGAGAGGTTTCTGACTGGGATATATAACAAGCTAAAAAATAAGAAGATAGGTAATGTTTTGATCATTAGGAAAATCAGTGATAACATTTATGTTGTTGATTTTTTCTGAAGGTACGAAGATCTTACGGACTTTCAATGTGGCGGACCAATATGATCATCATGAGCCAAGTCTATAGGATAACTTGAGGACGATTTCTTTCTGAGTGGAGGGGGCTGATGTCGGATGTGGCATAAGTACATTCCTAGCATGGTTGGACCAAAAGAAGACCAAATAGAAGTAGAAGTAATCCGTTAAATTAAGGCCCAGTCTTACGTAAGGCGTAATTAGGCCTTAGGCGTGTCCGGTTTAAAGAAATTAAATCTGAATAAGGAGAAAATATCATTTGAAGTATGAACTGTAAATCGACTATGACTTTTGATTCGAGTTTCGTTTCAAGACACAAATTATGAATTTTGACTAGAACATGTCATTTGGGGTCAACGGACCCACTTAGTGGATCCAGTCTATTTGTTTTGCGAGAAAACGCACGCTTTCAATTTAAAAATGGGATTTTTTAAAATTTTACTATTTTTAGTAATTCCAATTTTAAGAAAATTTACTATTTTTAGTTATTCCGATTTTTGTCATATTTTCTTATTTCTAGAGTTTTAGATTTCTATTTTTTTTTTAGAAATTACTTGTAATTATACTAAGACTTTTCTAGTAAAATTTATTTGGACCTTTTATTTTTGAAAATAGACTTTAGAAGAGTTTTACTAGAATTAGGACTTTTATTAGGAATAGAATTTTGCCTATTTTTATAATTATGAATTAGGGTTTATTTTCCTTTATTAATAGTGTAATTGAGAAATGAGACAAATTACACCATTATTCGATCGTCAAGGGTGTTATTATTATTATTATTTTTAATACTTAATTTAAAAAACTACTTTATGAATTCAAGATTTTAATTACTTGAAAAAGATGGTGATCTTCTCTTTTTCTATTTGCGCGCTCTTCGCCTAACACAGATGGTTAATGCCTCATACTCCTCTAAAAACACACCTATTAGACTATCCTGTCCACACATGCACCCACATGTTGAATTACTGAACCTACCCTGAAATGTATGCCGGGTGATGTGGGATCCAACTCATGCATGACTCGGTGGTAGATAGAGTGCAGTTCGATGCTAAGGCCGTGGGTTCGAATGCTCGGTAGTGTGTGTATATATATGTGTGTGTGCATGGTGATGTAAACCACGTCACCAGAGAGGAAAAACATTCAAATGGTTGCTTTAATCCTCGAATCTTAAGAATGGCCACAAAAATAATAAAACCACGTCAGCAGAGAGGAAAATCTTCGAATGGATTGATAGAGATTTTTCTCCTCATTGTTGGTATCGAAGAAATCGAATAGGTTTCGATATCATCGATAATTGTAGGAGTTTTCACTGCTGGTTGCTGGACAGTTTTTTGTCCTGTCGATATCATCGAGAGACTTTCAGATGATATCGAGGCTGTCATCGAGAGTGGCTCGATGGCATCGACGAGTTCCGCAGATTTTACAGATTTTGTTTCCTATTTGGATTCTACCTCTTTCTATACTTATATAAAGTGGTGTATGCGGGATTGGGGTGTATTCCAAGGTATTCTAAGTTTCCTAAAGGTTTTCTAGGAGGGCTTAGGGCTATCAAAAGGTGAGAGAGAGAGAAAGAGAGAGAGGAAGCTTGTGGAAGGGAGATTCTGCTCGTAGAGGTGATCTGCTTTGCAGTCCACGTGTCAGCGCTTCTACGTCCTCGTGATCGGTGAAATCTCTCAGTTTTTCTTTTGTTTCTCTTATTATTTATCCACTCCTGCGTGAGTGAAGAAGGTTTGATCCAAGCGGTGTGTGCCTGTGATCGGTTGTAACGTTCTGCTTTATAGTGGATTGTTGATCTGGACGAGGTCCTGTGGTTTTTACCTCTTTGAGGGTTTTCCACGTAAAAATCCCTGGTGTGGTGTGGTTTATGTTTTGATTTTGGTTTGTTTCGGGAGGCTAGATCCTAAGGTTTTGTGCAAGGCCCCCAATAAAGTGGTATCAAAGCTAAGTTCATTGAACGGGTAGGATCGGTTTTGAATTATGGAAGGTGGCTCATCAAGGATGATCAGCCTCAATGGTTCTAACTAGACCATATGGAAGGCTAAGATGGAGGACTTGCTTTATTGCAAGGACCTATATTCTCCAATTTTAGGCATATCAGCAAAATCCAAGGATATGACTGATGATGATTGGAAGAAGATGGATCGGAAGGTGGTGGGTTTATTAGACAATGGTTGGATGATTCCGTGTTTCACCATGTGTCTATAGAGACCTCAGCTGCTAGCCTATGACTGAAATTACAAGGGCTATATGAGATGAAGACAACCGGTAATAAAATTTTTCTGATAAGGCGACTTGTGAATCTCAAGTTCAAGGATGGTGGTTCTGTGGCCGAACACATGAATGAGGTCAGCAATATAGTGAACCAACTCTCCTCTATGAAGATGGTCCTAGATGATGAATTGCAGGCTTTACTTTTGTTTAGTTCATTGCCTGACAGTTGGAAGACATTGATTGTGTCTCTAAGTAACTCTGCACCAGACGGAAAGATATCCATGAAACAGGTAACTAGCTGTCTCTTCAATGAAGAGACAAGGAGGAAGTCTCAGGGGTCTACTCAGCAAGAGGCTCTTGTGACACAGGAACGGGGGAGAGGAAAAAACAGGAAAGGCGGGAAGGCCCGAAATAAATCAAGAGGCAAGTCGAGTAACAGAAACGATGTTAATTGCTGGAATTGTGGCAAGAAGGGCCATTACAAGCATGGATGTCGTGGTAAGAAGAACGACAAGAAAGGAAAAGGGAAGGAAGATTAATCAGATTCCACTGCGGTCGCTTCAGATGGCGACGTTGTAGTTATTCTTTCTGCAGATCATGATGTATGTCTCACGGCTACGAGTCAGGACATCGACTGGGTGATAGACTCGGGAGCTTCTTTTCATGCGACTCCACGCAGGAACTTCTTCACAAGCTACAAGTCAAGTGACTATGGGACTGTGAAGATGGAAAATTCTGACGTATCAAAAATCGTGGGAGTCGGTGATATTTACGTGAAGATCGATGTGGGCTGCACATTGGTTCTCAGGGATGTGAGGCATATCCCAAACCTTCGCCTCAACTTAATGTCGACGGGAAGGTTGGATGATGATGGCTATGAAAGCCGGTTTGCTGGTGGGCGATAGAAGCTCATCAAGAGTTCGTTGATCATGGCCAGAGGAAAGAAGTTTTGCACCCTTTACAAGGCAAGTGTTAGTATGCGCAAAGGTGGGTTGAACGCAGCGAAAGATTCAGCAATTGATATGTGGCACAGGCGTCTAGGCCACATGAGTGAAAAAGGGCTTCAGGTATTAGCAAAGAAGCGGCTCCTTCCATACGTGACAGGTACACCTCTCAAAACCTGTCTTAATTGTTTATCAGGGAAACAGCATAGAGTTTTATTCGTTAAAACTGCTTCTCATGTTAATAAAGTGCATGCATTAGATTTGGTTTATTCTGATGTTTGTGGTCCTATGAGGACAAAAACCTTGGGTGGGGCATTGTATTTTATCACTTTTATAGATGATGCATCTAGGAGGGTTTGGGTTTATGCTTTGAAATCCAAGGATGAGGTCTTTGGTGTGTTTAAATTGTTTCATGCTATGGTCGAGAGAGAGATAGGTAAATCATTGAAGTGCATCCGCACTGACAATGGTGGTGAATACATTGGCAACTTTCATGAGTACTACAAGTCCCTGGGTATACGGCATGAACAGACGGTTCCCAAGGCCCCCCAGCATAATGGTGTAGCTGAGCGAATGAATCGCACCATTATAGAGAGAATCAGATGCATGTTATCCCATGCGAAGTTGCCCAAGACGTTCTGTGGAGAAGCAATGCACACGGCTGTGTATTTGATAAACAGGTCTCTATCAACCCCATTGAATGGAGAAGTACCTGAGAAGGTATGGACTGGACAGGATCCATCGTACAGTCATCTCAGGGTGTTTGGATGCAGGGCATCTGTTCACGTACCAAAGGACGAGAGGTCTAAGCTCGATATGAAGATCAGGCAGTATGTGTTCTTAAGGTATGGTGATGAAAAATTCGATTACAGATTGTGGGATCCGACCGAGAGGAAGCTCTTCAGGAGCAGAGATGTAGTTTTCTTTGAAGATCAGTGTCTAGAAGACATTAGTAAGCCAGAGAAGAAATAACCTAGTTCAGGTGAGTTAGAGGACATGGATCCGATTATTCCTCCCATGATGCCTGATGACGGGGGAGTACAGCAAGGTATAAAGGACGAGGGAGTTCCTACAGAAGATGGACCGGGGGAGCAGCCCCCACTTGATCCACCTGTTGAGCCACAGGTGAGGAGGTCATATAGGGATAGACAATCTTCCAAGAGGTACTCGTCGCATGAGTACATAATGTTAACCGATGGAGGAGAGCCAGAAGAATATTCTGAGGCCCTAGCCGACGAGCATAAGGTGGAGTGGTTGAAAGCTATGCAAGAGGAGATGAGATCCTTGCATAAGAACCACACCTATGATATGGTGAAATGGATACTGCGGTGTCTAAGAGGCTCATCCAGGTTGAGCCTATGCTATGGTGACAGAAAACCTGTGTTAGAGGGCTACACATATGTAAATATGGCAGGCGACATAGACTCCAGGAAGTATACATCCGGGTTCATGTTCACGTTTGCAGGGGGAGCAGTTTCTTGGCAGAGCAAGCTACAGAAGGTCGTAACATTGTCGACGAAAGAGGCCGAGTACATTGTAGTCACAAAGGCATGTAAAGGATGCTTTGGATGAAGAGGTTCCTACAAGAACTTAGCTTGAAGCAGGAGCAGCACGTGGTCTATTGCGATAGTCAAAGTACTATACACTTGAGCAAGAATCCAAGTCAGCACTCCAAGTCGAAGCACATAGAGGTTCGGTATCACTGGATCAGGGATATTTTGGAACAGAAGGTGTTATAGTTTGAGAAGGTCCACACGGAAGATAATGGGTCAGACATGATGACCAAGGCTTTGCTCAAGGGCAAGTTTAAGGTTTATATAAACTAGGCTGGCAAGGTGAACTCCTCCTGAGCTTAAAAGGGGGACATTTGATTGGAATTTTCTCCTCATTGTTGGTATCGAAGAAATCGAATAGGTTTCGACATCATCGATAATTGCAGGATTTTTCACTGCTGATTGCTGAACAGTTTTTTGTCTTATCGATATCATCGAGAGACTTTTAGATGATATCGAGGCTGTCATCGAGAGTGGCTCGATGACATCGATAATTGTTGGAATTTTCACCCCTGGTCATTGGACAGTTTTTTTCCCGTCTTAATATCATCGAGAGACCTTCAGATGATATCGAAGCTGTTATCGAGAGACCTTTGATATCATCGACGAGTTCCGTAGATGCAATTGCGAAAACGCAGATTTTGCAGATTTTGTTCCTATTTGGATTCTACCTCTTTTTATACTTATATAAAGTGGTGTATGCGGGATTGGGGTATATTTCAGGGCATTCTAAGTTTCCTAAAGGTTTTCTAGGAGGGCTTAGGGCTATTAAAAGGTGAGAGAGAGAGAGAGAGAGAGAAAGAGAGAAAGGAAGCTTGTGGAAGGGAGATAATGCTCGTAGAGGTGATCTACTTCGCAGTCCACGTGTCAGCGCTTCTACGTCCTCGTGATCGGTGAGATCACTCCGTTTTTCTTTTGTTTCTTTTATTATTTATCCACTCCTCTGTGAGTGAAGAAGGTTTGATCCAAGCGGTGTGTGTTTGTAATCGGTTATAACATTTTGCTTTATAGTAGATTGTTGATCTGGATGAGGTCCCGTGGTTTTTACCTCTTTGAGGGTTTTCCACGTAAAAATCCCTGGTGTGGTGTGGTGTGGTTTATGTTTTGATTTAGTTAATTGCATTATTATTCCATATTTCTGATTTGTTTCAGGAGGTGTTCACTCCCCAACTATAGGGTTGTGATGTAGTAATAAACTCAGTGAGACCGAGGTCGAATCCCAAAGGACTAAGACCTGTACGTAGTCTGAAACTAAGTAGAACTAGAACTAGACTAAGATGAGATCTAAATCGAATGAAATTTAGGGAATAATGGTGAAATAATTATCTAAAATTTATACAAATCAGAGGTAGGAAACTAGGGATTCAGAGGATTCACTTGTAGAGATCAGAGAGATCTTATGCCTGCTTCAAGAATTCAACTAGACTTAGAGTCCCATCTTCATCCAGTTAAGGGTGTAACCATGAAAATCAAACTGAACTTCCTTTGATATAGTTTTCAAGAGATGAAAGGTATATGAATTATAATGGATTTCATCACCAAACCATGCCTAGGAGACAAAGTAAACAACAAAATTAAACTAATTACCAACCAATCAACAATGTATGAAGGTTAGGAAGGGTACCGTCATCCAACCATGCCCAGGAGACGATGGTGAACAACAGGGCTTCCTGACGTCATACACATAAAAAGGAAAGGAACATGCTCAAAGATATCGCAGACCTATTGTAATTTTAGTCACAACAGACCATTAAAACTAAAAACATTCCCTTAATTAAACCAAAATCAACATCAGTTCAATATAAACAAAAGCCATAAGCTAAAAGTCTCCCATCACGCTATAAGCTTTACATCTTAGCCCTAGCTAAGAGGTTTAGCCTGACATGGTGGTGATGAGGCTAAAATCCCTTAGAAAAAGAAAGCATAAAAGCAAGACAAAAATTAACAAAGAAAAGAAACACCGTGAACACGTTCTCCACCCTCTCTCTCTTGTGCAGACAGTCCCTGGAAAGTTGAATCCCCTGCCCCTGACTCTTCTCCTCTTTTTTATAGCAGTGGGAATGGAGGCTAAGTCGGTCTCCGACCTTGTTTACGCTGAGAAAGAGGCGGCAACTCTTACGCACCCCCTGTTACGCAGCCACGCTCGCAGTTTCTCGTGAAAGGCTGACAAACTGCTTCCACTGGACCTCCTAGCATCCTTCAAAGGTTGATACAACAGTGTCCCTTTGGACGGTTTTAGACGTACGTCACGATGGACGGTCTGGATCATCAGTCCGATCCTAACTCTGATCGGCAAACGGCCCACAGCGACCGCGTTTCACGGACACAGAACGTGCTGCATAAATCAGATGGCGCTGATGCTTGGTGGGACCCTTGATTGAAGTCAGTAGAGAAATCCACGCTGTCCACCGAATTCCTCTTGGAATTTCAGTCAGAAAAGTATGGTTTTAGATCGCCCTTGATGCGGCCCACTTGGTTGATCTTGCGGCAACGATTCTGCCGTTGGAATGGTTGGGACACCGTTCTTGCTATCTTCTTAAAGTTTTGACACGTAGGTGCTAGTAATAGGGACCCTGGGATTCTAACTGACGGTTCGGATTGGACTTCCGAACTGTGATGATGGCCCACAAGTGATGACCGCAAGTTCCTGTTCTTGATTTCGCAGCAAAGAGCCGCTGTCGCGTGAAGAGCTCGGTCAATGAACATTGACTGCGATTTGCTGGTGCGGTACACTCCAGGTGCACACTTGCAGTGTACAACATCATCATGATGTGAGGCCCACCTTGATTTTTTGAGAAATCCGTTCCGTCCATCTGTTCTATCATGTCATTTTAGGCGTTGATTCCAAAATTGAGGCAAATCCAGAGATCAGGTGGGCCCAAAATCGATGGTTGATGGGCTGATCCGTCCGTTGGACCATTGTCATAGGGATCCAAGAGTTGAAATTTTACGTGTATGGTTAATTTATGGTCCTCGGGCCATGTATGAAGTTTCGAGCTGAACGGATGGTGGGAACCCTGAGATCTTACATTCTGGACGAATTTCGGGCCACTTTAGCCTGAAATACTGGATTTTCTTGAATCTTAGGCTTGTAAATTCTTCGATCTCGGTCCTATGGAGTCCATTCCTTGCCTTAGTGACTTCGGAGCGTTAATTTCATGCTTTTAGTACCCTTTTTTAGTACAAGCTCCTAAATTCACCTTGCAGCACAAACACATTAAAACATGGCGTTAAACGGCATCATGTTCGTAAATCCAGGCAATAACTGGGGTTTAACATGCAATATTTGACCCTCAACATAACCCCCAACCAGCATCTTGCTAGTCCCGAGCAAAGTATGTGAAAAATAAGTTGAGAATTACAGGACAATTTCTATAAACTCGGGTGATTTTTGAAAAACAATCCAGATCCTAGAGTTCTAAGATTCATGAATGTTGGGCATTATTTTCTCCTGGACTCAAGCACACGGTAAGCTTCACCGTCAAGTTCAAAATATTAATCCATCAATCAGAAAAATTTTAAACATTGAGTTCCATGGGTATATAGTGTAATCTCGGCTTACCATCATTAAGAGATCCAATTGTCAATTTCCATGATACATTGATGATCGAATGAGCATTCAGGACAACCAAAACCTAGACTAAAATGTGTGTCACAGATTATCCTTTTTCTTTCTTCCAGCTTTTGATTTTTTCCATTAAAAGTAATGTCGAGGAGGGGAATCAAATCCTCACCTATAGGGAGCAAACCTATGGTGAAGACCGTACACCCAACCCTTTTCACATATCATCCATGAGGAATTAAATCTACACCTACAGGGAGCAAACCTATGGTAAAGATTATTCGCCCAACCATTTCCAAAGGTATCTCTTTTTTATTTTATTTTATTATTATTATTATTATTTTAGCTGGGTATTTTCTTTTTCTTCAATTGATCATGACAGACAAATTTTCCAGGTTGATTCCTTACATGCTTAGTAATTACCAAGTTAACGCTTCAATATTAAACTAAAACCTTAATGTGTAAGCGAGATGTGACATGTGAAATCATGACTCAATCGATATTACAACTTCTAATTCTGGATTAACAATTCAAACTTAAATGTGAAATCTAATAGATAACTGAATCCAAGAGTCATAAATCCAACATTACGTATCTTATAATTCTGAATCAAAGATGGCCCATCAAAAACACTTCGAGTTCACAAGAATTTTTGAAAAATTTTTGAAAATTTTCACAAATTTTTGCTCAAGACCAAGAAAACACTGATTAGAAAACCTAATCTCCCACCCCCAACCTAAAGTCTACATTGTCCTCAATGTAAAAGATGTAAGCATGTAATGCACATGGGACAACGAAAGTAAATGAGAAGTGATGGGAAGATAATACCTGGGTAACGAATCAGAAACTTTTTCCAAAGATATCAGCGTAAGGGCGGGTCAGCACAAGAGAGAAACCAACAAAAGCAAACTATCCTAAACCAATGTATAAAGCAAACTAACCTAATGACATAAAACTGACTAACCTAAAATAGCATAAAGAAAACTACCCTAGTCCTATGAAAGCATTAAATTTTAATCCTCAACTGTGGAAGCACGGAAAATCTACTCAATCATGCATCCAGGTTCTTCCGTCGGCCAGTATCTTGGTAAATTTCTCAGAAGGTTTTTCAACAAGATTATCCAAAAGCCCGTTTTGCAGTAAGCTTGGATGTCCTGGAGCGTGAATGTCCAAAGAAATTGAGGGACCTCAGCATAAAGTTTTCTTTTAATCGCCTGAAGTGTCCAAAGTATATATGATTCACCTGTGACAGATAAAATTTCGAAGTTAGTACACCATGATGAATCAGAGACTACAAGTAGATGAAATTCAGAAAAATTTGTAGTAGATGGTGTAGTCTCAACACATGCCAAAGTTTCACTCTTTAGTTCAATTTTCAGTTCCTCCTTTAATGGTAAACATTTAGGATCTGGGGGAGGAGGTACTTCAAAATAAGGGTTCTCTCGGTCTGTAACAACTACCGAGGTATTGTCTTGCGAGGCATCCACCATTTCTTGTATCATGAGATCATTTGAATCTGCAAAGTGTGCCAAGCCATCATCTAAAGAGTCGAAACATTCAATTGAAAGGAGTTCATTCATCCTATCAAGATCTGTAATGATATGTCCAATAACTCTTTTATCTTCTTCGAGAGTAGAAATGAGCATACTCTCTTGTTTGTTCTCAAGGTGAGATGAAATCATCATTGGGTATGTCTCTTCTTGACCTAAATGAACATATTCGAAATTAGAGGGTAAAGGTTTTTGGTCAAGCTTCGGTGGCTTGAGGTTAAACGATAGAGGCACGACATCAGTTTGGAGCAATTCTTCAAATTGTGGCCTCCACTGGTTAACTTCAAGTACTAGCGCAGTATTAAGCAAGGCACACCTCTCCCTAATCATGTCATCGTCCAAGTCATGGGAGTGTGTTAGGCATGTCTTTAGAGGGTCAAAGGATAAGGTCAGAGGCGTTCTATCTTCCACGAAAGAATCAATCATGTTAATGTCGTGGGAATCGTCATCATCCTCTGAGTTTCTACCGCTATTAAAAAGGATGTTTGACTTCAATGTCATGTTCCCAAAAGACATGGTCATGACATTATTCCTGCAATTGATAATTGCGTTTGAAGTGGTAAGGAATGGTCGACCAAGAATGACAGGAATCTGAGTGCTCATGTTATTGATGGGTTTGGTGTCTAGGATGATAAAGTCTACAGGGTAGTAAAATCTATCAACCTGAATCAACACATCCTCAATTATCCCTCTTGGTACACGAATAGAGCGATCAACAAGTTGTAGTGTAGTTAGGGTGGGTTTTAATTCACCTAAACCTAACCGTTTGTATACTGAGTAAGGAATAAGATTAACGCTCGCTCCCAAGTCAAGAAGTGCGTGATCAATTCGATAATTCCCAATTACACATGATATAGTTGAGCTACCGGGATCTTTGAATTTCTGCGGCACGTCTTGCTTCAGGATGACACTCACTTTCTCATTCAAGAAGATCTTCTTTTGAATACTTTGCCGTCTTTTGGTCGTGCATAGGTCTTTCAGGAATTTGGCATATGAAGGTATTTGTTTTACGGCATCAAGTAGAGGAATATTGACTTTCACTTGTTTCAATACATCTAGAATATCCTGAGAGTTAGAGAGAGGTTTTGGTGCAACCAACCATTGGGGAAATGGGGCAACTGGCTTGTCTTGAAGTTCTGGTTCTAATTCTTGTGGAGCAATGTTAGGTTTATCATTGTTATCCTCTTCTGGGTCCTTGGGCTTTTCAGCCCTAACCGGAATAGTTTTGTCAATGGTCTTCCCACTCCTAAGAGTGGTGATAGATTTAGCCTGCTTCATCTTATCAAAAGAGCTTGGATCACTTATCTCATATTGCGGTTTGGGATTGGGGAGAGGTTGAGGTGGAAGCATCCCATTTCCCCCACTCATTATGTGTGACTCTATCCTTTGAATGGATGATGTAAGTGATCTTATTGCTAATCTGATATCTTGGTTGAATAGCTCTTGGTCTTGAATGTGTTTTAGAACTGGATCCTCTTGAGGTTTCTCTTGATTTGGAATTTGATTTAAGAAACCTTGAGGGGTAGCAGTTTGTTCATTCCTCCAACTGAAGTTTAGATGATTTCTCCAACTAGGATTGTATGTATTAGAGGTGGTTCCATTGAAAGGCCTTTGGTAATTATTTACAGCATTGGATTGCTCAGCCAGTACTTCGTGAAAGGCAGATATAGTTAGACAATTTTCAGTTGTGTGATTGTTACAACCACAAATACTGCAAACAACTTCCTTACCCTTGTCCTTCCTTGATTCCATGGCCTTGAATTTCTTTATGAGATTAGCCACTTTAGAATTGAGATCATCATCCTCTTCCAGAAGGTATACTCCGCCCATTTCCTTTGATTGAGTGGGCCTAGAAGTGATATTTGATTTTGGGTATATGTCCCATGCTTGTGTGTTTTCAACAAGTCTATCTAAGTAATCCTACAAATCATCGACATTTTTATTCATAAATTCTCCATTACACATTGTCTCGACCAATTGGCGCATGGAAGATGTCAGTCCATCATAGAAAAAGTGTGTAATGTGTCACGTTTCAAATCCGTGTTGTGGGCATGAGCTGACAAGATCCTTGAACCGCTCCCAACATTGAAAGAATGTTTCATCCTTCTTTTGGGCGAAGTTCATGATTGATTTTCTAAGGGTGTTCGTTTTATGATATGGAAAAAATTTCTTTATGAACTCCCTTTGCATATCATTCCATGTGCTAATAGATCTATGACGTAGTGAATGTAACCATGTCTTAGCTTTCTCTTTCAAAGAAAAGGGAAAGAGTTTTAGCCTGACTATGTCCTCAGACACGTTTGGAAAATATAAAGTGGTTATAATCTCATCAAACTCTTTCAAGTGTAGATATGGTTCTTGAGATTCAAGCCCATGAAATTTAGGAAGGAGTTGGATCACCCCTGCTTAATATTCATGTGTCCCATATTTTCTGGAAAAACCATGCATGAGGGCGTGCTCACCCCCACCGGTTGTAAATAATCTCGTAAAGTACGAGGCGGGGGTGCTTGATGCACTTCATTCTCATCATGGACTTCTTCAATCCCAGGTGGAGGTAGTACTTGAGGTTGATTTGCAGCCATAACCTCAATTCAGATTCTAAACTTAGACCTAAAAGAGAGAAATGAAATAAAAATCTAGAAAGAAAGAGAGGATTTGGAAAGAAGTTATCAGATCGGAGTCCCTAAGTTAAAAACCGAATTAGAAGTTTCTATTTTAAAAGCCTACAAAACAAGAAGGTTAGTTTCTAAAAAAGTCTTCAAATAGAAAATTTCTAAAAATAAAATAGGAAACAAAGTTAGATTCTAAAAGAGTTAGAATTAGAAACTTGTTAAAAAGGAAAACAAATCCTAATCTAGAAATAACAAGGAAGAAATTACCAATTTAGAAGTTTCTATCTCAAAATCCTACAAAACAGGAAAAATAGATTAGTTTCTAAAAATTAGGAAAACCTAAACCTAAAATCTAAGGTTAGAAAAATCCTAATCATAAACTAATCCCAAAACTAATTAAGCTCAGAAAAACGCAACCGTCAGTCCCCGGCAACGGCGCCAAAAACTTATTCACTCCCCAAGTATAGGGTTGTGATGTAGTAATAAACTCGGTGAGACCGAGGTCGAATCCCAAAAGACAGAGACCTGTACGTAGTCTGAAACTAAGTAGAACTAGAACTAGACTAAGATGAGATCTAAATCGAATGAAATTTAGGGAATAATGGTGAAATAATTATCTAAAATTTATACAAATCAGAGGTAGGAAACTAGGGATTCAGAGGATTCACTTGTAGAGATCAGGGAGATCTTATGTCTGCTTCAAGAATTCAACTAGACTTAGAGTCCCATCTTCATCTAGTTAAGGGTGTAACCATGAAAATCAAACTGAACTTCCTTTGATATAGTTTTCAAGAGATGAAAGGTATATGAATTGGAATGGATTTCATCACCAAATCATGCCTAGGAGACAAAGTAAACAACAAAATTAAACTAATTACCAACCAATTAACAATGTATGAAGGTTATGAAGGGTACCGTCATCCGACCATGCCCAGGAGACGATGGTGAACAATAGGGCTTCCTGACGTCATACACATAAAAAGGAAAGGAACATGCTCAAAGATATCGCAGACCCATTGTAATTTTAGTCACAACAGACCATTAAAACTAAAAACATTCCCTTAATTAAACCAAAATCAACATCAGTTCAGTATAAACAAAAGGCATAAGCTAAAAGTCTTCCATCACGCTACAAGCTTTACCTCTTAGCCCTAGCTAAGAGGTTTAGCCTGACATGGTAGTGATGAGGCTAAAATCCCTTAGAAAAAGAAAGCATAAAAGCAAGACAAAAATTAACAAAGAAAAAAACACCGTGAACACATTCTCCACCCTCTCTCTCTTGTGCAGATCGACAGTCCCTGGAAAGTTGAATCCCCTGCCCCTGACTCTTCTCCTCTTTTTTATAGCAGTGGGAATGGAGGCTAAGTCAGTCTCCGACCTTGTTTACGCTGAGAAAGAGGTGGCAACTCTTACTCACCCCCTGTTACGCAGCCACGCTCGCAGTTTCGCGTGAAAGGCTGACAAACTGCTTCCACTGGACCTCCTAGCATCCTTCAAAGGTTGATACAATAGTGTCCCTTTGGACGGTTTTGGACGTATGTCACGATGGACGGTCCGGATCATCAGTCTGATCCTAACCCTGATCGGCAAACGGCCCACAGCGACCGCGTTTCACAGACACAGAACGTGCTATGTAAATCAGATGGCGCTGTTGCTTGGTAGGACCCGTGATTGAAGTCGGTAGAGAAATCCACGCTGTCCACCGAATTCCTCTCAGAATTTCAGTCATAAAAGTATGGTTTTGGATCACCCTTGATGCGGCCCACTTGGTTGATCTTGCAGCAACAATTCTGTCGTTGGAATGGTTGGGACACCGTTCTTGCTATCTTCTTAAAGTTTCGACACCTAGGTGCTAGTAATAGGGACCCTGGGATTCTAACTGACGGTTCGGATTGGACTTTCGAACTGTGATGATGGCCCACAAGTGAGGACCGCAGGTCCCTGTTCTTGATTTCGCAGCGAAGAGCTCGGTCAGCGAACATTGACTGCGATTTGCTGGTGCGGTACACTCCAGGTGCACACCTACAGTGTACACCTTCATCATGACGTGAGGCCCACCTTAATTTTTTGAGAAATCCGTTCCGTCCATCTGTTCTATCATGTCATTTTAGGCGTTGATTCCAAAATTGAGGCAAATTCAAAGATCAGGTGGACCCAAAATCGATGGTTGATGGACTGATCCGTCCGTTGGGACATTTTCCTAGGGATCCAAGAGTTGAAATTTTACGTGTATGGTTAATTTATGGTCCTCGGACCATTTATGAAGTTTCGAGCTGAACGGATGGTGAGAACCCTGGGATCTTTCATTCTGAACTAATTTCGGGCCACTTTAGCCTGAAATACTGGATTTTCTTGAATTTTAGGCTTGTAAATTCTTCGATCTCGGTCCTATGGAGTCCGTTCCTTGCCTTGGTGACTTCGGAGCGTTAATTTCATGCTTTTAGTACCCTTTTTTAGTACAAGCTCCTAAATTCACCTTGTAGCACAAACACAATTAAAACAGGGCGTTAAACGACATCATGTTCGTAAATTCAGGCAATAACTGGGATCAACATGCAATATTTGACCCTCAACAGGAGGCCAGATCCTAAGGTTTTGTGTAAGGCCCCCAACATGGATGCTTTAGACCTCGAATCTTAAAGCATGGCGACGAATATAATAAAACCGCTTTACGAGAGGGAAATCTACAAATGGCCGAAATTCTTCAAATGGATGCTTTAGACCTCAATTTTCTAAGCATGATGACAAAAATAAAATGGTATCATTACGTCGACCGTGTCATCCAGTTGGTCTGAAAACCTAATTAGCATGGCCACGAAATCAATAAAGTAATGATACCGTACAATCTTCTCTTTTTTTCTTTTTCTTTTTTTACTTTTTTTTCCAATGATAGTGGACAAGAAGCGATCTTGCTTTTTCTCACATTGCATAGAGCACGGACTTGTTCAAACCGACTCATGCTTTGTCTCACATTGCACCACATATTTCTCCATTCCTACCAGATAAATACTACCCAAAAGTATTAGCCAGGTAACACCTAATCCGCTGCCCTATAAAAAATATACATATTAGACAATCCCGTCCACACATGCACGGTAATGTACATCACGAAATCTAGGTTGAAAATATTCAAATGGAAGCTTGAATCCATGTCATACAGGTGCGCGAGCAAGGTGAAAATAATAAAGTAACGTTGCCGTAAATTTTTATATATTTTTTAATGGTTCTGGCCACTAAGTAATGATACAAGTCCCCACTCAAAACATCTATAAAAAGCCACTGGCACCAACTAAACTGCCCAAAAGTCCTTCAATCCCTTCTTCCTTAGATCTTCTTCCGTTCTCTCACAGAAAGAAAACAATGGGTGTTACCAGCATCAGCTTCGAGTTGGGGTGCTCGGTCTCAGCAGGTCGAATGTTCAAGGCCTCTGCCCAAGACGCGCACAACCTGGCACCAAAGATCATGGGCCAAGTCATATCAGGTGCTGGGCTTATTGAAGGAGATGGCGGGGTCGACAGAAGTGGCGTCGGAAGTGTCAAGCAGTTCACGTTCACCGAAGGTAATCTTTTTCTTCCCGTAACTTTTTAATTGGAATGTGTGAGTCAAGGAATCATGGATCAAATGAGTCCACCACATGAAATTTTGGTTTGCATTGATGTCATGGCTGTCCATTCTCGATTTCCATTTCCAGGTGCTACGTTGATGGTGGTCAAACAATCAACCATCTGATCTGAGATTGGACAGTTTTTTTTTTTTTTTTTTTTTTTTTTTTTTTTTTTTTTTTTTTTTATTGGTTTAACCTTGCTGAAATTCATTAACAGAAACAAGGGATTTACAACCCTTCGGGCAGGGCCCAACCCGAACAAGGAGCCCGCCAATCATATCAACAAAAGAAAAAAAACCAGCCCGGAGAAAAACTGCCGGCGGGAACCCCAGCAGCACTACGGCAAAAAGAAAAACCCCAGCCTGGCGCCCAACTTGAAGGGACTCACGCTAGGCTCCCCTATACAAAACCAAAAGAACAAAACTAGAAGGCCCATTAGGCAGGCACCGGGACGACCCGCGTGGTTCCCAGGCCAATCCTATCAAGGAACACCAAACCTCTAACAAGCCCAGAAAGATCACACACCTAGTTGAAAACAAGAGAAGTTTGCCTGCCACTACCCTTTTGGGCCAGCCGACCATTGCATTCTCTTGGAATGAGCGCCCAGAAAGATCACACACCTAGTTGAAAACAAGAGAAGTTTGGCCTTTTGGCCCAGCCGACCATTGCATTTTCTTGGAATGAGCCTGACCATAACCAAGCCGCCTCTCATAAGGGAATTAATCCTGGATACCCAATTACTCCAATACCACGAGTAAGACGATTGCCCCGAGATTACATGCACCACGAACTTGGTGTCTGACTCTATCTCAACGCGGTTGTACCCCTTACTTAACTCAAGACTGAGCCCATCATGGACAGCCCTCATCTCCACCTTGTTGTTGGAGGTAGACCCGTATCCCGACACAAAAGCAAACAGAGAATCTGAGATTTGACAGTTGTAGTGTCCACTCACACCGAAATTTCGTTGTGTTCTGACTCATCCATGTAAATATTTCTCCAGTTTATATATGCCGCATATCCATGAAATTTACTTTGGTACATGTCATTAATATGGCCCACTTCTCATCATCATCCGATCTCAATCAGATGGTGATGATCAGTTCAATGTGCATGGACTGCACTGGATCACTTTTCCATATATACAACATTTTGAGGGTGATAATGCAGTCAAACCTCCATCTTGTGCTGCAGCTGTTCCCTTCAGCCCCATAAACGAATCGGTCATTTTGCTCGACAAAGACAACCTTGAGTACAAGTCCATCGTAACTGAGGGCGCAGACGTGGGGACAAAACCATATCGGCCCTCTGTCATGTGAAGTTTGTGCCTTCCAACAATGGAGGCTGTGTGGTCAAGGCAACCACCGAATTCACACCGGATGCCTGGGTCCAGTACACGGAGGAGGAAACGACCATTGCAAAGGAAGGAGCGATGGAGATGTTCCAGGCTGTGCGGGAGCACCTCTTCCGGGCTGTGGAGGCCCACCTCGTAGAGAACCCTGATGCCTATGCTTGAAAGCATGGAGACTTTCAGTCTCCTTATTATCAGAACTCATTAAGATATTATTAGGGTTTTTACTTGTTTGTTGAAGTCTCCTTATTATCAGAACTCATGAAGATATTATTAGGGTTTTTACTTGTTTGTTTGCTTTCCCAGGGGCCATTGCTTGCTACATGTTTAGTGCAATAAAGGATGTGGTATTGTGGTAGAGATGAGAATTTTTATAAATAAGTTTGTATCAGTGAAATATGGACGTATGTATGATGTTGATGACAATGAACTTGTTACAACCTTGCACAACTACTAAGGAGTTTACTCACATGAAGACTGCATGAATATCATGGATGATGAGAGGCATATGTTTAATTAATACACCGTCATTGAAGGAGGGTTGATTGGGTTGAAACTGAAATCTTGCTCATTTGAAACTTCCTTCGAGCGCACACGGGACTGGGTCCATATCCAAACTCACCATAGACCACGACGCAATAGACAGTCAGTCTCTGACCGATGTTTATGTCAAGAAGATCAATGGTAAAATTATAGGGATTTCCAAGGCCATCAAAGACTATCTACGGCAAACCCAGATCTAGACGCATATGCTTAGGCTAGTTGAATTCTACTTGCTTCTTCTTGTACTGTCATGTATGGAGGTTGATTGCTCTACTCGTGGAATTGATCACAAACCTTGCTGACGACATAATACTACGGTTTGATGGATAGTTATTTGACACCCTGGACGCATATGACGATTTATGCACATACCCTCAAAATTACACGTGGAATACACTAACTTGAGAGAGAGAGAGAGAGAGAGAGAGAGAGAGAGAGAGAGAGAGAGAGAGAGAGAGAGAGAGAGCACCCAAACAAGGATGCGTGAGATAGAAAGAGAGAGCACCAAAACAAGATTGAGAGAGAACCAAAACAAAGTTCATTTTTATGGTAGAGAACAAACTTATGTGGTTGACTTTGAACGTAACAAGGTTCCAAGAGCCAAAGTAACCTAAAAAGGCCAATTCTACTCTACAACATTTTCAGTTTTCAACAAAGACAATTCAGCGGAGAAGACAAAAGAAACGCTCCCACCTTTAAAATAAATAAATAAGAAGAAGAAGAAGAAGCAGCTTAGACACGCAGTTGTTCACGCTCAACCAAAGAAGGGCCAGATATCTAAGATCATCCAATTTGTTAGTTTTTTGTTACGTTGATCATCCATAGCGCTTATCACATGGAAGGTCAGTGGACATAGCCTTTTTTTTTTTTTTTTTTACACACGCGCACACACCCTCGCACACTCACACCATAGTGGGATTTCACCACCTATGAATGCTTGAACCCTTGACCGGGTGTTGAAACTCCTGAGAGTCTACCACCCGAGCAAGAGTAAGGATCCAGTTAGTGTACAATTTGCATGGTGCTTGTCTGAGAGAGAGAGAGAGAGAGAGAAGAGAGAGAGGACATAGGCTCCACTTGTACAATCTAAACCCAAACATATCGTACAAACGCACCTCCTCGGACATATTGCCTGTAAAAATACAATTTGCATGGTGCTTGTCTGAGCAACTTTACACTATGGGCCCAACTATAATGAGATCTGAGACATTCAACTGATGGAACTTGTGATGATCCATGTCTGAATCTATTCCTCATTAAGTGATTTTCACCATTGATTGGTGCGTGCCTTTACAAATAGGCATTGATACCCAACTGTCCAGTAAAAATATGCCTCGATGCTCAACTTAGGATCATCCATGTGAAGGGAGTTATATATTTGATGCTCGGGTAAGACGCTTGATACACAGGTCCTCAGAAGTTGGACATGTAGCATATGTTAACTTAAATTAAACTGATTAAACTGTATAACCCACAGTCACTAAGTCATAGTTTAGATTAATTGATTGAGTAATACGAACCTGTGATTCGTGGACTACTGTTTGTTTAAACGATCGAGATATTTTTTCCATTTTAATAAATGCAACTAATGGAATAGAATGGAAGTTCCTCCGAAAAGTTCTGTAAAATAAGCTTATTTTACGGGTGCTGGATGTGGGGTCCATCATGTTTTCCTCTGGCATTTGGCATCCACAGGATGCATTATGTGATACCATTATGAAAGTTGAGTGTATCAAAAATTTAATTAGTCCAACCATTGAGTGGGCTCACCACATGTTGTGTATCTTCCATCCAACTCATGCATTATATGACCTTGCAATGATGATAAATTCTTGCTTATACCATCGTTTAGATGGGCATGCTACATGAAACAATGGACAATCATTAAAATAAAAATAAATAAATAAATAAAAATAAAAATCCAAATTCATGGGGTGGCCCACGTGATAGTTCACTCAACATGATACTTGGAGCATCCAATTTTCAAGGCAGGTTGATCTTGAAAGATAGGTGGGATGTCATACAGAAACTTTGGTGGGCTAGCTACACCCACAGACCTTAAAAAATAAGGACATGTAAAGGAACCAGCCTCATCTAAATCAAATAAGGGTATCTTGACAAATAACAGAGGATCTGATTCTTCATCTTCGGATCAAGAAAGAAGTGACACTTCAGAATATTTTAAAAGATAAGAAAGCTGACATATACATCTAAGGTCTTAATTGTTAATAAAAAAACATGGCCCTAAACTAGTAACCTGAATGAAACCGAAACAAAATAAGTTAAAAAAGAAAGTCAAATCAAAGACAGAGAATTTTAAAAAATGGTAACCAAGACAAATCATCCAGTTGCTATATGTATGTAGCAAGCCAGACCACTTTGCAAAAGAATATTATAAGCAGAATAAAAAGTTACATTTATTTGATTACTAACTATTAGTCTGGTGAGCATTCATTAAGAATAAAACATATCTAACGGTCCATGATTCAGAGTTGAGCATTGTCCAACCAATCTGATTTTGGGCATGTAACGTAGCAATAGTCGGTTCCACAACTTAATTCGATTTGAGTTAATGGATACCACATGTACAATTTCTAAATACCTGCTTATCAATCGTTATATTTTGCCAGAATATCAAATAACTCACCTCTAAAAAGAAAAGAAAAGGAAAAAAAAAAACACCTTACTATAATCAAATATATTCACAATTTTCTCCGTACACCTCATTACTTTAATAAATAAATCAGTCAAAAGGAATAAAACAAGGGAGATCCTAACATTGAAATGATGGTAGAAATTGTCCAATTACCATTATTTTGGGGGGATGGCTCATGATATGCTATGCACATTTGACATTTTGATGGCAGTGACCACATTTCATGGAGCTTCCATGAAGTGGGCTGCATGATAGCATTCCTCTTAATTTGTTCCTTGAGCATGGCTCATTATCTTTAAAATAATATTGATAAGAGATGTGTGCATATCATGCTATTTCCAGTCATCAAGGATTACAGATCTGCGACTAATCACGTGGAAGTGATGGGCAATGAGAAGCATGTGCTCCAAATACTTGCATGATTGAAGGTATTTGGAGCACATCTGTAATACTTGACTGTGTAACCAAGTTGAAAATCATCTACTAAGTACCACTCAGATGAAGATGACCCCACAGCTGAGGCGTGCGCAAGCTAAGGAAAGAGTCATGGGATGGTGAAGGCGCGCGGTTGCTTTGATCTAAGTTGTTGTTGCATGATGATAATAATAATAAAATGGCCTGTTAGTCGCAAGGAGTGTTCGTTTTCACTAGTTTCTTGCACTCTTTAATAAGTAGGGGAAAAGGAACCATGCGATCCACCCATCCTGGCATGTGACTTGGACCATCCATATATAACAGCCATGATGAAAATATTCACAGTTCAAACGATGGTGTGTTGTCCAATGGATATTTTAAAGGGAAACGGCCAACAATCAACCACAAGAAGTCTAACTGATCGACTTGATGGTTAGGATCTGGCTAGGGCTGGCCTGCAAGTGGCAAATGCGCGTATGTAGATGTTGCCATCAGAGGTATTGTACACTGTTGTTTGGTTGGATATCTGAAATCTCCATCTGGTGGTCCTATACCTTATATGGCTCTGGCCCTAAAGCGATTGGCTTCGACCACGGTTAAAAGACTAGGCGATTCCAACTGACTCGTTGTCTCTCTCGAGTCTAGTCAGGACTCACACAAGTCTCGAATCTAATCACGACTCACCCAAGGTGGTGGTGAATCGGTTCAAACCTTTTTTTTTTTTTTTTTTTAAACACACACACCCTCACACCCACACGCTACATGGGTACTCAACTTGCCCGAGTTGGTGGTGAATCAGCCCAACTTGTCTATATTGAGGGTGTATTTTCTATGCGACTGTTGAACTCGATTGGGTCTGACTGAATCCGACTCGCACAAGAGTCACTGGAGGCATGACTCATTGTTGTGGCCCACCTTTTGCATGGCTCATTGTTAATTTTACAGATTTGACAAGTTGGCGGAAAAGATGGAGCCTACATGAAAGTTCAAGGCTTATGTGATCATTTCTCATAATTATAATGAGATGGTTCCTCTCCTATACCGTGACATAGGGCCACGTCCAAATCGTCTGTGTGCCTCTCCGAGTTCACATAGTGTGCCGAAATTCAGGGCGATCAAAACGCTGGTGAGTCACATTCAAACTTTTCTCTCTTCTTTAAAAAAAAAAAATTAATTTATTAATGGAAAGATAAGAATAGTCCATATTTCCTCCAAAACGACAATGGTGAAAAGAATACATAAGGGCCCACACATGAGCCGGGGAGAAAAAGAAAAGTATAGGATTTAATAACTTATTTCCAAGTGGTGAGAGGGACGGGTTTTCAAACGGAAACACCTTGTCTTTAGCTTATGATGCGCCTCATTCCGGACTAGGTATTTCCAGAAAATTAAAAAGGAAAAAGAAATAAGATAAGATAAGAAAAAATAAGATTAAAATAAAATAAAAAAACCTCCCCTATTAAAAGATCTAAAACATTTTATTATTCGAAGGTTAACTAGACCATATGTTGACGCTGTTTTATGGAGCGCCTTCCCCCAAGCTCGTCACCTGCACAAGAGAGAAACAAAACGAAGACCCTGGTTCTGACCCGAGGAACCTCCGATGCTTAAGTCAGTTTTGCAGATTTAAAGAGAAGGCATTTTTGGGATTTTGAGTTCCGTACCCTTCAGTGAAATGGAGGTCCTTTATTTATAGATACGGGAGGATCCTATCGTGCAAGGATTCTCTTCCTGGTATCGTAGAGATTTGATTTTGGCCCGCTTTTAGTCTTCATCCGATCCCGAGATCTTCGGGATCGGAGATCCTTTTGCGAGATACTTGGGATGGTGTTTCATTTACATCGTCTTTCCTTCATTCGGCTCGGCTGATTCCGACTCAATCAGGTGAGTCTCAGATGGCTTTATGGAGATGGGACTTTTGAACCTTAGTTGGCACATACTAACGTTGCTAGCTTGTCACCCGAGCTAACTTGATTCGTCTAATTCTCCATTTTATAACCTTCTCTCGTACTCAACGTATGCCTCGGAGATCCGAGGCATTGTCAGTAGGATTGGTTTACTGCATATCCGAGTCTCCGAACTTGGCGTAATTTTTCCCCAACACCATACATACTCCAAATAAAATAGCCAAATGATGGATTGAAATATCCAAATCGAAGTGAATTTAGTTTGGATCATTTAAAGATGACCCCATATCTAAAAGCTGAAGTCACGATATGTATATATGGTTGGATATTGTTGTTAATCTCTCAGGGGCCTCGTCCTATAGCATTTGGTGAAAGTAAGAATCTAATAAATGCATAAGCAGCTTGTTAAATTGATGGATTTGCATTGCATTGAATTAATAATAAGAAGTTCATCTTTAACTACGTTTTCATAATGACATTGTATAATGGAAAGTGTAAAATAATATGGTAATTATATGTAGCTTCTCTTGATCCCATGCATAAGGCGACAAAGCTTCTAGCTTTACTCAGTTCATAATTGTCAAATGTCTATAAAATTCATCAATGTAAAGTAGATGATGACGGATTTACTCCTTAAATGCCGTTCTGTCATGCTACTTATGAGGCATATCTTATATGGGAATTGTCAACCTCAAGAAAGTACTGTAATAGTGGGACATTTAGTTTAATCTGAATCACGCATAGAGATTTAGAGATCTTATTCATTTCGACGATTCTATTATACTCTTCATTTTCACTTCTAATTCATTGTGCACATTTTGTTACAGGTAAGTGGAATTTAATGTCTCATTGGAGGCATAAAGCTCTTGCCTGTAGTTATAGTTAGCATTGACATTCTTGAAGGAAATGGTGTAGGAATAATCAAGAAATTCAGCTTCACTGAAGGTTTGGATGTCCATGCAACCCAACTTGCTTTTAGTGTCAAAATAATCAATGTTTGTTAATTAGATTTATCTTGATTTTGCTTAATTCAACTTAAGTATGCATTTTTTTTAATTAAATACTATTGTGACATGCCTGTTCGAACATCCCATTGTACATGTGGCACTCCGGCATGGTGATCAGGTATGTTGATTTGAGTGGGCCGCTATCAATCTGATCATTGGTCTAGAGTGGACCATAGGGGAAATACTAACATTGAAAAGATGGTAGAGATTGTCCAATTATACCATTATATTTCAGGAGCCTCCATGAAGTGGGCATCATCATAGCATTGCCCTTTGTGCCTTGTGCATGGCTTACTGATGAGAGATGTATCCATCTCATGCAATTTCAAGTCATCATGGATTACAGATTTGTGACCGATCGTGTGGAAGTGATGGATGATAAGAAGCATGTGCTCAAATATGTGGTGATTGACGGCGGCCGGGCACCTCAGCACAAAGATAAACTCCCATGTCTTGTGAATTCAATCTACACTCCTCCAGTAACTAAGTTGAAAATCATCTACTACTCAGATGAAGATCGTGGCCCGACAGCTGAGGCGTGTGCCGAGGAGGCTAAGGAGTCATGGAGATGGTGAAGGCAGTTTCTGCCTATTTACAGGTTAACCCTGCTGCTTATGCGTAGTCAGAATGGATGGATGGGCCATGCGTACTTTAAGGGTCAAAATTGTGTGTTGCTCTCTCCGTTGTGATAGACGGTGATGTGTTTTGCTTTGATGTACGTTATTGTTGTATGTTGATAATAAAATGGGCTGTGAGTATCAATGAGCGTTCGTTTTCACTAGCCATGTGAGGTCTTTGACTTTCTTTCACCCTTTTATAACTTCGGGGAAAAGGAACCATGCACTCCACCTTTCCCATCTTAGATACAGTGGCCGGTCGGTCGTCATGTGACTTGGACCATCCATGTAACGGGAGTGGATTAGGTGCGGCCCCAGCCTCACCCAAGATGATGAGGCTCTTACGGTGAGGCCCACCTTCATGTACATATTCTATGTCCACGCCGGCCATTTGTTTTAATAGATCATTTGAGGGCCTGAGCCCAAAAAACGAAGCAGATCGATCCAAATCTCAGTGGATTAGCATAGGAAACAGATATGATTGACCATTACAAACTACTTGTGGGCCATTCAATCACCACTTTTTCCTATAGTATGGTCCACCTGAGATTTGGATCAACTTCAAATTTGGGCTCATGCCCTAAAATGATCTGAAAAAACAGATGGACGGTGTGGATGTATAATACATACATCACGGTGGGCCTCCCATATAACAGCCATGATGAAAATATGCATAGCACGAATGATGGTGTGTTGTCCAATGGATATTTAAAAGGGAAATCACCCACAATCAACCACAAGAAGTCAAATAACTCGGTGGTTAGGATCTGGCCAACGATGCTGGCCTGCAATCGGCAAATACGTGTGTGCATATGTAGTTATCATGGGAGCGGATTAGGTGCGGCCCGGCTTCACCCTAGACAGCGCGGCTTTTACCGTGGGGTCAGTTTGGGCGCGGATTAGATGTTGCCATCAGAGGTATTGTACACTGTTGTTTGGTTGGATATCTGAAATCGCCTTTCAGATCTTTATGTATGTATTCTATATCTAGGACGTCCATTTGTTTTTTCCAGATCGTTGTATGGCATGAACTCAAAACTGAAGAAGATTCGAATTTCAGGTGGACCATACTCTAGGAAACAAAGGTGATTGAACGCTCTACCAGTAGAAACTCCTGGTGCCCACCGTAAGGTTTTCAAAATATTTATTTTCCATCCAACCTGTTAATAAGGTCACATAAAACTAGATGAAGGGATAAAACAAATATCAGATTGATATAAAACTTTTATGGCCCATTAATGCTCAATCACCACTGTTTAATTTGGTATGGTCCACCTAAGAATTGAATCTGCTTTAATTTTAGTTCAATATCCTAAAATGATTTGAAAAAAATGGATGGAGTGGATATATTACATATACATCAAGGTGGGCCCACGGTAATTAAAGGCCACACCGTCTTGGGTGAGGCCGGGGCCGCACCTAATCGGCTCCCCGTCAACCATGGTACATTTATAAAGAGAACTAGGAGGTGTGTACGTACAGTGTTGTTTGGTTGGATGATCTGAAATCTCCATCTAGTGGTCCTACCTTATATGGCCCTAACCCTAAAGCGACTGGCTTTGTCCAATCTCGGTTAAAAGACTAGGGCGGCTCCAACCAACTTGTTGTGTCCCGAGTCTAGTCAGACTCGCCCATGTTGGTGGTAAATCAGTTGCCTTAGTGGTGAATTGACCCAACTTGCCTGAGTCCGCGCAACTTGTCGAACTCGATCAGGTCTGAATGAATCCAGATTATGCAAGACTCGCCCGAGCCTTAAAACAATGGGTGCAACTAGGGTTGGCCCAACCCCAAACTGACTGACCCAATAGGTTGGGTTGTCCCTCGAGCCGGTTGGGCAATGGTTGAGTCCTTGGGCTAGTAAAGCAGCGAAAACCCTACCCAACTCATATTAACCCAACCCAACCCATGTTGTGCAGTATTCAGTAAGTCACGTGGGGGCTGAAGTTAGTTGGTTCGGGTCAGCTCTCAGATTGGCTCGAGAGTAGGATTGACTGCCCTTGAGGTTGGGTTGGGTTGGGTTGGGTTGGTTTGGGTTGGGCTTGGCTTAACCCTCCCTTTGAATGTGGACCATGGCCAATTGTAATCATACTTTTGATGGTCGCGTCATCTGAATGATTTCTGATAGGCCTGTTGGCTTGGGTCTGGATTTTGAACTGTTCTGGCTAGGCTTATTTAAATTTTTTATTTTAACTGGCCTGAGCCCAGCCCATTGACAGCCTAGTTTCTGACCAGCTTGCCACTGTTAGGTCCCAATGGACAGGTGGTCAGAAACATCCATCTGTGCAGGTTCATGAGCCCCACTAGGGGAACCCTCGAATGGGCGGTTCAGAGAACACAGTGGGAAATGATCTCTTAGGGCACGTTTGGTTGCATCAAATATCATGAATCGACACAACATTTTGCTCCACTTAAGCTGCCTTTGGTTGCAACGATCGAATATCATGAAATTTCATGGTATCATGCCAAGTGCTTTGCCCTAGTAGAGACTATCAGTGACCCGGGTTGGAGTCCCGTGAGATTGGCCTAAGATATAGCTTCCTCCTGTTTTTCTTTCTCTTTTCCTGTTTTACTTATGATAGGCTTCGCCCAGCTCTTTTTTTTCTCCTGGGGAAGCTCGAAAGTACCTTGCGATGTAAATTTTGTTCCATGATATGAAATGCAGGAGAGTTTTTTTTTTTTTTTTTTTTTTTAAACAAAAAAAAAAACAAACAAACTAGAATTCATGCTAACAACATTGAGAAATTAGACTAAAATAAAATTAAATGAGGGACGAAGATATATAGCATAGTCTTGGATTTAGTCGTGTTGGCAACTGGTCTTTCTTTTGAAAAAAAAAAGGAAAAAGGAAAAAATTGCCAAGTGCTTTGCTAAGACTGCATGCGTGTCCCATAAGGCTCATGTACATGCCACCATATCTGCCAGCTAGCATGGCAAGCTCTCTCAATATCTAAGCCATCCATTAGTTGGATCTGACTCTGTAGATATCCTCACGCAAAAGTGGATCCGGTCCAATAAATGGATGGATGACAATATAAGAAACATGACCCAGGAGAAAACTTTAGGAAGGTTTTTCTATGCCTTGCTTTATATTTTCAACTATGGCTTACCTGACTTGTCCATATTGTCGTTAAATCCCGACACATGGCTTCACATGTTACAAACGGCCTAAATTTAGCCAACCATGTGCAATTAAAAAATAGGTTGAGCATACCAAAGTCATACTCGACTCAAATTTAGTAACTATTTGTAACCTCAAGCACTGATTAAACTAGTCATACTATGATCAAACATGTAAAGATTAATCTAAATATGTCGCCACCAATTGTTGCAGTGGTCCCTCTATTTTAAAAAAAACAAAAGAAAAAAAGAGAGGGTTAATCTTTTAAGATCATTTTGCCTTTAGGTAAGGAATTTTCTTTCAACATTGATAGCATATTAAGTTTCTCAATGAATTAATAATAAATGGGGCAAATGTAAAAATAAGTTGATTATTGTTTTTATTGATTTAAAAATATAAACATTACAATCAATAAAAAAGAAAAATAAACTAAGCAAAAAAGAAAATAAATACCTGCTACGGCTACTTGTGTTAGCAAATTAAAACGGTCGTGAAAAATATTCCAAATAGTCGTGATGTAAAGTGAGTAGGATGTGGCTGGCGATGTATCTAGTAAGGAGTTTATGATTAGGAGATCCAAAGATGGTGTTCATGGATATTTAACCTACTCTTAAAATATACTGTAGCGATAACACTTAAAAGTAACAGATCTAAATTGGACTAATGAAATCCAGACATCCTACAGCATAATAGACAGAAGTGGAATATCTAAGCTAATACTCTAAGGGCCTGTTTGATTTTCACCATTTCACTGGGAAATGGTAAATCCCCTGCAAATGGGCTATTTTTACCGTTTCACATGTTTGGATATTGGTGAGGAATTTTATTTCTTGGAAACCTGTTCAAAAGTTTGGGTAGTCATTTTAGGACCTAATCTTGATGTATACGATATATCTGTTCCGTCCAACCATTTTATCACAACATTTTGAGACATGAGAAGAAAAATGAGTTAGATCCAACACTCAATTGGTCCAAACCAAACGAAATAATGGCTTAAGAAGTTTTTAATGGTAAGTATTTAATTCACATTTTTCTATGGTGTGGCCCACTTGAGCTTTGGATAAGCCTCATTTTTTAGTGTATATCATAAATTCATATGACATAATGGGTGAACGGTGCAGATATATGATATGCATCATAGTGGGACCCACAAATATTTTTCATTTTTACGTTAAAAAAAAGTAAGCCGCCCAATCGGCTATTGGAAAACGTGCAGCGCTTCACTGCAGTTCCCTGGGAAGTAATAAATGCCAGGGGAATACGCATTTCCAGCGAATTCGCTGAAACAAACAGGCCCTAAACTAATGATAAACATCATTGCATTGTAAAGAGATTGATTGTATGTGACAGCCCACGCTTTTCTTAGGTTGCTGAATTTATAGGCTTGGAAAAGTAATGGTCACGATGTAATTTACTTATATGAATATCTGATTGTGCATTTGGCCATATCGATAATAAATCTGACGTTAAAACAAAAGCAACTGTCGGGCTAGAAGATTTGAATATAGAAGAGTTTTGCCCCATCAGATGAACAGACGGGATCAATGAACCATGGGCACAATTATTCGTAATGGGTGCATCAGCAGGAGTACTTAAACCAGCTGCTTACACTGGATCGGCCATATCTTATTCTGAGGCCCTGATCCACTACAACCCAATGTGTGGAACCTGCCGTGGTGTGTGCATGGCATCCAATCCGTGCATGATGTGGACCCATCATGTTCTCATTGTCACCCAAAATCAAGCTGATCTGAAACATGCATCACCGCGTGGGGTAATATGAACGGATTGGATGGCATACGAACATCGCGGTGGCCGCTAAAATGAGCAGGCAAAATGGATGGAACGGTGGACCCCACAGGCCACATCTTAGGGCTGCAGCCTGCAGGCAAACCACATCGGAGGAGAAACTGCGGAGCATCCGACAACTAACCGGTTCCTCTCGATAAACCTAAGTTGGCTCATCGTGAGTTACATTCGCTACATGCATGCAGATGTATATCTAGTGGCTATGAACAGTGAATACCCCCATATAAATTCCCTACTGATGAAAATATTCTACAGTTCAGATTAACGAATTTTTTTTCTTGGAATGTAGAGCAGGGATTTCTTTTGTTGTATCGTCCTTTGAAGGACACAGATCAGTCGGCCAGGATTATCCAACTGGTGTAGGGCATATGAAATGGTTGGTTACGGCTAACCAACTGTACGGACGCATATGTTGAGCTGAGTTGCAATTAACCTAGATTGGTTAGTTTCAGCTGATTCATGTCAGCCATGGAGAGGTAAAGAAAGTCCATCGGAAACGGATTGGCTACTCCCCCTGACATCCCCCTGACACCAGCCCCGGAGCTGGTGGTCGGTGCTCTGTGGGCCCACCATGATGTATGTGTTTCATCCATCCCGTACATCTATTTTTGTAGATCCATTTATGATAATACAAAAAAAATGAGGTATATCCCAGTCTCAAGTGGACCACATTATAGGAAACAGTGTTTAATGAACTTCGGCCGTTAAAAACTTTTTTGGGGCCATAAAAGTATTGGATCAAGTTGATCTTTGTTTTATCCCTTAATCTGGGTTTTTATGACCTAATCAATGGATTGGATGTCAAATAAATAGTACATCAGGCCTTAGGAGGATTTAAATGATGGATATCCAATCACTATTTTTTTTCCTATGGTGTGATCCACTTGAGATTTATATCCCTCCCATTTTAAGACATAAAATGATATTTAAAAATGGATAAACGGAATCCATGAAACAAATACATCATGGTCAACCCCACAGAGCACCGACCACCAGCTCCGGGGCTGGTGTCACGGGGAGTAGCCAATCCGTTTCCAAGTCCTGACCCCTTCCACGTAATCTTTTTCTTTTGGGAAACGGATTGGCTACTTCCCCTAACACCAGCCAATGGCTGGTGGTCGCTGCTCCGTGGGCTCCACCATGATGTATGTTTTTCATCCATTCCGTTCATCTAGTTAAACAGATCATTTGACAATATGAGAACCAAAATGAGTTATATCACAATCTTAAGTGGACCACATTACAGGAAACAGTGTTGAATGAGCATGGACCATTAAAAAACATTTTGGGGCCATAAAAGTTTTGGATCAAGCTGACTTTTGTTTTTTCCCTTCATCTGGGGCTGTCTGACCTAATCAACCTATTGGATGTCAAATAAACAGTACAGTGGGCCTTATGAGGATTTTAATGATGAATGTCCAATCACTATTATTTTCATGTGGTGTGGTCTACCTGAGATTTATATACCTCTCATTTTTGAGATCAAGCCATAAAAGGATCTGTAAAAATGGATGAACGGAAAAGATGAAACACATACATCATGGTGGGGCCCCTGGTGTTCGGATTGGCTACTCCCCCTGACGCCATTTCCTGAGGAGGAATTATCGTTCTTGATGATTTAAAAAAGAATGGTGTCATGTGTGACGGCCTGTACAAGCGGCCGTGTTATCTGGTGATCGAGGCCATTGATAACATGGGCCACACCACTGATGGGCGATTCCCCGTAAATTCTAAATTGGAACTTAAATGTTATTTTGATCAGTGGGCTACAGATTATAAATAGTTGCACATTAAAACAAATCAATGAATATTTGGATCTAGGAGAGTTTTGAGGTATCCTAATGGAAGGTGTGGTCCATCAGATCAATGGTCTGGATCAACGAAAATTAATGGACAACATTCCTAGGTTCTTCAGCAGGACTTAACAATGCCTCTTCACCAAAACAATAGCAGACGCACACTGGATCTGCCATATTTTCTTCTGGTCCGAGGCCGGCTAATTAAATGAAGCTTAACCTACAATCCGATGTGTGAGGCCACGATGATGCGCGCATGATCATGTGCACCCCTCTCGTGTTCTCTCCATCTCCCAAAAACCAGGCCGATCTAAAATTGCGTGGTGTGGCCCACCTGAGTTTTGGAATGGCCTGAGTTTTTGGATACTCAATCGTCCTGATTAGTTGCATCTTCTGAATGTATTGGATGCCACAAATAAATAATAAAAAACAACCAGTGAACCCCAAAAAATCTGAAAGGTCTTTAACTAGGGGTGTCCTATCTCAAATGTTCCCTGTGTTGTGGCCCACCTAATATTTGGATTGTCCTGATTTTTAAATGGCTAGCATAAAAATAGAAGGCACACAAGATGTACCGATTGGATTTAATGGAAGAAACACAGTGGATCCCACACATCACGTATCCTAAAAACAGAGTACTAGCAGGTAAGATTTTAGGTTATTCACACTTTCAATGCCGTCTCTTTTTGACATTATTCTCGCATTGCCTCCAAGAAACCAACAAACACTACAACATCAGCATGCAATTTTAAATTGGATGATATATGAATTTCAAATTTTCATAGTCGACCATTCTATAAATACCCACGTCCTCCCACAAACAAGTCCCATCATCATCATCATCATCAATCAATCGATCTTCATTATCTCGTGATAACATGGTTGTGCGTAGCTTCACCGTAGAGCAAGTGTCAGCCTTCCCTCTGGCAAGGCTATGGAAGGCGGGCATCCTCGACACCCACAACCTAATTCCTAAGGTCTTACCAGAACTCATCGTGAGCATCACGATCATTGAAGGAGACGGTGGGGTTGGCTCCATCAGACAAATGAAATTCACTGAAGGTTTTGACCACGCGATCACACTCTTCTCCTCTATCTGGTAATACGCTTACGACCATACTAATATCCATGCACACATACATGCACATACAAGTATATTTATTTATGCATATAGTCACCATGTGAGAATGCAGGTATGATTGGCTACACAAATGCACAGTTCATATAATGGATTTGGCATGGAGTTCTTATGACCCTACGAGCCTATTTGAGACCAGGGAAAAGAAAAACATGAATTTATATTAAATTGAGATGGGTAAATCCAAAGTCCATTGTTTGGGAATCAAATCATAAATTCATGGATGACTATTTGAAAATTATTTATTTATTTATTTTATGATTGATCATTTTGTGGATTTGTTAAGTTTTTTAATTTTTTCAGAGATTTGAATATCCTACAACTTTATTTGAGATTAGAAAATTGAAATCGGTAAATTTAAAGTACATATAGTTGGGGAATCAAGTTATAAATTTATAAATGACCATACGGGGAATGTGTTTTATTATTATTTTTCCCTGTATCGATGGTCATTTTGAGGATTTGTCAAGTCTTTTAATATTTTTAGATATTTGAATATCACGAATTTATAAACTAATGAAAAATTAATAATGTACAAATTTAACAAATTCAGACCTAAAACCAAATAGAGAATATTTGAAATCTATGGACTTTTAAAATCACAGCTTCAAAAATCCATTCCTAGAATCCCTCATACTTGTATCTAGAGTTGGGCATGGGACGTCTCGACTGGGCAAACTCAACTCGTCTGACTCGATCTGAATCGAGTTGACTTCATCCAATCCGAACTCAAATCGAGTCAAGTTCGAGTCACCCAGTAGTAACTCGACCCAACTTGACTCGAAATCCAACTCGGTACTGACTCGATTCAATCTGAAACTCAACTCATGTGTGTGTGTGTATTAGATCAGACGTTTCAGATCTGAGATGTCGTGTAGTTGATGGAGAGGTTGCAATTCTGGCAAGTGAATCTAGTTTTGAGTTGTGATTTAAGCCCATGGATAACCGCTGCACCTGACCCGACTCGGTGCCGACTCGACCTGACTTGGTACTTGTGACCGGGTTGGACTCTGTTTGAATTAGTCCAGGCCAAACTCAAACTTAGATCGGGTCAGGCATGCTAGACTCGGTATCGACTCGGGTCAAGTTCGGGTTAGGTCTATTTCAAAACTAGATCGATTCGGGTCAGCCCTAACTCAGTTCGACTCGACTCGATGCCCAGCTCTACTTGTATCATATATGAATGTTTGTATGTATAATGCTAGTGACTATGAACTTATCGTGACCTTGTGCAGTTATTAAGGACTTTACTCAATTGAAGGACTGCATCAATGTTGTGGATGATGATTAGCATGTCTTCAAATACACTATCATAGAGGGAGGGTTGAAACTGAAATCTTACTCATTCGAAACTTGCTTCGAGCCTGCAGGAGACAGTGAGTCCATATCTAAGCTCACCGTAGAGTACGACACAATGGACAGTCGGTCTTTGACTGATGATGATGTCAACATGATTAAGGGTGGGATTATAGGGATTGCCAAGGCCATCGAAGGCTATCTACAAGCAAACCTAGACGCAAATGCTTAGGCTAGTTGAATTCTACTATTGCTTGTACTGTAGTGCATGTGTAGAGTTTGATTGTTCTACTTGTGGAATTCGCAAACCTTACTAATAATAACTGAAAGTGTTTGAATATGACATGATACTTTGATTTGGATGGAGAGTTATTTGATACTCGGGATGCATATATATGACACTTGATACACATACTCTCAATCACTTAAATAGGGAGTGTCTCGCACACTAAGGGCCACGTGGGTGGAACTTTCATGATATCCATAGGGCAAACTACCTCATCTTCACCGTGATGTATCTGTTTATCTACGTAGTCTATCCCTTTTCTTAGATGTATGAGCCCAAAATCGAGGTAGATCCAATACTCAAGTGGACCACACCACAGATGACTCTCGCGTTTAATGCTTTTACCATTCAATGTAACCCAAGCTTTCTATCTGGTGTGGTCCACATGAGTGTTGTATTTACCTCATTTTTGGGCTCATACGTTAGAATGATTTGAGAAAATAGATGGACAGCATGGATAAACAAATACATCATGTTGAGCCTCGCAGGAGCTCCAAGTACGTCAGATAATTGTTCGATCGGGGTTGGACGCAATCCGCTGCCCAGCATCTGACAACTCGCCGGTTCCTCTTGATAAACCTGTTTTAATTCATCGCGAGTTACATTCCTTACACGCATATGTACAGCCAGTGACTATGGACTAATCATCTCGTAGGCACCACAGTGGATACCCCGCCATATAAATTCTGTACCGTTCAAAAGATTCTACAGTTCATATTAGTGTAAATTTTGCTTCGAATGTGGACCATTGACTTATTTTGTTGTATCATCCTTTGAAAGCCACAGATCATACATGATTATCAAACTAGTGTGTTGATACTTCAATATAGCAGCTAGCTTGATCCAAACTGAAGTTTGGACCCCAAGCACTAAAATAAACAGATACCTCTAATATGAACTAATATGATCAGATTCAGATTAGTCACTTACTCAACTACTCATAGAATTTGATAATGATCAGGCAATAATCAGATGGAGGAGTTCTTCCTCTCAGGATGAATTACTTTGTGCTTTTCAAAAAAATAATTTTTAAAATACCAATGCAATGAGATAAAAGAAAAAATTCATAATCGGCTATTAAGAGCAACTATAAGAATTGTTAAGAATCGTTACTATTGGTTTATCACTACTCCTATGATAAGATGAAATTTAAATTTTTTTTTTTAAAAAAAAAAATGATAGAATTGGTTTGATTGGATGTTGTGTTAGATTTGGGTTGGTTGGATTCCTCTATCATTATAGAGTTCTATTTTAGTTTGTTCTTTAGATCTTTCTTACATTATTACAACATGTTATAGTAGTTGAAAAGTCTTTCTAAATCATTCTTTTGTTACGTTTCTTTTGATTACTACGTTTCCTCTTATGTTAGACAAGACTTTATTCTTCTTAGTCACCTTTTGTATCCTGAACAACTTGAATACAGTTATCTCTTCGCTCGTAACTCGACCACAACACTCGTCGACCATCCCATGACTTGTAAAATTGGATTTATGTCAGCTATAATACCACAAAAATCTCTCCAAGTATCTTAAAGATCTTTTCATCATTTTATATTCCTCATTTGGTGCCACATGTTGCCCTCATATTAACTTTCCCAAAATGGCTAGAAATAGGGGACAACATTGCCCCCATGTCGTTTTGCCTTTGGAAAAAAGGTGAATGCACCGTTGTTCTGTTTCTCGATACAATAAATGCAATCAGTGATTGATCTACATGTTATTTTCCTATTGATTTTGCCCAACTGACATCGTATCAAGAAATATCCTTAATGTTACTCTTCTCGGTTGTCCACGCGACATGTCGCATAAAATTGTATCATATGATCGGAGTCATTATTATCTTTTCATTAATGCACACGTATCGTGGCCGATACACAAATATCTTTAAGTCTGTGCTCCTCTTCTTTCACTCGTCACTGCATCTCTCTTGCATAAACCATTTTTTTTTTCCAATTTCCTGCTTTTAATTTGTCATGGCTACATCTTCTTCTTCCATTTGAGCTCACCATTAGAATCATTCATCAGAGACCTAGATGTCCTGTTATAGGGAATGATTAATGATTTTCTATTCAACACTCCGATCGAACCAAACATGCATTGTTAATGCTTAGCTCGGCCTTCATCCTGCAATCACCTATGAACAACTTCATGAAACCGAGACCAATTTTCCAAAGTGCATTGATAAGGTTTTGTTTGTCCAATTTGACAATCTCTTGGACCCTTCTAATTCGTTTAAGTCTCAGCGAGTATGGCCAAAACCGATGAATGGCTGGGTCGAATGGTTCACTCACATTGAAACACAACATGGTGACACGTGGAGGCAAGCAAGAATCTATGAATACATCAAACTCTCCGTCCATGAATATCTAGCTAACTCCTTCCTCATTGCAATAGCGTCGGCTTTTTGGAGTCAATTGACTAATACATTACATTTTGGATGCAGCCCCATAGGTCCAACGATCGTGGATATATGTGCATTTGCCAACCTTCTACATTTTAGGGAGTATGTCTATCCAAGCTTTGCTATGAAACTTCCTCATCCCTTAACTCTACCAGATAAGACCAACTAGGCATATTCCACCTTCATGACTCTAACACAAATCTCAGGAAGAGGTTAATGAACAAGAACATTAAGTTTTCCTTTTAATGTGAATTTCGATTCCTGTTATGCGTGAGTGCCTTGCAAATCACCAAGGAATATATCCAACTGGCCGAGTCGCTGCTCATGGATGTTGACTTGCCCTTACCCCCTTTATGCTTGGCCACATTTATAGCATGTATGAAATAACTACAAAGGGATTTTACCACCTTCGTAGATCTTTCTGACTTGTACAGAAGTAATTTTATGAGTATTTGGGAGCAAAGTTTATTAAATCCATTCCATTAGGGGTAGAATTTATTTCCTTTGGCCACCTCAACATCTTCTGCTCCAAGATCATTTTTTTTTTATATACTAAGTGTATGAACTTCTTTCTTTCCTTTATTGTCCATAAGTTAATCATTCTTTCTACCCTTTTAAAGGTAAAGAGTTCGGCCTGATGTATTTCACTGAAGACTACGACAGCTGTATCCACTGGGGGTGCAGCTAACGCACTTGAAATCTTCTAGTAAAGAAAATGCCCGTAATGAAGGGCCCCAAAATGTACATTGTCGAAGAGATCAGTGTAGAATTCCGGGAATCCCTGCTTGCCAGAGTTGGATTACAAGGCATTGTGTATTTGAAAACGCTACCAACAAAGGAATCAGGCAGGAAAGAAACTGAATTCTTTTTCCGAATCAATGGTACAACTGGGGTGAAGAGGGTTGTGATGCAGGGCTCTCGGATCAACAGCCTTGGAGTTGGGTTGTTTCATATACGGACTGCACCTGTCGAGGAGCCGGTGCCGATCTTGAAGTACAACTTGCAGCCTCGTTTCACCCCAATTCCTTTGCGGGTCCGATTGGTTCAGTGTCACAGCAGGACGCTACTTCTATGATGGTACAGTATGCACCGAATCCCGAGTTGATGACACCGTTGCACGATGTGACGTTTGTTTTAAAGCTGCCCGTGGACCCTACATTGCTTAAGGTGTCACCAAAGGCAATTTTGAATCGAGCAGAGAGAGAATTGAGATGGCATGTTCAGGATATTCCTCTGAAGACCCCGCCTGGATGTCTAAGAGCACAGATGCCCGAGCAGAGAGAGAATTGAGATGGCATGTTTTGAGGCAGTTTCTAGACTAAAGGTGTTGGAGGTCCATCTAATATCTAAGGATGAGTTGGAAGAACTATTCTGGTCTTCCTTTATGTGTAGGGAAACTGGCAAGCAATTGTGGGAGAAGGTGGTGGTTAGATTTGAAAGGAAATTATCAAGTTGGAAAAGGAGGTGGTGATTAGATTTGAAAGGAAATTATCAAGTTAGAAAAGGAGGCTTTGTCTTGAGAGGGGAGGTTGATGTTGATAAAGGAAATCATGTCTGTGTTGCGCAGCATGCTAACAACGCAGTGGGCCTAGATATAATCTCAGGCCTCACCCACAAACAATAAACGGGAAGAAATATAAACTAGAAACAGAATCAAAGCATTCAACAAACCACAAGACAAGATATATGTGGAAAAATCCCAATCTAGGGTAAAAAAAAAAACCACGGATGCAAACTTCCACTATGAAGAACGAAAATTACAAGACAATATACTAACCTCTCCCTTGGAGATACAGAGAAAACCCTTTTCCTACACCTTAGAATAGCTCCCCAATATTCACCCCTAACCTTAAAATAACACTAGGGACCTCAATTTATAGTTTTGGCAACTTTCCTTTCGCATCCCAGTTGCGAAAGGACTTGCGACACGAAATCCGCGCAACCTCGACTGGTCGTGGGCAGCCCCAGATGTGGCTCCACTTCTCAACAATCTCCCACTTGGAGACACATCGCCATAAACCTTTGTCTTCTTCATCCGGAGTGTACCACCTCCCCGTCTTCAAGCCTGAAGACCAATCAAAGCTGAACAGAGTTTCAGCTTCTCCCTTGTGACCGCCTTAGTTAGCATATCCGTAGGATTCTCACTTATATGAATCTTCTCCAGAGCAATCGATCCATCTTCCAGTAACGAACGTATGAAGTGATATCTGATGGCAATATGCTTGGTCCTTGAATGAAAGGCTGAATTCTTAGTCAAGTGTATTGCACTCTGACTGTCACTGTACAGCTTCCAATCTGCTTGCTTCTTACCCAACTCTTCCATAAAACCTTGCATCCACACCATCTCCTTGCATGCTTCTGTAGCCGCAACATATTCTGCTTCTGTCGTACTGATAGATACTATCTTTTGTAACTGAGAGACCCAACTGACTGCAACACTACCAAGAGTAAAAACATAACCTGTAGTGCTTTTTCTGCTATCGATATCTCCTGCCAAATCTGAATCCACGTAGCCTTGTAACTTGATTTCCGATCCACTATAACACAGCCCTACGTCCTTAGTACCTACCAAGTACCTAAGGATCCACTTTACAGCTTCCCAATGTTTCTTCCCGGGGTTGTTCATGAACCTGCTAACAACTCCCACTGCTTGAGCAATGTCTGGCCTTGTGCTCACCATAGCATACATGAGACTCCCAATAACTGACGCGTATGGGACTTTAGCCATGTAGTCCTGTTCCTCCTGCGTCTTTGCACCTTGCTCCTTAGATAGCTTGAAGTGGTTGGCTAATGGAGTGCTAATCGGTTTAGCACCTCCCATATTGAATCGATCAAGTACCTTGGATATGTACTCTGCCTGTGACAAAACTAATTTCTTGTTTTCCCTGTCATGTTTTATCCTCATGCCTAGGATTTGTTTTGTAGTTCCTAAATCCTTCATGGCAAATTCTCTAGACAATTGTCTCTTGAGATCTGAGATGTCTTTCATGCTTGAACCGACCACAAGCATATCATCAACGTACAGAAGAAGGATGATGTAAGACGTATCAAACTTCTTCAAGTAACAATAGTGGTCTGCATGACATCTCCTAAAACCGTTTCCAGACATAAAACTGTCGAACTTCTTATACTATTGCCTCGGGGCTTGCTTCAAGCCATATAGACTCTTCTTCAGTCTGCACACCTTGTTCTCATTACCTGGTGCCACGTATCCTGTCGGCTGATGCATATATATCTCTTCTTCAAGGTCCCCATGAAGAAAGGTTGTCTTAACATCTAGCTGTTTTAGATGTAAGTCCTCTGAAGCCACTATACTCAAGACCATGCGAATCGTAGACATTTTCACTACCGGGGAAAATATTTCAGTGAAATTGATACCTGCCTTTTGTTGAAAACCTTTCACAACCAATCTGGCCTTGTACCGCTTCGAAACATCGTGCTCCTCCTTCAGTCTGTAAACCCACTTGTAATGAAGAGCTTCTTACCCTTGGGTAGAGTGACTAGCTCCCATGTACGGTTAGACTCAAGAGAGTCCATCTCATTATCCATGGCCTGTTCCCACTTAACCCGTATATCTAACTGTAACGCCTCTTCAAAACACTCTAGCTCACCATTATCTATCAGTAGTAGATAATGTAAGGAGGGTGAGTATCGGATCGTGGGTCTCCTCTCCTGAGTAGACCTCTTCACAACCGGTGTATGCGGCTCTGCCTCATCCTGTGGCGCTGTAACACTCATGTCCGGTAACTCTTCCAACTCTACAAATTTCTTTTTCTCAGCCTTATTTTCCTACACACTGTCCTTATGCATCACTTTTTCATTGAAGACTACGTCCTTGCTTCTGATGATTTTCCTATTTTCTGCATCCCAGAACCTGTAGCCAAAATCATGTTGCCCATAGCCTATAAACGTGCACCTCCTGGACTTCGCATCCAGCTTATTTTTGTGCTCTGCATCAATGTGAACATATGAAGTGCAACCGAACACTCTGAGATGTGCAAGGTTCACTTCCTTCCCAGTTCACACTTCTTCTGGTAGCCCACCATCCAATGGTGCTGAGAGACTTCTATTGATGAGATTTGCGGCAGTATTCACAGCATCTACCCAAAAGATCTTAGGCAACATGCATGTAACCTCATGCTCCTGGCGCGCTCAAGGATGGTCCTGTTAATGCGCTCAGCCACACCATTCTGCTGTGGTGTCCCTAGAATCGTTTTTTGATGTTTGATTGTATTTGCTGCACAATACTCCTCAAACCTCTTATATATCACAATACTCTCCCCTATTGTCAGATCTGAGACACTTTACTATTTTACCTGTCTCATTTTCTACCATAACTTTCCACTTCTTAAATACATCAAATACATCAGATTTATGTTTTAAAAAGTAGACCCACAGTTTTCTACTAGCATCATTAATAAAGGTAACAAAATAACGTGAGCCACAAAGAGATAATACCTGTGCCGGTCCCCACACATCAGTGTGTACAAGCTCCAACAGATGTGTCTTTGAAGCGCGTCCCGTCTTCTTGAAGCTTACCCTCTTCTGCTTGTCATACACGCAGTCCTCGTAGAATTCCAAGTCAATAGACTTCAGCCCTGATAGCTTCCCTTTTGACAATAACACTTTCATCCCTTTCTCACTCATATATCTCAGCCTCTGATGGCATAACTGCCCATTCACTCCAGTTGATGCGACTGCGAGTGAACTATACGATCCTGAAGTCACGTACAAAATACCTTCCTTTTTGCCTCGAGATATTACCAAGACACCTTTTGTGATCTTCCAGGAGTCACTAGTGAATGTCGTCACATAACCGGTATCTGCCAACTGTCCCATTGAGATCAAATTACGTTTCAAACTTGGTACATGTCTGACATCCTTCAATTTCAAGATTGTTCCGTCTTTCTGATTTACATGAATATTCCCCTTTCCAACAATATTGCACGGCTCATCATCACCCAGGTAGACTCTCCCAAAGTCACCTGACACATAATCACGCAGAACTTCCTTACACGAAATAGCATGAAACGAAGCACCCGAGTATATAACCCAAGACTCATTCCTCGCATCAAGAGACAAGATCAATGCCTCTGTGTCTCTCTCCTCAAACAAATTCACTGAATCCTTCCCGCCTTGAGAGCTTGCTTCTTTTTTCTTGAGCGCCTTGCAATCACGTTTCATGTGCCCCTTCTTGTCGCAATGGCAACACCCGTCTTTGTCTTTCGGTCCATTAGACTTCTTCCTCGACTTAGAACGCCCGTATTTATTGCCTCCTTTGTTCAGCGATCTTCATCTTCCTTCAACGTTTAGAGCATTCCCTGAATCCCCTGAAACTCCTGATGCCTTCCTTCTAGATTCTTCGCTGAGAATTAGACCGGCCACATCATCAAATTTCAGCTTTGTCGATCCTGAAGAATTGCTCACAGCAATCACCAAACCATCCCAACTATCTGACAAACTGGATAAGATCAATAATGTCCTGACCTCATCCTCAAAAGCAATGTCAACGGATTCCAACTGGCTCGTGACTGTATTGAACTCATTTAGATGTTCAGCCACGCTCCCACTATCTGACATCTTCATGTTAGATAGCTGTTTCATAAGATGAACCTTGTTGGATGCTGAGGGCTTTTCATACATGGTGGCTAGGGCTTCCATTAATTCTTTTGTCGTTTTCACCTTGGATATATTGAAGGCGACGCTCTTAGACAAAGAGAGTTGGATCGCTCCTAAAGCCTTCCTATCCAGTAAAAACCATTAATCATCTGTCATCTTTTCTGGTTTCTTCTCTTTTCCTCCTAGAGGAATATAGAGGTCCTTCTGATACAGATAATCCTCCATCTGCATCTTCCAGAAGGCAAAGTTTGAACCATCAAACTTCTTAATTCTAGTTTTTTCATCTTCTGTCATCACTCCCAATAGAACTAAACCAATAGCTCTGATATCAGTTGTTGCGCAGCACGCCAACAACGCAGTGGGCCTATATCCAATCTCAGGCCTCACCCACAAACGATAAACAGGAAGAAATATAAACTAGAAACAGAATCAAAGCATTTAACAAACTACAAGACAAGATATACGTGGAAAAACCCCAATATAGGGTAAAAAACCACGGATGCAAACTTTCACTATGAAGAACGAAGATTACAAGGCAATATACTAACCTCTCCCTTGGAGATACAGAGAAAACCCTTTTCCTACACCTTAGAATAGCTCCCCAATATTCACCCCTAACCTTAGAATAACCCTAGGGACCTCAATTTATAGTTTTGGCAACTTCCCTTTCGCATCCTAGTTGCGAAAGGACTTGCAACACGAAATTTGCGCAACCTGGGATGCGAAAGGACTTGCGACACAAAATCCGCGCAACCTCAACTGGTCATGGGCGGCCCCAGATGTGGCTCCACTTCTCAACAGTCTGATCTCCTAGTGTATTTTATGTATTTATTTAGGTGCCCAAAGTCGATTTTGGTTCGTCAGGACAAATTAGGAGGGATTTCTTATGGTAGGGAGTGAAAGAGAAGCATAAATTTTACTTAAGGGGGTGTTTGGATCATAAGTTGCTCAAGATAAGTTACTTACGCAATAAGTAGCTTATCATGGTTTCTACTTATTAAGCAGATAAGTATGTTTGGTAAACAACATACTTATCAGCTAAATAGTGGAAAAGTTGGTTTGGCTTCCGACATCATAAGTAATTACTTGGACTTCTTTGATCATGGGCTATGTGCAAGATGGGCAGAGTGAAGAGGCCATGAAGATCTCACAAATGTTGAACGATGGAATTGAACCCAACCAAGGAACTTTTGTGAGCGTTCTGGTGCTTATGGTAGCAGTTTTGCTGGTCTTGGTGAAGGAAAGCAAATTCATCATATCATAAGCAAAACCATCTTTTAGTTCAACAAATTCGTCGAATTAGCTCTCATAACCATGTATGCAAAATGTGGTGAGATCAGCATTGCCAGAGAGATGTTCGATCAGTCAAACCAGAAGGACTTGGGGTCTTGGAATGGGATGATCGCTGCATATGCCCACCATGGTTACAACAGAGAAGTAATCCATTTGTTTGATAAGATGAGGCAAAATGAGTTTGAACCCGACGACGTCACGTATGTCAGGATACTTTCTGTGTAGCCACTTGGGCCTAGTTGACGAGGGAATGGAGTACTTCAATGAATTGATGAGAAACCCATCGATGGAAGTGAGAGAAGACCATTACACATGCTTGGTTGATCTGTGTGGACAGGCTAGATGGCTTGAGGAGGTGGTGGAATTCATCGACTGACTGAAGAAAAGCCATCCTGCGTGTGTGCGTGTGTGGGTGCGCAATGAATTCCTGCCCTTTATTTATTAAGTTGGGCAATGTTTTAAGGCCTGGAACAGATGACAGACCTGTTCTCTATGTGATTGGGTCGGGAATAGATTAGGTGAGACCCCGGCCTCACCCAAGATGGTGCGGCCTTTACTGTGGGACCCACGTTGATGTATTTATTATGTATCCACGTTGTACATCTATTTTTTCATATCATTTTACGAAATTATTCGAACTAAGCAAATCCAATTATTAGGTGGACCATACCATACCAAATGGTGGTGATTGACCTTTAATGGGCCACAAAAGTTTTGGATTGAGATGATATTTGTTTTTTCCCCTTCATTAAGGCTGATGTGACCTCATTAACATATTGGATGTCAAATAAACACTAAGGAAACATTAGGGTGCACCCTAAGAAGTTTTTAATAGTTTTTAATGGTAAAACGTTCAGTTACAACTTTTTCCTATGGTATGGTCCTCCTGATAATTGGATCTACTTAATTTCTGGGATAATGCCCTTAAAAGATATGAAGAAACAGGTGGATACGAAATAAATACATCAAGGCCATTACAAGAAAGAGGGTTTTTAGCGACGAAACTTTTTTTCGTAGTTAAAAGTCACTTTTAGTAACGAAAGAAATTTTCATCGCTAAAAGTTTACTTTTAGCGACGAAATTGTAAATTCGTAGCTAAAAGTCACTTTTACCGATGAAATTTTCGTCTATAAAGGTTGTTTTCAATTTTTCAAACAAATTCGAAAAGTTACTTTTAGCTATGAAACTTTTTGTAGCTAAAAAACGGGGATGAGACTTTTAGGGTAAACAATTTTTCAAATTAGCTACGAAAATTTTCGTAGTTAAAAAACGCCGTAAAATTTTCGTACTTTTAGCTACGAAAGTGTTCGTAGCTAAAAAACGTGAATGAGAGTTTTAGCTACGAAAATTTTCGTCGCTAAAGGCTGTAAACAACTTTTGAAAAAATTTGAAACTTTTACTTTTAGCTACGAAAATTTTCATAGCTAAAAAACGTGGATGAAACTTTTGACTACAAAACGTTTTGTTGTTAAAGGCTGTAAACAGTTTTTGAAAAAAATCGAAAGACTTACTTTTAGCTAAGAAAATTTTCGTAGCTAAAAAACGTGAATGAGACTTTTAGCTACAATATGTTTTTGTCGCTAAAGGCTGTAAATAATTTTGAAAAAAATTGAAAGGTTTACTTTTAACTACGTAAATTTTCATAGCTAAAAAACGTGGATGAGACTTTTAACTACGAAAAGTTTCGTCGCTAAAAGCTGTAAATAATTTTTGAAAAAAAATTGAAAAAACAAAAAAAAATCAAGAAGTTTCCTTTTAGCGATAAAATTATTTTCGTAGCTAAAAGCCACCTTTAGCGACGATAATTTTTGTCGCTAAAGGGTGTTTTGAATTTTAACCAAAATAAAAATTTCACGCTGTCATGGAAATGTTCGCAGTAAGACTTGTTTTTCCTAAATCTTTTTCCCGACAGCTGTAAACCATTGGTAATAATGTAATAATGTATTAATTTTTAAAAAATTTTGTCGGTAAAAATGTGTGTGTGTGTGTGTGTGTGTGTGTGTGTGTGTGTGTATATATATATATATATAATTAAAAGGTAATATTTAAATGATTTGTGATATCAAATGAAAAAAAATATTGAAAAGTTTAAAATTTTAACTATGTTTGAGAAAAATTTTGAGAACAAAATAATGCTTTTGAAGAAAAAAATTGGCAATTTGAAATTTTTTAGAAGAAATTAAAATATGAGAAATTTTTTGAGATTTTGAAAAAAAAATAATTCAGAATTTGTATTTTAAATATTTTTTGAAATATTTTTTTAATAAAAATGATATTTTGTTAAAAGAAAAAAAATATATACATTTTGAAAAAAAAAATGTTATTTTTAAAAGGAAATTGAAATTTATCTGTGAAAAATAAAATTACTAAATTATTATGCACATCCACTAATGGAACCCTTAACTATTTTTAGACAATCTGATGAGTTTAGATTGAAGAGTAAATAACTTCAGATGTTTAAATCAAAATTCATTCAAATTATTGATCAATTTTTGTTTGGCTAATATATTTCTCATATATAGCATGATTGGGACGAGTAACTAGTCAAATTGAGGGTAATAATCAGTAAAATAGAGTGAATAGACCAGACATGTTAAATAGATCAAATATTCTGATTAAAATTGTGACCCAACTTATTGACATCGTGAGAACCTAAGAATTGATGTTAGTAAGTTTTGTGGGCTTCATCATGATGTGTGTTGAACATCAACATCGTGGATTTAATGTGTCCCCTTTAGGTTATGAGATATCTCAAAAATCATCGGTAAACGAAACTCAAGTGGGCCATACCATCTAAAACTAATTGAAGACATCCTAAAAAATATAAAAGCACTTGGTGGGCCCCACATGAGTTTTGGATGCCGTTGAAACTTGGTCTAAACCCTCAACCAAGCGGGACACACATAATGAGTGGGTTGGATATGTGAATCACATTTAGGCTGGCCCAATATATGATTATGAATGTTTTAAGGAAACCCCTCTCCATTATATTATGTGGTGTAGCCCACATTTAGGCTGATGTTTGTGTTTTCCTTTCATTCATATCTTTTCGATATTATGAACATGTTGGATGACAAATAAACACTACTGTGGGCCCAAGGAAGGTATCAACGGTGGAAATCATTACCGAATCCCATCACCGTCCAAATTTATGTTCATGAGATCCACCCCATTCATCAGGTATGCCACCCCTTATTTGCTCTGATCCCAAAAAATCAGGCTGATGAAAAACTCAGGTGGGCCACACCATAGGGAAAAGTGTAAAATCATGTCTAAACCACTTTTTTTTTATTATTTTTTTATTTTAATAGCGCGATTTTCTGGTCGAACCTCTATCCATGAGAGGCAGGTCGGATGAATGGCTTGGACGGAATTAAAACCAACGTAGGTCTGACACACAACTAGATGTGCGTTGCCCTCCCAGCCAGATGTTCCCTGTGATGTGACCAACTAAGAAGTTTTTAACGGTGGCGTTCAATTACCGCTGTTTTCTTTCGGTGTGGTCCCTATAAGATTTGAATGTAACGGTGGCCTAAAATTATCTAAAAAATGGATGGACGGAGTGGATAAAACGCATAGATCATGGTGGGTCCGCAGAGCACCGTTGTAACCACCGACGGCGTAGGTAATCCCCGTTCCCGTATCGGATTAGCTGTTACCCGGTTAACATCTCGGTGGTACCCCAACCGCGTGGGGCTTTTCTTGATGTATTTTTTTATATCCATTCCGTCCATATGTGTTCTTATCTTATTTTAGAATGTAATCCCAAACCTTAAGAAGATCCAAGTCTCAAGTGGACCATACCACTATAAACAGTTGAATGACAATTAAAAACTTTTTGTGGGCCAAAAAAGTTTTGTATCATGCTGATATTTTTATTTTCCCTTAGTTCAGGTATTATTGACATTATCAACAGGTTGGATGGGAAATAAAAATTAATAAAATCTTACAATGGGCCTTTTAGAATTTTTAATGGTGAGGCAATCAATCACCACTGCTTCCTGTGGTGTGGTCCATGTGAGATTTTGATCTGCTTAATTATCGGAACCAAGTCCAACCGATGGACGGCGTGTACATACAAAAAATCATCAATGTGGGCCCCATGGTAAGGGTAACACCTAATCTGCTCCCATTCCAGATCCCATTCATTTCCTCTCTCTTCGTCTCAGATGGAAGAAATGCTCGATCCTGAATCAAGAGAAAATCTGTAGAAGGTCGCTCCCTCTGTCTCCCTCTCTCTCTGCTTCTCAAATCAAATAATTTCAAATCATATCTGACGACTCAAACGGAAACGGATTGGCTGCTCCCCCTGACACCAGCCGGGGGCTGGGGTCGGTGCTCTGTGGGCCCCACCATGATGTATGTGTTTCATCCATTTTGTTCATACATTTTTAAAGATCATTTTAGGGCTTTATACCAAAAATGAGAGATATATAAACCTCTGGTGGACCACACCACATGAAAACAATAGTGATTGGATATCCACCATTAATATCCTCCTAAGGCCCACTGTACTGTTTATTTGACATCCAATCTGTTGATTAGGTCATACAGGCCCAGATGAAGGAAAAAAACAAAAATCAGCTTGATCCAAAACTTTTATGGCCCCCCGAAATGTTTTTAATGGGCGACGCTCATTAAACATTGTTTCCTGTAATGTGGTCCAATTGAGATTGGGATATATCTCATTTTTGGTCTCATAACTTAAAATGATCTGTAAAAATAGATTTACGGCATGGATGAAACACATACATCATTTTGGGCCCCACAGAGCACCGACCACTAGCCATTGGCTGGGGTCAGGGGGAGTAGCCAATCTGTTTCCGATTCAAACGCGACAGACGGACGCGGATTTCCTGCGAAAGGCAAGTTCCTGCGCTCGAAACCTGGGTGGGGCCCAAATTGATGTTTTTGAGAAATCCACCCCGTACATCCGTTTTCTGAGCTCATTTTAGACTTGGGACCAAAATTGTGAAGCATCCAAGATTCAAGTGGGCCGCACTAGAGTAAAAGGTGGGTAGGAAAATTCCTACCGTTGAAAACTTTCTAGGGTAGAAAGTGATGTTTACATGACATCCATACCGTTAATAATGTCATTCCTACTTGGATGAACTGAAAACACACATATTAGCCTGATTCAAAACTTCTGTGGCCCACGAATATTTCAACTGTGAACGTTCAATACTCACATTTCAGGTCCACTTGAGTATTGGATACGGATCATTTTTAGCTTTTTATCCTAAAATTATCTCGGAAAACGGATGTACGGAGTGGATTTCTCAAAAACATCCCGTTGGGCCCCACCCAGATTTCCGGCGCAGGAACTTCCTGCAGGAAATCCGCGTCCGCGACAGATCCATGAAACAGAAGTCTCTTCAAACCCTTCCTCCATGACTGTCCCAATACTCTAACAGACCCTTCAATCCCAGCCACCCAAGATTGAAGAGGAGAATGGCGTGTTTGGCTCTCTCTCTCCAACCTAACAATGGACCCGACATCCTCCTCCAGACCCGAGAATGGTTCCCCCCGCCCCGCGCCCTCTCCGCGCTCTCCTCTTTCCGTCAGACGCGTCTATCGTTCTCTTCCAGTAAGAACCCAAGCCCGAGCCCGAACCCGAACCCCATCTTATCTGACGCGGACCCCACCTCATCCCTCGGCGACGATCCCATTTGCCGCTTCCAGCGGCCAGATCCTCATTGGCCTGGAATCCAAGTATCGCGTCGTCTACCGCCTTGTGAATTCCATCTATGTCCTTGCAATCACCACTGCTGATCTCTCCAACGTCTTCGAATGCATCGAGACCGTCAATCAGGCCGTGTCCGTCGTTGTCGCCGCCTGTCGGGGCGTTGAAGTGACCCCTGAGAAGCTCCACCGCAAGTACGCTGAGATCTACATGGCGCTCGACATCGTCCTCCGTGGCGTCAGCAGCATCCGCCTTGCTACCATCCTCTCATCCATCCATGGCGAGGGAATTGCCAAGATGGTCCATTCCGCGATCGATGCTGAGAACCGTGTCCGTGGGGCCGAGGTCTGGCCTGCCGTGGAGGGGCTGTCTACTGAGCACGAGGCCAATGTGGAGCTCTTCTCGAGCGCGAGCTTCGAGCTGCCGCCAGAGACGCTGGCAGCCGGGGATGAGATTGCAGCCAGCTTGCCCCTGCCCCGCCCGACCCGCAGGACCAGCCGCAGCAGAAACCGGAAGAATCCGCCCCTGAGGTGGAGAAAGACCCATTCGCTGCGAGCAATGTGATCAACAAACCTGAAGAGCTCATGGGTGGTTTCAAGAAGAGCAAGGACGGGCCTGCGGTGCCATCTGATGTTGCAACAGTGCTGGCCGGCCTCGACGTCACGACGCTTCCGCCAGCTGCGGCGACCGAGTCGACGTTCATTGGGGTAGAGGGTTTTGAAGGGGATTATGGCGGGATTGAGTTCGGCAATGAGGAGGCTACGCTGTCGGAAACTTTTGAAGGGCTCGACAATGCCTTTGGCGGAGGCCTGGATGCATCGGACTTTGTGGGGTCCACGAAGCCTGTGAAGTCACAGGGGCTAAGTGGGCTAGAGCTGCTGCAATCGGATCAACCTGCCCCGACGACAGCTGTATCCACTGGAGGTGCAGCTGGCGCACTTGAAAATCTTCTAGTAAAGAAAACTCCCGAAATGAAGGGCCCAGAAATTTACATTGCCGAAGAGATCAGTGTAGAATTCCGGGAATCCCTGCTTGCTAGAGTTGGATTACAAGGCATTGTGTATTTGAAAATGCTGCCACCGAAGGAATCAGGCGGGAAAGAAACTGAATTCTCTTTCCGAATCGATGGTACAACTGGGGTCAAGAGGGTTGTGATGCAGGGCTCTCGGATCAGCAGCCTTGGAAATGGGCTGTTTCATATACGGACTGCACCTGTTGAGGAGCCAGTGCCGATCTTGAAGTACAGCTTGCAGCCTCGTTTCACCCCAATTCCTTTGCGGGTCCGATTGGTTCAGCGTCACAGCGGGACACTGCTTTCTGTGATGGTACAGTATGCACTGAATCCTGAGTTGATGACACTGTTGCACGATGTGATGTTTGTTTTGAAGCTGCCCATGGACCCTACATTGCTTAAGGTGTCACCAAAGGCAGTTTTGAATCGGGCAGAGAGAGAATTGAGATGGCATGTGCAGGATATTCCTCTGAAGGCCCCGCCTGGATGTCTAAGAGCACGGATGCCCATTGATCCTAGCGAGCTAGAGTCAGGGGAAGAGATTGATGTTGTTGCTTTTATGAAGTTCTCAGTGCAAGGAGCTAGCGCGCTTTCTGGAATTTCTCTAAGTCCATTTTCCGATGACAAGCCAGACTTCTACCAAGTGAATCACAGGTTCGCTAGTGGGATTTATATGTGCAACTGACCTGGGTTTAATGGCTATTTTCTTATCCCCTCTTGTTCTCTTATCATTTGCAGTTTTCGGAGAGTGGTGCGATTGTGTTTGTAATATTTTGAACTGGGTTCAATTTATTCATATCCGGTTTGTTCTTATATAGAAACATTTTTTGTTCTTTGTTGATGTTTCTTTAGTTAGCCCATTCAATAAATAGTACATTTTGTGTTATTTCGTACATTTTCTAATTTGTTTGAGTGTGTAATGGAAAATTCAAAGCTTTGAAATCTAATGTGAAGGTGCGGATTGTGGTTCGTACAGATTTTTTTTTTAAAGTAGGATTTGTTTTGAAAATTTAATTGTTTGTGTATGAATGTATGAAGATGTCTTCATTTACAATTGCTGGTACAAATGATGTTTATGTAGAAGATACTTTCGTGGATTTAATTGTTTGTGTCTGAATGTATGAAGAAGTATCAAGACAGTAAGGTGAAGAACTAATATAGAGGTATTGTTGACCACGTGGACTCCTTACTTCTATCACCATTAAAGTGGCAGTGATTTTGATGTCTTCTCTTTTTGGTATAGTGGAAGGGAGCTTGGTAGAACTGAGGAGCCATTTTAAGATGGCCAGGTTACCTGAACCTTTTGCTTGATTCAGAATGCAATTGTGACAAGGGAGGAGTTAGTGAGAAGATTCTAGATTCTACATGATGGGGATTTCAATGTCTTTTCGTGGAAGGGAGATTGGTAGAACTGAGGAGCCATTTTGTGTGTGTATGCTCTAATGAGAAAAGAACATCCCAATTATTAAACCTTGACTTAGTTTTCTTTGAACCTTTTGATTCTTTGCTTATTCTCCAAACATATAGAGTTGCATGTTCCAACCACCATATGCCTCCCACATTGTTTAGATCCGATGGTTTCCCTTTATTTTGAGAAGGGAAGCTCCAATTTTGTTTGCTTCTATTTAGGAGATTTCTTTTAGCATGTCTAGGGTCGTTTTAAGGCATTGGGAATTGTGAAAATATGCATGTTCAGACTGAATCGTGCTTCATCCCTCCTTGCATCTATGAAGGACTCACTATATTGAACTAGGAATCTGACGAGTCCAAGTGGAGCTACAAAAAACTTCCACTCACACCTTTTTTAGCCTAAGTAGCCATATTTTTTGATAGAGCGGAATTTTATTAAAGAAAAGGAAAGAAAGACTAGCAATAGAGACAGCCTTTTACAAGAGACGACCTTGACACACTATCTTTGGCAAGAGAATCTGTAATTGAGTTCACAGCTGTAGGAGTAATGCGAAAACAAGTTGACCCAACAAAGTCCAAAGCCTTAATCTCAGTAACAGTAGGTTGTCTCTTCCAAGAAGCCGTACACAAAGCGGAAGCTTAGCTGACAACACTCCTTGAATCTCCTTTCACTACGGGAAGGTCCATAAAGAATTATTGGGCCATCTTAAGGTCACAAAAATAGTTATCAAATCAGCACGGTTATGATTTCCTTAACCAATCAAGCTGGAATTTTAATGCCTTGTGCTTGTCTTGAACCACTCCACCACCGCCTAACTGCTAGGGGTTACCAATTGAGCATTGGCACCCATATTTCCAATGTTTTGTTAGTAGGTGTTTGGAAGCACATGCTTTTGGGAGTTTTCGAGCTGGTTGCAAGCACCCTTTGATCCTAGATCCGATGCTGCTTCATGGGATATACACTTCATCTAACCTACCTAAGTGCTCCAAAAGCCAAATTATTTTGTTATCCTTTAAGGTATGTTGACTTAGTTTAGTAGTAGGATACAAAATATATTATGGTAGGAACATTTAATGCAAAAATGCAACTATTACACCTTTTTATTTAAAATTTCTCTCCTTTTCAAAAAACTCTCCTTTTCTTGTCCTTTAGCAATTAAACCATAATATTAAAAACGTAGCAATTTATGGATTTCTTTTATTAATAATTTTGATATCTTCATTGCTAAAAAGACAAATGAAGTGAGGGCAAAAGATGTGATGATTACACCTTGGTACTAACATTTGTACAGCAGTTATTTTGTGTCGTATTCATACCAAAGAAACCCTTAGGGCATGTTCGATGGCAGTAAAATTTTAATCGTAGGACCTAGAAAACTTGTCTAGGTCAGGCTTGTCCGGTCTTGTTTGTCTATGTCATGTTGTCTTGGAATTAGTCTCATGTTTTTATTTTTATTTTTAAGGAGTAAAGATGAGTTTTATTGACAAAACGCCAAGGTGGTGCAAAAACTACAATCAAAGGAGAAGAAAAATTACAATCTTCAAAGATTTTATACGAGAAGCCCATTCCAAAACAAGAAGTTTAGCTTTTCAACATGGATATAATAGTTTAGCCTTTGGCGGAGGCCTGTATGCGTTGGACTTTCTGGGGACCATGAAACCTTTGAAATCACAGGGGCTAAGTGGGCTAGAGCTGCTGCAATCTGATCAACCTGCCCCAACAACAGCTGTATCCACTGGTGGTGCAGCTGATGCGCTCGAAAATCTTCTAGTAAAGAAAACGCCTGAAATAAAGGGCTTGGAAATATACATTGCCGAAGAGATCAGCATAGAATTCCGGGAATCCTTGCTTGCTAGAGTTGGTTTACAAGGCATTGTGTATATGAAGTGCATTATCTTCCTTTTCCCTTCTAATACAAATTTCCTATATAAATTCAAGGTATCTAGTGGGTATGGTTTGGTTGGGGGTCAACCCAAGCCCAACCCAATCTCAAGAGAAGTCAGCTTGAGGCCTGACCCAGCTCAATATCCATTGCCATACTAGTGTTTCCCATATATAATTATATGTGTAGTACATCACACACGTACACACTAACACATGCGTGCGCATGCACATGCACAGGGTCACGTTTTGGGTTGCCCAAGGCCTCAATCCAAGCCCAACCCGACTTGGTCAGGTTGAGGATTTTCAGCCCTAGCCCTACAAGATCTCAAGTCAACCCAGGCCTACGAACAAGAGGAAACACGCATGCACGTGTTACCTACATACATACTTGGGTTTGGGTTCCTCAACCCAAGCCTAACCAACCTAGGTCGGGTTGATGATTTTCAGCCCAAGCCCAATAAGATCTCAATCCAACACAAATCTACAAAAAAAATCTATTGTCATCTAAAAGAGGAAAGTTTTGGAAAACAATTCAGGCAAACACATGCACATATATGGTTGAACAATGCATGCATGTGAATAGTGCATAGATGAGCAATGCACATGGATCCAAAATCTGATTGGACCACTTGTGGGCCATAATCTGTATGATCTCGTATGACGCCCTCCCTGTTGATCTATGGAGTAATGGTGGAGACTAATTTCAACACTTGCTCTTCCTTCAACAATCTTTTGATGCAGAAGCATTGATGAGGCAAAAGAAAAGGAATAAAACCACGCTTCAGGGGTCCACTCATGGTACTCTTATTTTTCATTCTTTTCCTGTCCACTTTTTGGGATGTAAATGATGTCTGAATGACATGAAATCATTCCGTCTATAAAAGCCTTTTGAGTTAGCTTTCAAACAAGCCCAAGATCATGCTATTCTAATCTCTCCGTTGAGTGTGTTATCGCAGTGCAGATCTATGGAAGGGCTATCTGGTTGAGTTGCATTTTTTAGTCATTATTAATATTTTATTAATATAGATGGTTAGTATTAAGATCAATAAATGTTTAGGACTAGGTTGGGTTAGTCAATGGACCCCAAAAGGTTTCGTTAAAAGTTCCTCAAATATATGCTGAGGATGAGCTTTGGTGTGAGATAGAGGGGATGGATTACTGAGTGGATAGGCTTGGTTCATCACTTGGTGTTTGTTGATGGGTCTTAAAAAGGTTTCTTCAAATGTTCCAAGCATGCACCAGGGAGATCCATTGTCCTTGTACCTACCTGTTATTGTGGCATAATCTTTGAGTAGAATGATCAAGAAGGCTATCTTGGAGGGTTCATCTTTGACTTCAGGTTGTGCAAGCTAGATTCCAGTAATCCTATCTGCAATTTGCGGGCAATACACTTCTATTTACCAATGTGGGCATATCTAAAGTTTCAAAATTAAGGAAGATTTGAGGTGCTTCAAATTAAAAGCTGTCTCTGGCAAAAAAAAAAAAAAAAAAAAAAAAAAAAAAAAAAAAAAAAAAAAAAAAAACTAACAAAGAAGTGAGATCCTAGGAGTTCAGGTGGAAAGGGATGGTGTTTGGTGGATGGTAGATTCGTTTGGATATATTGCAAGTTGCCTTCCTTCAACATACCTTGTCCATTATGAATTAGAACTACTAGATCTCCATGGGACTGGGTGGTCAAGCGAGTGGAAAGAACACTTTCGATGTGTGTAAAAGTAGTTACCTACCTTTGGGAGGCTTCATAACCTACACCAAAAGTGCTCTTAACTTGCCGACTTTATGCCTCTATTCTAATGGTTGGTAAGGATCATCTAGAGGCTGCAGAGGTCGTGAAGGAAGAAAGACACAAGTTCCATCTCATGAGATGGGGGGACCTTCGTAAGGCACACCAGGAAGGAGGTGCAAGAATTTAAAGATTAAAATTTAAGATTCATTCATTTTTAGGTAATTGGTTGTGGCAATTTTAGGAAGAATAGAACATCTTATGGAAGTATTTTCTTGTAAGTATGATGTGTGGAATGGCGGATGGTCTAGTCAGATCTGTGATGTCAATATTGGACCTTACAGATTTATTTTATTTTATTAATTTTTTTTTTGGTGGGGGGGGGGGGGGGGGGGGGGGGGGTCTATAAATAAAGATCCATCAGTGGTGCAATGGCTCTCATCAGCGGATGGCGAACCAATTTGGAATCTGTGTAGAGATATCAGGGAGGAAGAATTGGCAAAGGTGGTCAGTCTGTAGGGGCGTCTTCATAGCTTTATTTTCTTGAGGAATACAAGAGATAATTGGAGGTGGAGACCAAATGCTTTAGGGATATTCTTGGTGAAATCATCTATTGTTTCCTTGTTAAGGTACGGAGTGTGGTTCTAAGATTCCCAGTCATATTGGCTGGTATCGATACAAAAATGGGGGTTGAAATGGGCCTCGAGAAAAATTGGCACTTGTATCGCATCTGCTAATATTGCTAGGCATCACATGAAGTAACCAAGATGCTAAAAGTGGGTCCTTTTTGCCTCCCTCCCCATGTTTTCTCTCATTCATGCCTTTTTGCTTTGTTTAAACCTTAGTCGAAGCACAGAGACTCATTGTTTGAAGTAGATCTAGGCCTGTTCGGGGATCAAACCACAAGATTTGATAAGAATAAGATAATTCAAAGTGAATTAGACCATTTTGGAGAAAATCAGAAAAGGGGTAGACCATTACTTCTTCTTCTTCTTTTTTTGGTTCAGTTTCTCCTTTTTGATGTATTTCAATATAATAGGCCATAATCATGCTTGATTCATGTTCGATTAGAGCTTGTTTGGTTAAATTTCCCAAAATTTCAAATTTTAATAAATTTTACTGATTTTCGACCAATTAGAACTACCGTTTTAAACGGATAAATGCATTTAAAAAAAAATATATACAATATCATGTATCATACACTTTGGGAGAACCACTCTCAAACTTCCACCAGGGTCACCCTCATCGTGGTCTTGGATAAAGTAACATTAATATACTTGCAATAGTATGCTGTTTACTGTATTGCATAAATGATATTTTTTTAATCATAAACACAGATATTTTATTTCTAGACAATCTGTAGTGATTCCCATATGGTTCAGTTAAAAAACTTGATATATGTAAGAAAATAAAAATCAATGATCAACAGAGATTTTTTAGGTAAAAAATGATTATACCAAATTTAGAGGACCAAGACTAAAAAAAGTTTTTTATTTTTAGCAGGCTAAGTTGACAAAACAATGTTGTTACCAAGGAATGATCCTATTTAACAGAGATTTTTTAAGTTAAAAATGATTACGCCAAATTTAGACCATGACTAGAAAAGCTCAGTTTTTGCAGGCCAAGTTGGCAAAACAATGTTTTACCTAAGAATGATCCAATTCACCATTGATGCATGTCAAAAATATTGATAGATGATAGATTTTTGTGTTTCCCATTTTCCCTTTTTGTCTGATGCTTTTCCGCAATCTTTTGGTAATAGAAAATCGCATCAATGCAGGTCTGATATTGTCCTAGATGCCCTGTTTTGCATTGTTTTTCAGCCTGACTGATACACCCTCCCATGCAGATATTCAAAACTTTGGTAGAGCATTGGCCTAGACTACTTGCGTTCAGATGATTGGTGGGGAAAGATAAGGCCCCGACGTGTTTGTGTGAGGGACCACAATTAGAAAACTTGTCTCACAATACTCAGGGTCAATAAGAACTCAAGACTTTATTATTATTATTATTATTATTATTATTATTATTATTATTATTATTATTTACACACACCTAGAGCTATACATGAGCAGCAAAAGCTCGGTAACTCGCTCGACTCGGCTCGAAAAAGCTCGACTCGTCTTGGATCGAAACTCTGTTCGAACCAAGTCGAGCCATGTTTTGGAAGCTCGGAACATTTCAAGTCGAGTCCGAGCTGGACCTAGCTCGACTCAGCTTGACTCGAATACCGCTCGAACTCAGCTCGACTCAGTACTGGGTATATATACCCTTCAAAAAAAAAAAAAAAAACCTACCCCCTTTTCAAAATACATCCCGCCCACACGACCCTAACCCTACCCTCTTCATCCCTCTCTTCCTCCCTCTCTATCAGTCTGGCCGACGAAGCTCTCCTCCCCCACTCTCTCTACTCTCTGACTCTCCCCATCCTCCCTTACCCGCATGGCCGCACCGACGCACGACCGTCTTCCTCCCTCTCCGTCAGTCTGGCCAGCGAAGCTCCTCCCTCTCTCTCTCTCTCTACTCTCTCCCTCATCCTCCCTTACCTGCACCGACGCACGGTTGACAGCCCGTCTTCCTCCCTCTCTTCCTCCTCTGTCAGTTCGAAAACTCAGCTCGAACTCAGCTTGAACTCTGCTTGAACTTGGCCAAGCCGAGCACGAGCTGCTGTTCCGAGCTGAGCACGAGCTGGGACTCGAGCAGTCCGAGTCGAGCACAAGATGGGCAAAGCTTGGCTCGGCTTGACTCATGTACACTCTACACACGCCCACACCCCACACAGTCACACACCTACCCACACCACATGGGCACTTGATCCCTGGTCTCAGTGTTTGAAACAAAGGTTGTCTACCACTAAGCCATGGAGTTAGACCTGGAACTCGAGACTTGAATGTCACTGAAGCTGCTGTGACGCTTCAAGCGTTGAAAATAGTAGTGTCCATATATATATATATATATATATATATATATATATATATATATATATATATTATATATATATATATATATATAATGCCAGCAGCAACTGAGGGGGGACTCCAAACATGTCTTCCATTGGGTTACTTCGGGTTGATGACCATGGAGAGTAGCAGACAAGATTCTGGAATCGCTGGATTTATGCAAAGGCCTCCCGATTTCTTTTTCTTCACATTGGAAGGGAAGCAAATGATATTGCAAGTGTCCATACAAAAGATGATGCTGGACGATTAACCACTTGCTCTAAAAGCTTCAACTGTTAGAGCATAACGAATAAATTCCTTTATCTCATAGCCCTGGCCCCAATTACATGTGTTAGGTCTTCGGCCGAACCCTCCTTGTGAGCCCCAAATCCATGGGTTCCACCCTACACGAGCCACCCGCCTCACACGGGCCCCAAATCTATGGGTTATGCGGACCACCCACCCTGAGTGTGCCCCTGCATCTCACAGGCCACCCCACTCGAACCCGATGTGAAAATGCCCCCGCATTAAAAGAGGAAAAGAGGGGGCTTGTAGGCGGATAATCTAGGCTAGGAAATGCATCTATTGCCTTGGGCTGGGGTTTTCTTGGGGTTGCATGCAATGTTTTGCCTGCTTTGTAGTCTCAGTGTTTTCTGGTTGTATTATTATTCTTTCTTTCTTTAATAATTTCTTTTCATTACTCTAAGATGAATAAAAAATAAAAAAATAAAAAGAAAAAGAAAAAAGAGAGAGACCAGGTCCCCTATGGTGGACCAGTTTAGGAGCAGAAGTAACATTTGAGAATAAATCAGATAAATCCAGGGGGGGGCCTAGTCATTGATTGTGTTTTGGGTCTTGAGTTCTTCATGGCGCTTACGACAAGATTTCTGGGGTCTTTGGGTCTTTGCACCAGGATTATTCTTCTTCATCCTTGTAATTCCTCCTGACATTTTGTTTTTCCCTTTTAGTCAGCCTTAATGCATTTTAACCCTTGCCATACAGTGAAAAAAAAGAGGGGGATTAGAATAGGGCTTCTTTTGCTTTGGAAAAAAGTGTATATTATACATTTGGGTGTTTTTGTGTGAGCAGTTGAATGAAGAATTTAAGTTTTTTTTCAATGCTTATTTCTTTTTGCTCTGGGGTTGATTCCCAGATTCTTTTGGATAAGCATGGTGTCCTATATGTTTATATGAATGCTGTGTATTAGGGCTGCAACTTGGATCAGGTCAACCTGAACCTGACTGACCCACCTCCTGCAGGTTAGGTTGTTAGGGTCCTCGGGTTATGTATTTGGGCCGGGTCCGGTCAGGTTTCAGGTTGTGGGTTTTGGGTTGTTTCCTCTTGAGCTTGGGTCAGGCTTGGGTTTACCCTCAACCCAACCCAACCTGCCCGAGTTGCAATCCTATTGTGCATCCGGTTGGTCTGATACCTAATCAGATATGGGTGGTGTGATGCTATCTGTTTTGAGATTATGGGCTTATTGTGGCTATGCAACTATCATTGCTTGCATTCTTCTTCTTCTCTCCTCTCCCTCACCCTCTCCCTCTCCCTTTCCTTCTCCTTCTCCTCCTCCTTCCTTTCTTTTAATTTTATTTTTTTATTTTTTGAGAAGATAACAAAAGAAAGAACGGATGGAATGCCAACACACTCCTTCTCCCTCTCCCTCTCCCTCTCCCTCTCCTTCTCCTTCTCCTCCTCCTCCTTCTCCTTCTTCTTCCTTTCTTTTTATTTTTATTTTTTTGAGAAGATAACAAAAAGATAGAATGGACAGGAATGCCAACACAGAGCTGGCTCACACCCTTCTTCTTAGCTGATACATTGACAAAATATCTCCACTGGCGTGGATAAAGGAAATGTTTAGAATAGTTAACTGCGTTGTTGTAGTCGTTGCTGAAACTGAACGAAGCTTGGCTGATGACAAAGCCCCTGCCATATGTGCGGAATGAGAAGACCATGCAGATGGCACGCCTGACACAATTCCTACCCCAATGCCCAAATGGTGGAGGAGATGAACATGCCATCAGCTTTTTCAGGCCACCTATCCATGGCAAAACAAAGTACCAAATACCTGAAGACATCTGAAGCAGTGGGGAGATACTTAGAAAACCGATATGAGGTCAGTGCCCATGTATGGGAAATTTTTTAAGAAGATCATACAAGAATGAGTTATGATTGTTGCATTGATCCTTAGCTATACTTAGAAAACCACACGGTCTTTCCTGTTAATGTGCCACTTCTTTTAGAAAATCAGCTCTGTGAAAATGGCAGCCCCCATGGTGAAAATCACTGTTTTCAAGAGTAAGGCTGATCCATTCACTAGGTAGGCCATACCTAAATGTTATCTGTTGATTCCAATGGTGTTGTGCACCTGATTAGCAAACCAGATTAATTTTTGTGCCGGACGATCTTCATGGTGTGGCCTACTTTATCAAGTTACTGATGTCTTACACAAGGTGGCATGCAGGCACTACAAGAAAAACAGCCATAGCCGACCGATGGGGCTAACCTTTGCCCGCAGTCAGTTTTAAGGGCCGCTGGAAAAGGGACCTTATAAAAAAAAATATTCCGCAGCCCTAATTTCATTTCCGCCTTTCGATCTCTCTCTGCCTCTCCCTCTCCCTCGCCACTCCCTCAAGCTCTCCCTCTTGCGCGCTCTCCCTCGCCATCTCCCTCCCTCTCTCTGCCTCTCCCTCTCCCTCCCTCTCTGCTCGCTCTCCCTCTCACTCTCCCTCTGCCTCTCACTCTCTCTATCCCCATCTCTCTCTCTCTCTCTCTCTCTCTCTCTCTCTCCTCTCTCCTCTCTCTCTCAAAACCTACTAATTGCTGGGACAAGAGCCATCACAGACATCGGTTGTATCGGCAGTGGCACATGGATCAGATGGTAATTCGCCACCTGAAATTGCTGTCGAGATGCTGATGGATTCAAGGTATGAAGCCCAAACATCGAAAGATTTTTCTTCATCATCATCTTCTTCTTCTTCTACATTGGGTGAGTCTTTGAGAAGAAGGTTGAGTAGGAGTAGATCAGAATGCAGGGTGTTTCCTTCAGTCCATGTAAATGAGAGTCATGGAATCGTATGAGTTTGTATCCATTTGTGTATATGTGAGTGAGAGGTTGTAATTTACAAGTTAGAATGTCTATTTCATCAAGGGCTGTGATGCAGTGAGAGTGTATTGGTAGGGTGCAAGTGGCCCACCTTGGGACTGAATTTGGACTGTAAAATTGATTTGAATGTACTAATAGCCCAGAATCCCTCGTGGATTTCCAGCCCTTGGTGAACTCTGTTTCTTGTCCCATGCGTCTTTTTTTTTTTTTCCCTTTTACATCATCATTACCTGTAATGTATCTTTGAATATCTTCTTGGTGCTCACTAGTGCTGATGCTTGATTTCTTCAGGATCCTTTGCTAGGAGATTGGCGCAAGAATTTCCTATGTGGCAGGTACTTGCATAGAACTTCTGTTTAGTATACATTTGATACATTGAACATTGGTCTTGTGATCAACTTCCTTTGCTTAATTGTCGTAGGTTTTACTTCTGTTTTTCCTTCAAATGCTATTGAACTTGATTGATTTAATTGGAGTGGTTTGCGGATACATTGGAAAGTTTGAGTAGATTAAGTTTTTGTAAGTGGCACCGAACACTCTTAACTATATGTATAAGCTGTTGGACAGAAATACACTCTGTTTGATGAACAGTCTGGACACAAACATGTCCTGTTGGACAGAACTACGCTCTGATTGATGAACTGTCTGGACACTTGACTGTTAGAAGTTCTGATATTCAATCTTTCGCCTACACTTCAGATTTTTAATCATTTTCCCTTTTCTTTTTTTAACCGCCTAAAATATAGGCCATTAATCAAAGGGCTGCCCCACATCCACCTTTACTAAGTTGGCCCATCAGGACACTACTCATTCTTATTCTCATTACCTAAATTTCCTCAATAAACAGATGCGACAAATTCGCAAAAGAGGATTACAAGAAACTTAAAATCTGGCACAAAGGAACATTACCCCATCAAAGGGATTGATACTGCTTACAAATGTTCTGGTAGGGTTTCTATCTTATGTCAAAATGGATACGGAAATTTCCTTGAAGACATTAAGATGGATATTTTGGACTCATTCACAGGACTAGGTTCACTAGCAAGAGCTACAAATTTGATATTATTACATTCACTACTAGCCACATTGAAACTACCAGTGAATATTAAGTGAAAGTAAATGGCTGTTAGAAAGAACTGACATTGTGTATTTTCAGAACATGACGTGAAATGTTTAGTGTCATGAAGAGTTAATTTTTATTTTTTATTTTTTTACTTTCAATCACTATTTTTTTTTTCTTTAAAAACCTTTCTGGAGGCCATTTTCTTAAGGCAATTGACTCTATCATGGCTTTATTATTATTTTATTTTATTTTTAACACAGTTAATTTACACCATGTCTTTCAAATCACATTTTCTTTTATTAGTTTCATTTAAGAGGATAGGCTGTTTTACAAGGTTGGGCATGAGGCCCACCATTTGTGTGGCATCTAATTAACCTATCCAATAGGATTGCTCTATCATGAAATTAAACATTTTTGTAACATCTATGTAGTCTCTGCTTTCTATATAAACTGTAACAGAATCTGAACCAAAGCAAGAAAACAACCTTCTCTCTCTCTCTCACAAATCTTTTACATACTTTACATACTTGTACAACGAGAGTATCAAACAGTTTACATGTTTGAGGGAGGTCGTTTAAATCCTGAGGAGTTTTTTTGCTATGGTCCCTTCCTAGGAACACTGCTGATATTCAAATAAAGCTAAAGAGATTGGTGCAGTTCTATGGAACAAATTTTTATAGTGGCAACAAAATGAGGTGTGTTTGCTGGCATAGTTAAAATTGGCTCTCAAAATCCGCATTGTGTGTTTTAAGGGCCTGTTTGGTTTATCCATGGCTTTATACATTTTCTTAGACTTTGTATTCCAGTTTCTAAGGGCCTGTTTGGTTGCCACTTAAAGATGTGTTTATCTCATTTTATTCAATCGTGATTATGTATTAGAGATCTTATTCAATTGTAAGTATGTATTAGAGATCAATTCTTTTGGTAGGGATTAAAAATAAAACCAACAACTTATAACTGTGGTCTCTAATACGTAATAAAAAATAAAACCACAATCATGTAAATGGTCTTCGGACTTGCTCCAATGGCTAATGTTGTAGCTTCTTTCGGTTGTTTCCAATTTGCGTTCTTCTATGAAAAATTGGCAATTCTATGCCCTATAGCCTATGGACCTTCAAATCCTATGGTTAAAGAATTCCACTCCCACCATGGAATATTACATGGAACTTTGTTGATAATTTTTACATCTTGTATCAGTTTCAGGTGTCAACCTTGTTAACCTTAAATCAGAGGCCTAGATCTTCCATTCGTTTAGTCATGGGCCTGGCATAGATCCTGCCTACTTCGATCTCATTGGAAGTAAGTCATAGTTCAAGGCCTTCCTCAAGATCCTAAACATTGGTTCGACCTTTGATGATCTAGGACTGACCCACATCCTTAGATAGCCTGGTGCAGTTGCTCCATGGAAAAGATAGACGGCAAAGGACTTGTTCCTGGGCAGAACTATGGTCCCCTGCCTTGGCTTGGCAATGGGTCTGGTTCATGTTCATGCTAACTGGCAATGGCTTGGCTTGGCTTTGGTGTAGAAAGTTCCGTGTGCTAACAAGGAAGCCCATGTCTTGGTTGCAGTCTGTCCTCTATTTATTTATGTCTTTCTTATTTATGAAATGTTTTTTTTCTGACCTGATTGCAATTAAAAAAATATTTTTTTTTGAATGGTGAAAATTTCAAATATACTGCCTAATCCACAAAACAACTAGTTTTCCAAGTCCAACATCCATATGAATTTTCTTTAGCATTTCCTTGACTATTATGGCTCCAAAAATATTCCTTACTGCAATATGTACCAGATTGTTATTTGGACTCCTGGCTGAGCACTGGATGTTTAATTCATGTAGTGTCTTGTCGAGTACAATGCAGCATTAGCATCAATCTACTTCATAAAGAATGGAAATGCTTCCTTAACTCTTGTTAATATGAAAATGCCATGTTTTCCTTTGTTTCTGATGTTATGGGATGAAATAGTCTAGTATGTTTCCCCACTAAATTCAATTTATATTGTTTTCAATTGGCATCTGTCTACCTAGTATCAATGTATCATTGGTAGTCAGGTGGTTTGGGATCTGGCATTTAAAAGAGATCTTGCAGATGATGAATTTGATGAAATGCACTAACAGTCTACATTCAATGGAGAAAAAGATTTGGTAGTTAGGATCTTCTAATTAGGGAGTTTTTTTTTTTTTTTTTTTTTTTTTTTTTTAAGTTTCATCCATGATGGCGGGCATCAGATCAATGGCATGGATGAACTAGTAATGAGCCCTAAATTTACAGATTAGGAACCAAACAGGGAAGTTTCATGTTGGTGACAAACATGGAACTCGGCATTTAAAAAATGATATTTAAAATCCTGCCAAAGTATATTTATATTAGTAAATAAAAATTTACTAAAATACCTTTAAAATAGTAAGGCCCTGTTGGTAGAAACCTAAAAATGAGCTCATCTCATGTTAGTGCTGATTGACATGTTGGATTTATATCAGTTTTCCTCCACTTTTTATAAACTCAGATGTTTTGGTGTATTGTCTTACAATGTCTACAAAATGCAGGTTACAAAATGCAGGTTAATCTGTCTACTGGTCAAATGGTGGATTTGATACCTTGATGCTTACCAAACACAGCCAATAGGCACAATCAGTGGAAGGGACTGTTTGGTAGGTTGGATTGGGAAGGAAACTTCCCAACTTCCATCACAGACCCTCAGCCCATGGGTAAGGTTGGCATGCGCTTTCACCTATGCCTGGTGTTTACTATCCCCCATACAGAATGGGATTCATCCTATGCCTGGTAACTCCTCTCCATTCTTGACATTTGGTGGGTTTTAATAGGGAAAGCATGAACATACCCTAATATTCCAACAGATGAGCAATCCCAATCATGATCCCTTGTTTTTAGAAATGGCCATTTTATGCATGCAATCTTGAAATTACAAAAAATAAAAAATAAAAATAAAAAAATTTGACGATCCCCCCAAATTTTGATTCTACAGTTTTGCTAGAGTTTTACAGACCTTGGCGTGCAAGAAACTAGCACCAATCTTAATTGAAGTTGCAGTCTCATTTAAATCTGATGAGGACGTGATCATTACAAAATGCTCCTCTGATTAAGGTAGCCACTTTCACCGACCATACACATTTCTGGGTGGTATTACCTAATCTCTTTTTGAAATAACTTGTGTTCTTTGGTCACTTTGCTTCAATTGTTGGTGTGAAGTAGCTCAGATCCTTCTTTCCAAATGGTGAATTACTTTGTGCTGGGCCTTCAGGCTATAGTTATTCTAAATGCCTTTTGCATTATTGCATCTGCGGCAACTTTTCTGTTCCCTTTTGTTTCAATGAATTTTACTTGGTTTGTTCTTTGCCTTCAGGTATTGTGGACAGAGTCAGCCACACAGTCCCAATCTATGAAGGTTATGCTCATAGATCTCAGAAGAAACATAATGAATCACCATCATCAACATCATCTAAAGCTATCTATCTTATTCTTAAAAATATCCCTGCTAATGCGGACTGTAAACTGAAGATTTGTGATTTTGGGCTTGCATGTGTATCATTCAATGATGCTCCATCAGCTATTTTCTGGATTTTATGTTGCTCTTCCGTGTTGTGTTTGATGCCTGTTATTTGCAGCTTCTGACCATGATTAATATCTGGCCTTTTGGATTTTATTGTGATCAGCTTTTATTTCTCTTATTATGTTATGTACTTGATTGTCTGTTTGAATATGATGCCATGTGTGTTATGCACTTGTTCTCATGATCCCATGTCTTATACATGTATTTATTTGCAGGATTATGTAGCAACCAGATGGTATCATGCTCCTGGAATCTGTGGCTCTTTCTTTTCCAAAGTAAGCTGTTTTGTATTTGCTAATCTTAAATCTGGATTTATATAATTGGGCATTTGGTGGTTTTTTAATTTAATTTTAATTTAATTTAATTTAATTTAATTTATTTATTCTACTTTCATTTTTTATTTTAGATTTTTTTTTTTTCCTTTCTTTTTTGCATTTTTGCATTAGTTTAATCATGTTAGTGCTCCCAATGGGTAATCCAGATCAGGTTCGGTCATGCTAACAATGGTTTTTAGAGATTCATAATCATAGCTATTTTCTTTGCTGCATTCTCACTTATGCTGTTGGCAGTTAATAACATTTTGATGCGTACTATTTTTGCTTATTATCTCTGTATTTTCTAGCTACTTCCATTTATAATGAGCACTGTGCTTCTGGTATGTATATTTCTTATGAATCTGTGTGCTTTTTTCAATTTAATAGGGCCCAATCAGAAGGTTAGGATCATTCTTTGGTGCAGATTTTCTATGACATTTATTTTATAGCCAAATGAGAAATGCTAATGTCCATCTTTGTATATTGTGCCACACTTTAGGATTGAAAGACTGATTCTTGCATGTGGCTCATCTTATGAAAAGCTCAGATCTCATACATGTTCCCTATTGGCATGTGCGGCTGCATGTGAATGGACACAATTCCACATACATGTGGGCTTAACTCTGTTTATGTTTACTTCATATGTTTTCAGACTTTTTAGTCACATATGATAGTTGGCATCATAGCTTGTATAATGTTTAATTATAGCAGCTTAGTTTTTGTTTGTGCATGGAGAACTCATTGAGAAGCCAGTGTGTCTGGATTTGTTTGCAGTCATTCTTGCCATATAATCTTTGGCCATCTTTTTTTTTTTTTTTTTCCAGGCAATTGATTTATTATTTTTTCTTAACCTTCTTGTAGGACATTGATTGACAGATTAGGCAATTCGATCGGTAAGATTTGGAGATCTTCCATCTAGGCAGTGCCTATCAAATCAAAGTTTGGATTTTAGAACTATTGGCCCCACTTGTAACAGCATCATCAAGACACTTGGACCGAATGCCCTAGGAACTTAATAAGTACATGCTTTGAATTCTTTTATAAATTTTGAGCAAGCAAATTCTAGCATATAACTTTCATTTTTTATCACAATTTTCATTTCCAGACATTTTTCTCATAGCAGAGAGTGCAATGACCAGCACATGCAAAGGTGCTGAATTTTATCTTTGTACAAAGGCTTGCAGTTATTAAGTGCACATGTTTTCATTAGTATATTTATTTTTTTACCAATCTGCATTTCTTTTAACTGTAGAAACTTCTCATGAACAATTTCAAAGGGTGGATCCCTGTTGAGTTAGGCGCATAATCAATCTTGATTACTCTGCATTTTTGATTTTCCTTCTGATTAAGAAATGCTAATGTCATCTTTCTCATTCTCTTCGTCTTTTGTATAATTTATTTCAGGGACATTTGGTCAG